>CM062820.1:495251129-495833398 GCA_031772625.1 Pinus tabuliformis
GGCCCAATAGTTATTTCTAACTTAAAAATGTACCCTTTCTGTCCAAGAACAAAATGAACTTGATCAAACTTTAGAATCTACCTTATAAATTCAAGAGAAAATATCCTCATAGGCAAAAATATTGGCAAATAATATGGTGGTACTTCAACTCCATACAATCTTATCTTAGTGTAATCATCAAAAATATATCGGTACCCCACTCTAGTGTCCTTGTTGAGTTGCAAAATATTTTTTTCTTGAGGAAAAATCCTTAGAGGTTGTTGATTGCTCAAAATAGTATATACAATGGCCATGAATGGTGACAAGTAATAAGAAAATAACTCATTATTTTCCTTGTTCCTAACAACAGTAGTCCATTCAATCACCTATTTCATTTTATTCTTTAAATCCAACATCTTCAGACCCAGATGGCCAAAATTATCAGCATGTACATATAAGAACATATATATCAATACAAAGGGATATCTAAAAAGACCAAAAAGATGATAGTTTTGAAATTGAAAATTGATAGACTTGTCTAGGCAAGAAAGGATATCCAAAAAAAATATCTGGTTGCAGGATCAAACTGAAAAACCCTAGGGGTTGTTCACTTACTATCCCAGTGTCATATTCTCCCAATGAATAAAATTATAACTAAGACATGTTTTGTAGCTTCATAAAATAAGGTTGTTGGATAATTCGTTGTAGGTGGAAGAATTTTAGAATTTGGTGGAAAAATGAGTCTAAATGGACCTTCCTTATTCTCTTTAGAAATAATTCTATAAGTGAGGTGTGAGGACTCATCTGAAAATATCTTGGGATTCTCAATTGTAGGAAAACTAAAAGATTTTTGTAATAACTCTGAAGTTCCCTCAAAAATATTCTCCCCTAAAGAAGACATGACAAAATTCCTCTATGGGACAAAGGAAGACACTAACAAACTAACAAATTTGGGGAAATTATAGGTATTGGGATGATTACATGATAAAGGTCGAAATGGACAACTTGAAAAAGATTATCTGAGTCACTGGAATGGTCAAGAATGTCCTATTGAATCTCCAAAAGGTCCAAGGAGAAATGACAATTGTATACTTTGGCTTCTTTGTCTATAAGGGGTGTATGAACATGTGTCATAAATATTGCAGGTTTTTTAGTTAATTTCAAGGTTTTCTCCATGTTTACAATTTGAAAAAAGGACAAGGAAGAATATTGAATTATGAGTTACCTAGTAACTAGAGACATGAACAATCAAATGTTGTGTGGAATCAACAATGTACACTTTGGACGTTGGTCACCATAACTCTGCAACTAGAGGATAGAGAAACTAATAGGCGAGACAACATTTTATCAAAAACTCTTATTGACATGTAAGGGAATTTTCGCTTTTGTGACTTTCCGGATGGGTACATGATCTGTCACCAACTTGATATGTGTGGATTTCATAAAAATAATTAACCACTTCAATTGGGTCACCATAGTGGTTTGTGAAAAGCAGAGGGGACTTGTCGGAATGCATCATCATTGTTAATTTGTATATGGGTATTTTAACCATCTTGCTTTTTGATAGGTCCTCATCTTGTAACTTTTGATTGCTTTAACCTGTCGAAAAGCCTTTGATTCCTCATGTTGATTCTAATGAGAAACAATCTGACCCAAAACTTGTGCGTGTTTTAAATTTGAATTTATGAAATTTTCAGACCCCCTTTTATATATTTTAAGGTTTCTCTTTAAAACCTAAAAGGTTAAGCTTGTATACAATATAAATAAAAAATTTGAAAACGAATTGTTATATAAAAATTTTCCTAGTCCCTACATCCAAAGTCTTATCTATATATATATATATATTATATATATATAGGAAAAGTAAAAAGTAACCTTTGACAACAACACCTTGCATTAAATAACTAAGGTCCTTGAATTCTTTACCCTTCGAACTCTTCATTCTTCTTCATTTGGGATTCCATCTGGGCAATAATGTAGATCATGGCCTTATGCAGGCCTTCCAATTTTCCTCTTAGGCGCCTCATCTCCTTCCTTATCTCATGCATCTTATCACATTAACACCCTCTAGGAGGAGGATAGCTATCCATGGCATGATTGAATTAGGAAATTCCAAAATCGAAGACTCCAAGTATCGCTGAAATTAAGACTACCACCACACAGGGAAATTAAAACAACAAGTAGATTAGAGGGACAAATCTTTTTTGAGTATTTGACAAGACCAATCAACTCAAGAATCGCTTCAAAATCAAAATAGAAACAAAAAACTAAAATTACAAACCTATCCATACTTTCAATAGGGAAAATAGGTCTATTACCATCCATATATGACCTATAATTAGCCATTAACTATTAACTAGTAGAGTAGTAATGATATTAAGTTTATTAAGGCTAGATGCCTTTTTTGTATATAATTTCATTTTAAAACATTTTCACATTACATTCACCCAATATCATCATAAGAAATTATGTAGAGATAACATTAGCAATAACAATGCAGTGGAATATTCATAGGTTTGTCATGATATCTATGTCATAGAGACAAACATATCTCCTTCATATCTCTGTTAGAATCTTTTCTCATAACACAAATAAGAAGAACCAAGGAGGGCACTGTCATACACAAGAACTGAGGCAAATTAGGGCACTGTTACACCACAATATGGAGGCCCATTAGGGTGATATTACACCATAAGACTAAGGCCCATTAGGGCATTGTTATACCAAAATAATGAGGCCGATTAGGGATTTGTGGTTCTATCACAAATAAGAAGGCCCAAGGAGGTTGTTGTAATACTCAAGAACTAGGGCCCATTAGGATGTTGTTAAACCACAACCCTAAGGCCCATTACAATGTTGTTACACTACAAGATTTAGGTACAATTTCATAGACCCATATAACGTAATGATCATTATATCATTTCCAATTAATTATAGGTCCTGGTGTGCATTTATTTGAGGCACGCAAACCCTGCCTTTTACCCTAGAAATCATGCCATTTGGAGTATTCATGAACAACAAAAATATATATGTGAAAAGATAAATATATTTAGTTGTATTAATGTTACTTATGAGTAAAAGAGTACTCTTCAAGTTGAATCATTCAATTTTGCCTTGAAATGAATGTTGGGAATGCATTTTTGTGAAGAAGACCAAAATTTCCTTGCTTCATTAAAATGCATGCACAGTCTTCATTTCTTGGACAATCTGATTGGTTCAAAATGTATATTGTTTATTTTACTATTTACACACTTAGATATATATATATATATTATATATATATAATATATATATATATATATATATATATAGATATATATTCACTAACTAGTAGAGTAGTATCAATGTTAATTTTCTTAGGGTTAGAAATCTATACTATAGATAATTGCATTTTAAAACATTTTCAACATTTTTGCATTCCATTCACCCCATATCATCATAAGAAATTATGTACAGAGAAAATTAGTAATAACATTATAGTGGAACAGTCATAGGTCTGTCATGATATCTCTATCATAGGTCTATCATGATATCTTTTTCATAGGTTTGTTGTGATATCTTCATCATAGGGATCCACATATCTCCTTCATATCTCTGTAATAATATTTTCTCATATCACATATAAGAAGGCCCAAAGAGGTCATTGTCATACCCAAGAACTAAGGCCCACTAGGGCACTGTTACACCACAAGTTTGAGGCCTATTAGGGAATTGTTATACCACAAGTCTGAGGTGAAATTTCATAGCCCCATAGGATGGAATGATCATTATATCACTACCAATTAATTATAGGTCCTGGTGTGAATTTATTTGAGGCACACAAACCATTCCTTTTACCCTATGAAATCCATGCAATTTGGAGTATTCTTGAACAAATATATATGCGTGTGTGTGTGTGAAATTAAAAGTATTTAATTGTATTAATGTTATTTATGAGTAAATAAATACTCTCTAAGTTGAATCACTCAATTTGACCTTGAAATGAAGGTTGGGCGTGCATTTTTGTGAAGTAGGCCAATATTTCCTTGCTTGACTAAAATGCATGCCCAAGCTTCTTTTCTTGGCCAATCTTATTGATTCAAAGTGTAGATTGTTTATGTTACTATTTTACACACTTTTACATTGTTTTATCTTTACTAACCAATAGAGTAGTAATAGTGTTAATTTTGTTAGCGCTAAAAATATTAGTTGTAGATAATTGCATTTTAAAACATTTTCACATTCCATTCACCCCATATCATCATAAGAAATTATATACAGGGAATATTAGATATAAAAATGCAGCAAAATAGTCATAGGTTTATCATGATATCACTATCATAGGTCTGTCATGATATCTCTGTCATAGGTCTTCCATGACATCTCTGTCACATGGCTCAACATATCTACTTCATATCTTTGTCATAATCTTTACTCATATCACAAATAAGAAGTCCCAAAGAGGTCCTTGCCATACCCAAGAACTTAGGCCCATTAGGGAATTATTACACCACAATGGCCCATTAGGGCATTGTTACACCACAATACTAAGCTAAAATTTCATAGACCCATAGGACGGAATGATCATTATATCAATGCAAATTAATTACAGGTCCTAGTTTGCATTTATTTGAGGCACACAAATCTTGCCTTTTACCCTATGAAATCCACAATTTGTAGTATGCTTGAACAATAGAAATATATATGTGAAGTATTACAAATATTTAATTGTACTAATGTTACTTATGAGTAAATCAATACTCTCCCAGTTGAATCATTCAATTTGGCCTTGAAATGAAGGTTGGATGTGCACTTTTGTAAAGTGGGCCAAAATTTCCTTCCTTTACTAAAATGCATGTCCATACTTCATTTCTTGGCCAATCTAAATGATTCAAATTATAGATTATCTATTTTACACAATTTTACATTGTCATATATTTACTAACCAGTAGAGTAGTAAAAATCTTAATTTTATTATGGATAGAAGTCTCTATTGTAGATAATTGCATTTTAAAATATTTTCAACACTTTCACATTGCATTCACCCCATAACATTATAAGAAGTTATGTACATAGAACAATAGAAATAACAATGCAGTGGAATATTCATAGGTCTTTCAAGATATCTCTATCATATGGCTCAACATATCTCCTTCATATCTTTGTCAGAATATTTTCTCATATCACAGATAAGAAGGCCCAAAGAGGCCACTGTCATACCCAAGAACTGAGGCCCATTAGCGCATTGTTACACCACAAGTTTGTGGCCCATTAGGGCTTTGTTACACCACAAGACTAAGGAACAATTTTCTAGACCCATAGGATGGAATGATCATTAGTACATCACTACCAATTAATTACATGTATTGTTGTGCATTTATTCGAGGCAGAAAAACCCTGCTTTTTACGCTATGAAATACATGTAATTTGGAGTATTGTTGAACAAAAGAAACATATAGGTAAAAAAATATATATTTAATTGTATTATTGTTGCTTATGAATAAAAAATTCTCTCCAGGTTGAATCATTTAATTTGGACTTGAAATGAGTGTTGGGAATGCATTTTTGTGAAGTAGGCCAAAATTTCCTTGCTTCACTAAAATGCACGCCCAAGCTTGATTTCTTGGCCAATCTCATTGATTCAAATTGTAGATTTTTTATTTAATTATTTCACACGTTTAAATTGACATATATTACTAACTAGTATAGTAGTAACAATGTTGATTTTCTTAGGGATAGAAGTCCTAGTTCTAGATAATTAAATTTTAAAACATTTTCAACATTTTCATAGTGCATTCACCCCATATCATCATAAGAAATTATTTAGAGAGAACAATAGAGATACAAATGTAGTGGTACAATCATAGGCCTGTCATGATATCTCTGTCATAGGGCTCAACATATATCCTTCATATCTATGTCATAATCTTTTCTCATATCACAGATAAGAAGGCCCAAACAGGTTGATGTCAAGCCCAAGAACTGAGACGCATTAGGGCACTCTTTTTTAATTTTTTTTTGTTAGAAAATATTTACATTAAATGAACATGGAAATATACAAAGAGTACATAAAAAAAATATTGGGAGGTATTCACCCATCACCCATCAAGGTTCTCTGCTATTGGAGAGAGAAACCAGAGAAATTTTCCAGAATTTGCAAATCAAGTCTGTGCAATGCATCATCATAACAATGTTTAAGCTCAACATTAAGAAATTCATAACCCTTATCCTATGGTGGGACCAAGTCATTGATAGATAGACCTTGAAGAGAAGATAAAACATCAAAAAATATCATTGCGTTGTTACACCACAACACAAAAATGTGGCTCATCCTCAAGCCACTCAGTCCATCTTCTATCACCATGGATCCAAAACCTTTGTCCTTACTGAGGTTTTCTTCTTACTACTGGTCCAACATGCACAAGGGTAAACAGGGAACCCAATTTCCTTAGAGATATTTGAACATACTAGTAGTTGCTACCCACACCTCCCTCACCACACTGGTGCTCTTAGAAAGAGAAACATGACCACCATTATTACTCCATGCTCGGGTCCCATGACTACCCCTGACCATTGCTCTCTTCTCTTTTTTGTACCTACTCCTTCCTTTGGTGGGTGGTGGAATATATTTGGTCTTTTTGTCTTCTTTAGGATACTCTGAGAGTTACTGGGGTTGGGTGACTCATAGTTTTTCAACCAGCCATGCCATTTCCTCAAAGTGATTCCATCTCCTTCTACCTACGAGAACATGGATTATACATGATTTCAGGTAACGATTGGGGGTAAGGCCCCCCCTTACAGTCATTAACCAAGAGGGAAGAATATCATCCTACTGCTACAGCTCCCAGAGTGGGAACTGACCCAAAAAATCTCTTCCATGTCGACTTATAAATCCATCCTTAAAGATATACACTTATTGGTGAGACTCTAGCATCACACAAGAAACATCTCATTGAGCAGAGGGGTCCCTCCCCTATCTTGGCCACCCATCATAACTTAATCACCTCCCATGGACAAAATCTCTTTTTCTTTATTTTTCACTTTTGGATCTTCTATCACAATCTCTTCTTCCATAACCACATCACCTTACCATGGCCACTCCATGAGGCCCATTCTCTCATTATTTCCTCCCTCCCTTTCAATTATCCTTCAACTCGCTTTGTGTGCTCCCTCATAATCCTTCGATTTGGCACCACTCTTGCTCTCCTTCTCCTAGTTCCAACTAAAGACTGCCCTCATCTCCTCCAATCCTCTATTACTCAAAGCATTCCTTTCACAAATTTTTTCGTTCCTCAATCGTCCCTTAGGTGTTATTTTATAGTGTTTCACACTTCCTTCTCCTTCATGATGTTTGGTTGTGACCTTTACTTTTCCATTATGGTTTTCTGATCTGAATCACTCAGAGTCTACAAAAACCTAGTTTATAATCTACCTCCATATCAACTCGATATGATGGTTCACATATGCTACATGTCTCACCCCAGCCAATATTAGCTTATTTTATCTTTTTACCTCAGTGTTAGCCTCATTAGCATTGGAAAATCAAAGATATTATATTATGGTTTGATTCTCTGATCTCGATAATTAATTTTGAGTGTGTTGCCTTCTTTTACTTCTTTATTATCTTATGTTTCATCAAGCAATTATACATACATGAAGGTCACAAAACAAGAGACATAAGATATAGGCACATGCCAGGGAAAAACCCCCCTCAAGGGGAAAACCCATTCAAATTAATTCTTCCTTTCAATGTTATTCTTTGAGACTCTTAACCCTAAACCAAGACCAGACTTTCCCTCCACACTATGTCAGCCTCCAAGATATTTGACCTATTTCCAGCAAATTAAACTATGCAGCAAATCTCAGCAGCATGCAACGTCCGACAGCAGCAAAACCTTATGAGACTTGGATCTCCTAAACTAGATCACGAAACAAAGAGAGAGGTACCAAAATTTTGATTTTCCTCTTCTGTAGAGAATCCCCCAAACTCACACTCCTTTCCTCCTACCAGCAGTAGACTTTACATCCCCAGCACTTCACAAAAGATACCAAATTTCTTGTGAGAGTGATGCTTCCAAATGACTTCGACTTCCTTATTTATATAACCTTCTAGTGGATTGAATGAGGGTCTCTAGGACAACTTGATATTCCTTAATGAGTCAAGTACATTACATAATCATTCAAGTACATTATTGAAGATCGAACATAGTTATTTTTTCCAAAACTCCCTCTTAACTAGGGAGGTATTCATAATGTACAAATACAATGGAAGATATAAAACTATATGAAAACATGAAGAACCTTTAGGAACCACAATGCCATCGCTAGATTCCTGACCAGGGCAATCTATCCAACTAGTCACTCAACAATTTAGGCACCGCATTTTCATGGACTAGATTCCTGACCATAGAAATCTATCCAACCAGTCACTCAACAATTTAGGCACGATAATGCCATGGACTAGATTCCTGAAGAGGGAAATATATCTAGGTGGGACTAAGGTGGAATCAAGCTTTCAGCCCCTCTAGGTACCATCAGCCTTACTTGCTAACGACGAACCCAAACATACAATTGTGTATCCAAAACCCGAGCTCAATAAACAACACCACCTTTCCAATTTCAGGATTCCTAACATCAACACATAGTGCCAGCTTGATGTCTCCCCAAGCAATTCTTCACACGCAAATCCTCAACAAGTCTCTTCCATTCCTTTTTCATCAATACAATCACCAATATCTACCAAACTCAACAGTT
Organism: Pinus tabuliformis; assembly: GCA_031772625.1. NCBI lineage: Eukaryota > Viridiplantae > Streptophyta > Pinopsida > Pinales > Pinaceae > Pinus > Pinus tabuliformis. Next base: position 495,259,842 of record CM062820.1, read on the forward strand.
TCCTTAGATATTCAAACTTCTTATTAGGAAGAACCTTTGTCAGTATGTTTGCTATTTGTTCATCTGTTGGAACATATTCTAGGTTCACAATCCCATCCTACACCAAGTTCCTAATAAACTGGAACTTATTATTGATATGTTTCATCCTCAACTGAAACATGAGATCTCCAGACATCTTGATACAATTTTCATTATCATAGTTAATCACAATAGCACCCAGAGACTTTTCAGACATGTCTGTTAGAAGCTTCCTTAACCAAACAACTTCTTTTCCTACTTGACATGCGGCCACATATTTTGCCTCAATGCAACAAGATATTGCTTCCTACTCATCCATGAGACCATAGAATCTCCCATACTAAATCATCCTCCAGTAGTGCTCCTTCCATCGGTCTCACTGCCACCCTAATTAGAGTCTGTGAAGCCAATCAACTTGGCTTCCTTACTATCATACTTTAGGAAGTGATGTATAGTGCCATGAAGATACCTCAATATATTTTTGGCAACTATCCAATGATCATGATGAGGCACCAATTGAAACTAACTAAGAATTTTCACTGCAAAACATATATCTGGTATAGTATTTACCAAATACATCAGGGATCCAATTGTTTATATAAGGTGGGATCCATGAGACTCGAGTCGGAGCTTCTCAACTTATTGAGATTGGTGACCATAGGAGTAACCATCGGCTTGGATTCCATCATCCCAACTTTTTTAAATAACTTGATGATGTACTTTCCTTGCCCCAAATATATCTCCCCAGATATCTGCCATACTTCTAGACCTAGGTAGTAGTGCATCAGTTCTATATCCTTCATCTCAAATTCCATTGCCAACATTTTCTTGCATTCTTGAATTCTTCGTTCTACACCAGTGATGAATAGATCATCCACATATAGCAGAATAATGCTTGGTTCATTATTCATGACCTTGATATATAGATTCGAATCAACAGTACTCTTCAAGAACCCAATCCTGAGAAGGTATGCATCCATTCTTTCATACCATGCCCTTGGTGCTTGCTTCAAGCCATATAGAGCCTTCTTGAGTATGCAAACATGAGATTCCCTGCTATTCATTATAAATCCTTCAAGTTGTTTGATGTACACTTCCTCATCAATGGTCCCATTCAGAAACACAGTCTTAACATCCATTTGCTAGATATTCCACCCCATTGTACTAGCTAGTGAAACCAATGATCTAATGGTAGTGTACCTAGAAGTAGGTACAAATGTTTCTTCATAATTAATGCCTTCTTTTTGAGAGAAACCCCTTGCAATGAACCTTACCTTTTACTTGTCTATACTTCCATCAATAGCATGTTTGATCTTATAAATCTATTTCGATACGACAAACAATTTGTCACTAGGTTTAGGAAGGATTTCCCAAACCCCATTCTTTATGATGGATTGATATTCTTCCTACATAGCTTTCTTCCAAACCTCTTCATGCTGAGCTTCTTGAAATGTAGATGGATCGGCTTCAATCAACTTTTTCATATATGTAGCATAACCATAATACCTTTTTGGTTTCTTAATTTATGTGGAGGACCCTTTTGCATATTCATGTCCTTCAACATATTCTAATGTAGATCTCAACCAATATGGCCTTTTCCTTGTGGTTGGGATAACCACCGATTGAATAGTCTCACTTGTTCCTTCTTCTTCATCATTTGGAGTAGAGTTCTCATGAACTTCATCTTGTTCAAAAATAGGAACTTATTCGTCATTAGAATCAATAGGAATATCCTTTGGTTTCTTGTAATCTTGATTCTCATCAAATATGACGTCCTTGCTTACTTCAATGTATCTACCCTCCTTTATGTAGATTCTATAAGCTTTTGAGGAGAGACTATAACCAACGAATATCCCCTTTATGCTTGTCGAGTCAAACTTCTTTTTCTTGTCCTTCGGAACATGGACATATGTTGGACTTCCAAATATGCATAAATGACCCACACTCAGCTTATTTCGTATGAATACTTCTTTGGGTGTATTATTATCAAGACTCTTCTGAGGACTTATATTTTGAACATACACCACAACCATTGTTGCTTCACCCCATAATAATTTTGGTAGATCTTGATCAAGGAGCATAGTTCTAATACCTTCTTCAATTGACCTATTATTTCTTTTGTCCAATCCATTTTTCTTGGGAAATTAGGGAAAAATTATATCCCTCTTAATACATGCATCCTTACAATATGAAACTAACTCTTTAGAGGTGTATTCCCCACCATTGTCAAACCTTAGAGTATCTATATTATTTTTTGTTAGAGTTTCCACCTCATCCATAAACTCCTTGAACTTATCAAATACTTCATCTTTAGTTTTGAGTAGATAGAGCCATGTCTTCCTTGAATGTTCATCAAATTAATGTTACATAGTAGAGATGACCTCCAAGTGTCTTGTCATACATGGGCTCGCACACATCAGAATGGATGGGATCTAATATTTCTAATATTGCATACAAATTCATGATCCAACTTCATATCAGGAATGTGATTAACCAATTGACTAAGGATAGGGATGACCCTATAATGAATATGGCCATTCCTTCAATTCCATAGTTCAAGGAGACTTATTTCCATGTGAACAATAGCTTGAGGAGATGGAGTGATGACCTGGTAAAGACTTCCTTCTCGAACTCCAGTAACCCTAGATTTGTTAATACTAGAGTTCTTTCCCCAAACCAACACTCTTCCATCAACAAAAAAAATTATTTCCCCTTTATCTTCTAAATAAGAAATAGAAAGTAAATTATTTTTCAAACCTGGAAAATAGAGAATGTTGTTGAGATGTAGCTTTGATCTATTGTCTATCTTTAATGATGTAGATCCCATACCTCTAATAGCATAGCTTTTTTTGTCACCCAATTCCACTGCATGGAAGGATGAGTCTTTTGATAGTGTTTGAAGTTGTCTACTTTCACATGTCATATGTCTCGATACTCCACTATCAGTGATCCATGCATTATCATCAGTAAGATATCCTTTAAGGGCAGCCAAGAATCCATGACTCTTGACTTTGTTGAATAGGTAGTAGATGATCTTCTTGATCCATCTTCCAGCATATTTGAAACCCAATCTTTTGTAGTTCACCATAGAGGGAGAATCTATGGCAACAAAGTGATATTCAACTTCTCTTGACCTTAGCTCTGATACCATGTTGGAAAATCAAATATTTTATATTAGTGTTTAATTATCTAATATTTATAATTAATTACGAGTGTGTTGGCTTCTTTTACTTCTTTATTATGTTATCTTTCATCAATAATTTATACATACGTGAAGATCTCAAAACAATAGACACAATATATAGGCACATGCTAGGGAAAAACCCCCCTTGAGGGGAAAATTGAGTCAAAGTAATTCTTCCTTTCAATAGTCTTATTTGAGACTCTTCACCCTAGACCAAGACCATACTTTCCATCCACACCATGTTGGCCTCCAATATCTTCAACCTCTTTCCAGTAACTTTGATTATGCAGCAAATACCAGTAGCATGTAGCTTCCGACAGCAGCAAAACCTTAGGAGACTTAGATCTCCTAGACCATACCACAAAAAATAGAGAGAAAGGTACCAAAACTTTAATTTTCCTCTTCTCTAGAGACTCTTAAAAGCTTGCACTTATTTCCTCCTTTTGACAGCAGACTTTGCATCCCCAGCACTTCCCAGAAGATATCGAATTTGTTATGAGAGTGATGCTTCCAAATGACTTCAACTTCCTTCTTTATATAGCCTTCTAGTGGGTCGAATGAGGGTCTCTGGGCCGACTTGATCTTCCTTAGGCTGACATGATGTGGAGGACACATAATTCATATTTTTCTTGATATAAAACCTTTCTACATGATATGAAAGCCCAAGAAGGGTCTCTTCAAATGTACAATGGCTCTATAAACTCAATATTAATCCTAGGAGTCCACAATGGGAACCTTGACTAATATAATGATGACCCAAGCATGAAACCCATTCTTTAATAAGTCATTGTTACAATAATACAAATTATTTTCTTTGTTCTTTTGAAAAGTACATTGCATAATGACTCAAGTACATTATTGAAGACTGAACATAATTACTTTTTCCAACAATTAGTGCCAATCCCCTCGAAATTCCATGGTTATTTTGACAACTAACATGTTATCTTCTATATAAAAAAATTGATTCAGTAATCCATCCAACCACTTTGTTTTGCTTCAATGAAGATTACGTTGTAGGGAATGAATACTTTGGTGCATCTCACATCATGCAGTCCTGACCTTCACATGCGTTTATGAGCCTTTACATGTCAAAGTATGTTGTCACAGGTACACCTGATCTAAATTATTGTGACTACCGCCATTAATTATGTTGAATATTTTTCATTAAAATACTTAATTATCTTCTTGGCCTTGAGTGCTTATTTTTGTACTTGTTTATTCAATAGATTGATGCTCATTTCTAATCCTCTTATCATAATCTCCTGTTGTGAAATTATATGAATATATTCCCATATAGAACAAACTTCTTGAATGATTTTCTTGTGAAAAAAAAAAGAACGAACTTCTTGAATAATCTCATCCCAAACAATTTGTTTAGTCTCAATTAGATAAATATTTCCTTTCAATTTAGATTTCAACTCTTTGATTTCATGTTTACCTGCCTTATACTTACTGGTAAGCTAATTGTTATATTCATTTTCTATGTTTATCTACCTCTCCTTTACATTAAACTTCTCCCTTACAATGGCCAAATCATCTTGGGTTTTATTTAGTTCAACTTCTAAAATTATGAACTTTTCCATGACCTTTGTCAATTTCTCTGAGGGGTCATTTGATTTAGCTGGAACCACAATGGTTCAAACATGATTTTTCATTGATAGTTGTAGGCTTTGCACTTTTTCTTGCAAAATAGCAATCTCTTTATTTTTTTGAACTAATTCTCCTATTATTAGCTCTTTCTCCTATTCATGTTGAGCTAACTCAGTTGTTTGAGTGTTCTCAGTCCTAGCCAATTTTAACTTCTTCCTTAATGATAGCACCTCTAATTCTATGTTCTGCAAGAGGGACTTGATGTTGTGTTTCCATTATTTCTCATTTTATAACTCCTATCTTTAATTTGTTGAGGATTCTTTTGCAAAGTTTCATTAAGGAATCTCTTGTATTTTAAATGTTGCCAAGCTAGTGGAGATAGAAGAGGAAGTAGTGTTCCCTAGATTTCCCAACTACATTTGAAAGCCAAGCTCATTTAAAGGTCCTATTAGTTTGATTTGTATTTATTCTTCATCCTCTGTTTGAACTATATTCTTTTACTGTGATTGGGAATCCTCCATATCAACATCTATTTGTTCAGGAGTAGTCCTCTACAAACTTTTCTCTTTTACCATAAGGATTTCAACATACATTCTTTGTTGCACCCTACCACATGGTTAGGTTTCTTGATTTTCCTTTTTCTCATTTTCTGGTCTTCTTTCATGATTATAAGGTGCATAACTAATTTCTACCCTTTTATTACAAATTATATCATAAGGGTCATATTGCCACTTTTCTCCTTTCTTTAAACCAAACTTCATCATCATTTCCACCTGTGAAAGGGCTTGTTTGTTGTTTACAATAAATGGCTCTACAATCCTCTCTACCTTGAAAATATAAGCTTTTTGTGCAGAAACAAAATATACTTGGTCAACATTGAGACTGCCTTATAAATTCAAGAGAAAATATCCTCATAGGAAAAAATATTGGCCTTGAAATGAAGGTTGTGCGTGCATTTTTGTGAAGCAAACAAAAATTGCTTGCTTCACTAAAATGCATGCCTAGGCTTCATTTACTGGACAATGTTATTGATTAAAATTATAGATTCTTTATTTAATGATTTTACACACTTTTTCATTTTTATATCTTTACTTTGAGCTTAAATATTTATACTTCATATTTCATACAACATTTTAATTTTTGCTTCGACTTGCCTTATGTCAAAGTTGTGTATAAGAGGGAAACATAGTTATCAAGATATTTGTCATACATGATGAAAGGTTATTACCTAAGCTTAGGAATTTTCCAATCATGTCCCATTTCAATTTCATTACCAAGAGTGTAGTTGGTTTGGCCTGGGAGTTCCTATTTGTTCTGACTATGATCATTGGTAGATATGATCAATTATTATTTCGACAGACTTGGATTTCAGTGTATAGCATTTCCTTTATGAAAATGATTATGCTATGTTACATAAAATGGTTTTATATTTAGGTTACAATAATCATTATCGCACAGTCAATTAAGTACAGGTTCTCATGTGCATTTATTTGAGGCACACAAACCTTGACTTTAACCCTACGAAATAGATCTAATTTGTCATATTCTTGTACTACATAAATTTCTATGTGAAAAATTAATGTTAATTATCAGTAAAAAATTACTCTTAAAGTTGAATCATTCAATTTGGCCTTGAAATTAAGGTTGGGCATGTACTTTTTTGAAACATACCAAAATTTCCTTCCTTCATGAAAAATGCATGTCGATACTTCATTTATTAGCCAATCTGATTGATTCAAACTATAGAGTGTTTATTTAATTATTTTACACACTTTTGAATTTTTTTATGTTTACTTTGACCCTTAAATCATTTTTCTTCAAATTCCATACAAAATTCCAATTTTTTATTTAACTTGCATATGAAACTTGTGCATAGTTTTTTCTTCATCTTGGTCTTGGGAAGAACAATTGTCCTTTTAATTCAGAGTAGTAGTTCCAACTATTTACATTAATTGTCAACCCGGGTAGGTTTTGTTATTACAAGGCTATTACAAAAAATATGTGCAAGGACAAATGATGACTAGTGCTACTAAATATCAAACTCAATCATTGTAATCAAACTCTTAACAATTCAACACTCTGGTTGTTACACTCTCAAATCTTGTTCACACTCTCAAGAAATAAACACACAATGCAGAATAAAACCAATCTGTCACACTGTCGCTCTTATTTAGAAAAGAAGAGCACTCCTGGAAACCATTCTCTCACCAAATGTTGAAACACACATTCAAATGAAATTAACACAACATCAAATTATAACGAGAATTAAATAACTACCACACTAACAAATGGAACTGGAACTATGATATTACAAAATACATAGGTTAGGATTATGTAATCATTGAAGCATCAACAAGGCTAATAATAACAATAATAATAATCACACATGAATTATCGCTGAGAGGAAATAAATCAAATAGATACAGTACCATCCTAACTATTTATACGTACTAAGGAGGGCACTTCCTTCCTAGTAGGGGCCAATACACTACACAACACACAGGCTATTCAACATAAAGGCATGGTGCCATTCCACGATTTGCTAACGTTTATCAGAATTGTTGCATGTTTTACATCATTGGAATAACATTTTAGTTGTAACTTAATTGAAATTGTAGTATGGTGTATATGTGCACTTTTCTATGATGTAATATTAATATGGTTTTGTTTCATATGTTGTAACATTAGAAATATATCAAAAATATCAAATATTACATGAAGTAAATAATAACTTTTCATTTTTATTTTTATTTTTTTTGCAAAATAGGGGACTTACAAAAGATCTAATTGATCCTAAAATAGATCCAGGTTATGTTGGGCCTAGTTCAGACATTCGAGACAATGATGATGAGGTAGATGAAGAGGACATCGAGGTGGATGATGACGATGATGGCAATGATGATTATAATTATGTCGATGATCATGATAGACATGATGATGATCATAAATCTGATGGTAGTAGATAGTGACATTGATCATATAGAATCCATCATGGATCATTGTTGATAAATTGTTATGATGCCTCTCTTCATGTTTATTATCATATGTATCATTTTCACCTGCAGTACCATATTGAGTTGTATCATTTTGAATTATATCATTTGGACATGTATTATTTAGGCATGCATTATGTGTTGTTGGTCACAAACCAACAACTTTGTTTATTAATAATATAAAACTACATGTTATAGTTTAAAAGAAAATTATCTTGTGATTTTATTCCAATGTTGTGGTGTGTCCTGTAACTATAAGAAACATGAAAGAGCTATGGTTTGAAAATCTCTATGATGTGAATTGGGACCTAGATTATGTGTAGCTAGTCATAGTTTTGTTTATTAATAATATAAAAATATTGATTATAATTAAAAAAATGTTGTTAGTTTATATGGATGTCCATTTCCCTAAAAATTCTTTCTAGACGGTATGCTATAAAATATTTCGAATGCAATATGACTTACTCTATAATCATATAAGTTATTTAAGAGGTATGATATACTTAACTAATTTAATTGAAATAAAAAAACATTAAATTAATAAATGGAATCTATAAAGGAATCATCGTGTTTTTTTTAAATGGAAGTAGAATGTGGCTTTAAAATGAAAGTAAAATTTGACATTAAAATGGAAGTCATACTTGGAGCTGTTACTAGCTCTAAATAGGAGGTTAAATTGGTTACTTAATAGGAAGCAAAATTGGATGCTAATTCAGAAGAAAATCCCAACACTAAAAGGAAGAAAACTCTGGACCTAAAGAAGAAGCAAACCCAAGCGCTAAACAAGAAGCAAACCTTCCAACTAAAAGGAAGCAAAACATGAGGCTAACAGTGAAGTGATTCTTGAAGCAAAATAGGAACCAACAATGGAAGACAAACTAGAAGCACACCAGAAAAAATATTGGAAGCAAAACTTGGTGATACCTAAGAAGCAAAAAAGGAAGCAATTTAGGTAGAAAACCAAGAAGTAATAATGGAATCAATACTAACAGCCAAACTTGGTGTTACTTGAGAAGAAAAAACAGAAGAAATTCAGGTAGTGAAAAAATAGGTAATTATGGAAGCACAAAATGGTGTTATCTAAGAAGTAAAAAGAAAAAAGCAATTTAGGTAGCAAACAAAGAAGTAATAATGGAAGCAATATTAGAATCCAAACTTGGCATTCCCGAAGAAGCAAATAAAGAAGCCATTTAGGTAGCAAACTAAGAAGCAATAATGGAAGCAATATTAAAAGCAACAAAAGACACTATAATGGAAGCCATATTAGAAGCTAAAGAGGATGCCATGATGGAAGTAAAGATAGATGCAATAAGTGGTAGAATATTGGAATAAAAACTTGAAATTATGATGGAAGCGTAACTTGGCATTAATTAGGAAGCCTAAAAAGAAGTTATTTTGGATGGCATACTAGAAGAAAAATAGGAAACAAAACTAGGAGCAAACCTAAAAGGACAAATAGACACAACAGTGGAAGCACGAATGGAAGAAATAGTTTCTGGCACTATTCCCGATGCTATGACAGGCACCATTCCCAACAAATCAAGGAGCCCATGTGAACATGCCATTTTTCACCAGATTTTGCGACGTCACTTGAAGCCAATTTTCATGCTTGGAAACACTAGATTCTGGTGTTATTTGTAGCGCTAATGGCCTATTTTTTGTAGTGTGAAATTTCTAGGACACCACTTGTTAGAAGCCACCACTCCCACAACTATGCATGCCAACACCTATTGCAGGCCACCATGATCTAGGTGGATATTGGTGGCCACCTGCCTATTCCACTTGGACCCCCAACACTGCCTCTTTCAGTTTTAAAGTTGCCTTAATTGTAGCACAATTTACTATTTTTGGCAGTTTTTTGGGTCCTAAACTTCCGGAGCCATTTTGAGGCCCTAAATAGCGTTTTTAGGGAAAACGGAGAGACTGGAAATATCCCAACCTGACTAGCTAGTTTGCTTTCGGCCTTCTCTTCAACATCTTTGAAAGAGGTATTATGATAGCCAAACGGAGATTGTATGCCAAATTTATGACCCCGGGAAGTTGATGTACCAATTTACCCAAACAAAGCCCACAGTTTTGGCACTTCATCTCCTAGGGTTAGGTTTTCAAATGTTTAGGGTTTTCCATTGTTTCTCAATAATAAATAGGCCTTTGACCCTCATTGTAACACATTTATGAGGCATGTAGCTGCCACATCTCTTCTCAGAGGTAAACTACCATCACCGAAGCTAGTCTTATTTCCATTCTATTTGTAAGCATATTTCAGTATTTGATATTAATGAAACAAAGTGTTATTTCTACTACATCTTTGTATTTATGGTTATATTTGTAGTTTGTTGCATTCCTATTTAAATCTAGATCAGAGGTATCAGAGAAGTCTGCTCTTTCTCTGTTTTTCTTTGCATGTCCCCAATGAGGTCGGGACATAAGGAGTTAGGGCTTGAATTGGTCGAACCTTTGCAAGACCAGCCTCGCAAATCCTGACGACCTCCCATGGCGGATGAAAAGAAAGATGAGGGGGTAGGAGATCTTATCAAAATCTTGCTCAAAGAAGCCCTCGACCGACAAAGGAATGCAATGATGGACAACTTTGTCCAGATCCTTCAGCGGCTACCCAAGGGCGACACATCTACTTCTGGCAGCTACCCTGGGAGAACCACACCCTTTAAGGTACAAGTTGACTTTGACATTCCCATATTTGAGGGTCAGATAGATTCAAACATTGTAGATAAATGGTTAAATTTGCTAGAAGGATATTTTTTTGTTCATGATTTTTCCAGCTGGGAAAAGATCACTTTTGCACTTCTAGATTTTCACCTCCAAGATGCCTTATTATGCCACCTAGGACACCTTTGTGTTCCTTCAAGAGAGAGTGCCAAGATGATTTTGGAAACAAACTACAGTCAGGCCATTGGGCATTTTGGGGTCGAGAAAATGGTGGCAGTACTGCAGAAGTATTTCTATTGGCCGAATCTTCGACAGGATGTCAGGAAGTACATCAAATCCTGCACTGCCTATGCCATTTCCAAACAGACCATCAAGAAGCAAGGCCTCTATACTCTGCTGCCTACTCCTAGTCGACCTTGGGAATCCATATCCATGGATTACATGTCAGGCCTTCCTTCTACTAAGCATGGCAAAGACTGTGTTTTTGTAGTCATCGAGAGATTCTCGAAGATGGCCATTATGGTGGCCTGCAAGAAGAATATCACAACAGAAGCCACTGCTAAACTCTTCTTTGAATGAGTGTGGGTACACTTTGGTATCCCATAATCTATCATCTTAGATTTAGATAGCGGGTTCCTCAGTATATTTTTGTCCAGTCTCTGGTCGATGCTGGACCGCAAACTCACTAAGTCCACAACTTTCCATCCATAAACTGATGGTTAGAGAGAGGTTGTCAAAAGGATGATCGTACACATTTTGTGCATGTACAACTCAAAGCATCCACGCGCATGGGATGAGCGCCTCCCCTATGGCCAGCGCAGCTATAGCCGGGCTCTCCACAGCTCAACTTGCCACAGCCCTTTTCAGGTGGGCTTCGTATTCTAGCCTCTATGTCCAATTGATGTGGCCATGCCATTTGCAGCTACTCATGCAGATTCAGCTCATGTCCAATCTGAAACCGATAAGCCAAACAACTTCATTGATAAAATCAAACATATCCAGCAACAAGTCCACAACATTCTAGAGAAATCAAATGCCAAGTACAAGTAGCGACATGATCAACATCGGGTGCCACACAAGTTTCAGGTGGGTGACAAAGTCTGGTTGCATTTGTAAAAGGAATGCCTTACCGGAGCCTATCGGAAACACAAACCACTCCAATATGGTCCTTACACCATTACCAAGGTGATGGGAGATAATGCATTTGAGCTCAGCATTCCTCCATTCCTTGGCTTGCACCCAGTGTTCAATGTGGACCGCCTTCGACCATACTTCCCACCATTGTTAGACACATCAGACATTGCAGAACAACTCACACCTACAGAGTTAAATCCAGATTGCATGGAACAAGACACAACTGATCGGATCATGGACACACAGATCAAGAACACCTGATAGCAAAGGATCCAACTATATTGAGTTGTCAAAGCAGGCCAACTCCTTCACTAGGGCAAGTGGCTCACCAGGGACCAAGTTCAACAGAAGTTTTTTCATCTCATGGAGGAACTCAACGCAATGGGGACCATTTCTTCCTAAGGGGGGAGGAATGATCTAGGTAGATATTGGTGGCTACCTGCCTATTCCACTTGGACCCCAACACTGTCTCTTTCAATTTTTTGGTTTCCTTAATTGTAGCACAGTTTACTATTTTTGGCAGTTTTTCGGGTCCTAAACTTTCGGAATCATTTTGAGGCCCTAAATGGTGTTTTTAGGGAAAACGGAGAGACTAAAAACTTCCCAACTTAGCCTATTGAAATTCTTTTGTGCATCTCTTCGAGATCTTTGAAACGAGGTATTATGATAGCCAAACTAAGATCGTATGCCAAAGTTACGACCCCGGGAAGTTGATGTACCAATTTACCCAAATGGGGCCCACAGTTTTGGCATATCATCTCCTACGGTTAGGTTTTAGGATGTTTAGGGTTTTCCATTGTTTCTCAATAATAAATAGGCCTTTGAGCCTCATTTTAGCACAGTTCTGAGGCATCTAGCTGCCACATCTCTTCTCAGAGATAAGCTACCATCGCCCGAGCTAGTCTTATTTCCATGCTGTTTGTAAGCATATTTCAGTATTTGATATTAGTGAAACGAAGTTTTATTTCTAATGCATCTTTGTATTTATGGTTATATCTATAATTTTTTGCATTCATGTTTAAATCCGGATCAATGGTATCAGAGCAATCTGCTCTTTCTCTGTTTTTCTTTGCATGTCCCCATCGAGGTCGGGATATAAGGAGTTAGGGCTTGAACTGGTCGAACCTTTGCAAGACAAGCCTCGAAAATCGCAACAGCCTCTGATGGTGGATGAAAAGAAAGAAGAGGGGGCAGGAGATGCTATCAAAATCTTGCTCGAAGAAGCCCTCGAGTGACAAATGAATGCGATGATGGACAACTTTTTCCAGATCCTTCAGCGGCTACCCAAGGGCAACGCATCTACTTTCACCAGTTACTCTGGGAGTGCCACACCTACATGTTAACTTTGATATTCCCATATTTGAGGGTCCAATAGATGTAGACATTGTAGGTAAATGGTTAAATCTGCTAGAAGGATATTTTTCCGTTCATGATTTTTCCAGTCGGGAAAAGATCACTTTTGCACTTCTCAAACCAGCCCCCCACATCAAGGATCGGTGGGAAACCTACTATGAGCAGAAGGATGAAAGTATAAACTCATTGTTTTTAGCCACACCCACTTGGAACTCGTTCCAGGATGCCATCAAGGAGCATTACTACCCTATTGAGAGCTATGAGGATAAATACATAAAGTGGACAATGCTGCGACAGGGAAGGGACCAAGATGTATCGGAGTTTACCAATGTTTTTCATACCCTTCACACGAAGTTGGGTATTAAGGATTCTGAGAACCATTTGGTTCTCAAGTACTGTGGCAGCCTACACAGGTACATCCATGACGAGATGGAGTTCCTAAACATCTCCTCGTTTAGCACGACATACCGATATGCTGCCAAGATCGAGAAAAACTTTAAACAGAAGAAGCAATACTTTGGATCTGTGAATCCAAAGCAAGTGAAAGGTACCCCCAAACTGCAGAATAAAGGACAAAGCAAAGGCAGGGTGGCCCAGGACAACCCACCAAAGCAGCAAGCAAAGAACAACATCGCAAAGCCGAAGAAGGACATGGGAAAGTGGTGTGAGTTCCATTAGAGCTCCACTCACAACACAAGTGAGTGTCAGGCCAAGCAGTCACTGGTGGATGAGCTAAAGGCTTTAGAATCATATGCATGTTCCAACTCTGAGTCATAATCTAACAAGGGGAATTTGAAAGGGAAGCATATTATCGATATGGAGCCCAATGCCACTGTTGCCTCCACAAATATCTAGAAGGAGGAACCCAAAGATCCAAAGGAGGAGGAGCACCTCTTCCATTCCCAGATGTGGGTAAAGGGTTCCCGCTACAGTTCATTATCGATAGCGGGAGCCAAAAAAACCTCATTTCGGCAGAGGTCATGAAGTGACTGAGCTTACCGACCACAGCACATCCACAACCGTACATCATCAGGTGGCTTCACCAAGGATGGGATTTTCACGTGAGCTAGTAGTGTCACCTACCATACAGCATCAAGCCCTTCACGAATGAGGTATTATGTGACGTTGCTCCCCTTGATGTTTGTGATGTATTATTAGGCCAACCATACTTATGGAAGCAACATGTTGTGTATGAGTCAAGGCCTCGTGTTGTTATTGTTACTTTGGGAAATAAGTTGGATACGATACTAGAGTTAGCACTACCTACCGCCATCTCTTTGGTTACTAAAAAGAAATAAGATCATTTCCAAAACCGGGAAATTTGTTTTCCTGAAAGGAAAGAAGAAGACGGTGGCCATGACCTCTAGACAGGGCCCCTCCGTAGGACAACAACAAATGGACAAGGTCATAGAGGAGTACAAGGACATCTTCACCTCCCCCGCAGGGGTGCCTCTGCACTGTTAGGTCAAGCACTCCATCTATCTGACCTCAGGTGTGTCGTTGCCCAGTGGACCAATATATCAACGCTCCATTCTGGAGAACGATGAAATCAATAGGCAGATTCAGGAGCTGCTACAGAAAGGTCACATCCGGCCAAGTTCATCGCCTTGTGGGAGCTCGATTGTGTTGGTACAAAAGAAGGGTGGGACTGGGAGACTCTGTATTGAATATTGAGCATTGAACAAGATCACAGTCTAGAATAGGTACCCAATCCCACAGATTCATGACCTTCTGGACCAACTGAAGGGGGAAAAATATTTCAGCAAGATCGACTTGAAGTCAGGATATCACCAGGTACCAATCGAACCCTTTGATGTTTGGAAGACTGCCTTCGAAACCAAGGAGGGCCTTTTCGAATGGTTGGTTATGCCTTTCAAGTTGATGAATGCTCTTGTAACCTTCATGAGGCTGATGGATGACATCTTGCGGCCATTCACCATTTCATTTGTAGTGATATACTTGGATGACATTCTGATCTTTAGCCAGAGTTGGAAAGAGCACCTCCACCACATCCGACAGGTTCTCCAAACACTGCAGCAACACAAGCTATGTGCCAATTCGGAGAAATGCACTTTTGGCATGACCTAGGTTCAGTATCTGGGATACATTATTGATGAATGGGGGGTGCATGTGGATCCAACCAAGATCTAAGTCATCTGGGATTGGCCAGTTCCAACCACTTTGACAAAACTCTCTAGCTTTCTGGATCTTGCCAACTTTTACTGCAGGTTCGTGTTGGGATTCTCTCATATCACTTGGCCTGTAAGTCGAGTCACCAAGGGAAGAGCGAAAGAAAAATTATTTTGGTCTGAATCTCAATAGAAGGCATTCATAGAGTTGAAACATCACCTCTACTCTACACCATTGCTCACATTACCATACTTGCAACAACCATTTGAGATCGAGACAGATGCCTCTGACTATGCTATTGGGGCAGTCCTTACTCAACAAGGGAATCCAGTGGCATATCACAGTGAGACTCTGCCACTTTTGACAAAGAGATGTATTCCATTGTCAAGGCTTGCCAACAATGGAAGCATTACATTTTGGGGAAGGAAACGGTCATCCACACAGACCACCGGCCCCTGTAGTTCATACAAACACAAGGGAAGTTGGAGAATGATCACCATCAGAAGTGGTCCACATACCTGCAACAGTTCCATTTGAATATCAAGTATAAGAAGGGAAACACCAATAATGTTGCAGATTTCCTTAGTCGACAACTAATCATGGGGTTAACCACCGTTCTCAACTCTTGTGGGCACGAGACTTCTAATTGGCCACTTCTCTAGAAAGGCGACCTAGAATTCGGCCACACGTACCATGCACTCTTGGAGGGTCAGCAAGTTCAAGATTTTCACCTCCAAGATGCCCTATTATGCCACATGGGACACCTTTTTGTTCCTTCAAGAGAGCGTGCCAAGATGATTTGGGAAACAAACTACAGTCGAGCTTCTGGGCATTTCGGGGTCGAAAAAATAGAGGAAGTACTGTAGAAGTATTTCTATTGGTCAAATCTTCGAAAGGATGTTAGGAAGTGCATCAGATCCTACACTACATGTACCATTTCCAAATCGACCATCAAGAAGCAAGGCCTCTATACCCTGCTATCTACGCCTAGTCGACCTTTGGAATCCATATCCATGGATTACATGTTAGGCCTTCCTTCTACTAAGCATGGCAATGATTGTGTTTTTATAGTTGTTGACAGATTCTCGAAGATGGCCATTATAGTGGCCTGCAAGAAGAATATCACAGCGGAAGCCACTACTAAACTCTTCTTTGAATGGGTGTGGGTACACTTTAGGATCCCACAATTTATCATCTTAGGTCGGGATAGCAAGTTCCTCAGTACATTTTGGTCCAGTCTCTGGTTGATGCTAGAATGTAAACTCACTAAGTCCACAACTTTCCATCCCCAAATTGATGGTTAGAGAGATGTCATCAAGAGGATGATCGTACACATTCTGTGCATGTACAACTCAAAGCATCCACACACATGGGATGAGAGCCTCCCCTATATCCAGCACAGCTATAACCGGTCTCTCCGCAGCTCGACTGGCCACAACCCTTTTCAGGTGGGCTTAGTATTCCAGCCACTATGTCCAATTGATGTGGCCATGCCATTTGCAACTACTCATGCAGAGTTGGCTCATGTCCAGTCTGAAACCGATAAGGCAAACAACTTCATTGAGAAAATCCAACATATCCGCGAGCAAGTCCATGACATTCTAGGAAATCAAATGCCAAGTACAAGCAGCGACATGATCAACATTGGGTGCCACACAAGTTTCAGGTGGGTGACAAAGTCTAGTTGCATTTGCAAAAGGAACGCCTTACCGGAGCCTATCGAAAACTCAGACCACTCCGATATGGTCCTTACACCATTACCAAGGTAGTGGGAGACAATGCATTTGAGCTCAGCATTCCCCCATTCCTTGGCTTGCACCCGGTGTTCAATGTGGACTGCCTTCAACCATATTTCCCACCATTGCTAGACACATCAGACATTGCATAACAACTCACACCTACAGAGTTAAATCCAAATTGCATGGAACAAGCCACAACTGATCGGATCATGGACACGCAGATCAACAACACCCGACAGCAAAGGATCCAACTATATTGAGTTGTCAAAGAAGGCCAACTCCTTCACCAGGGCAAGTGGCTCACCAGGGGCCAAGTTCAGCAGAAGTTTCCTCATCTCATGGAGGAACTCAATGCAATGGGGACCATTCATTCCTAAGGGGGTAGGAATGATCCAAGTGGATATTGGTTTCCACCTTCCTATTCCAATTGGACCCCCAACACTGTCTCTTTCAGTTTTTCGGTTTCCTTATTTGTAGCACAGTTTACTATTTTTGGTAGTTTTTCAAGTCCTGAACTTCCGAAGTCATTTTGAGGCCCTAAATGACATTTTTAGGGAAAACGGAGAGACAAGAAACATTCGTATGCAATTTGTTGTATTGCTTTTGTCCTTCTCTTCGAGATCTTTGAAACAAGGTATTATGATAGCCAAACGGAGATCGTATGACAAAGTTACGACCTCGGGAAGTTGATGTACCAATTTACCCAAACGAGGCCCACAGTTTTGGCGCTTCATCTCCTATGGTTAGGTTTTAGGATGTTTAGGTTTCTCCATTGTTTCTTAATAATAAATAGGCCTTTGAGCCTCATTGTAACACAGTTCTGAGGCATATAACCGCCACATCTCTTCTCAGAGATAAGCTACCTTCGCCCGAGCTAGTCTTATTTCCATTTTGTTTGTAAGAATATTTCAATATTTGATATTAATGAAACGAAGTGTTATTTCTACTGCATCTTTGTATTCATGGTTATATCTATAATTTGTTGCGTTCCTGTTTAAATCCAGATCAGTGGTATTAGAGTAGTTTGCTCTTTCTCTGTTTTTCTTTGCATGTCCCCAACGAGGTCGGGATATAAGGAGTTAGGGCTTGAACTAGTTGAACCTTTGCCAGACCAGCCTCGCAAATCCCAACGGCCTCCCATGGTAGATGAAAAGAAAGACGAGGGGGGCAGGAGATCCTATCAAAATCTTGCTCGACGAAGCCCTCGAGTGATAAAGGAATGCGATGATGGACAACTTTTCCCAGATCCTTCCGCGGCTACCCAAGGGCGACACATCTACTTCCGACAGCTACTCTGGGAGCGCCACACCCTTTAAGGTACAACTTAACTTTGACATTCCCATATTTGAGGGTCAGATAGATGCAGGCGTTGTAGATAAATGGTTAAATCTGCTAGAAGGATATTTTTCCTTTCATGATTTTTCCAGACGGGAAAATATCACTTTCGCACTTCTCAAAGTAGCCCCCCACGTCAAGGACTGGTGGAAAACCTACTTTGAGCAGAAGTATGAAAGTATGAACTCACTGTTTTCAGCCGCACCCACTTGGAGCTCGTTCTAGGATGCCATCAAGGAGTAGTACTACCCTGTCGAGAGCTATGAGGATAAATGCATAAAGTGGACAACGTTGTGATAGGGAAGGGACCAAGATGTACCAGAGTTTACCAATGTTTTTCATACCCTTCGCACAAAGTTGGGTATTAAGGATTCTGAGAACCATTTGGTTCTCAAGTACCGCAGCTGCCTACACAGATACATCCAGGACGAGATGGAGTTCCTAAACATCTCCTCGCTCAGCACGGCATACCGATATGCCATCAAGATCGAGAAAAACTTTAAACAGAAGAAGAGAGACTTTGGATCTATGAATCCAAAGCAAGGAAAAGGTACCCCCAAACCACAGAACAAAGGACAAAGCCAAGGTGGGGCAGCCCAGGACAACCCACCAAAGCTGCAAGCAAAGAACAACACCATGAAGCCGAAAAAGGACACGGGAAAGTGGTGTGAGTTCCATAAGATCTCCACTCACAACACAACTGAGTGTCGGGCCAAGCAGTCACTGGTGGCTGAGCTAAAGGCTTCAGAATCAGATGCATGTTCCGACTCTGAGTCATAACCCGACAAGGGGAATGACAAAGGGAAACAGATTATCGATGTGGAGCCCAATGCCACCGTTGCCACCACAAAGATCTAGAAGGAGGAACCCAAAGATCCAGAGGAGGAGGAGTGCATCTTCCACTCCCAGATGTGGGTAAAGGGTTCCCCACTACAGTGCATTGTCAACAGCAGGAGCCAAAAGAACCTCATTTCGGTAGAGGTCATGAAGCGGCTGGGCTTACTGACCATAGCACATCCACAATTGTACATCATCAGGTGGCTTCACCAAGGATGGGATCTTCGCGTGAGCCAACAATGTCACCTCCCATACAGCATCAATCCCTTCACGAATGAGGTATTATGTGACCTTTCTCCCCTTGATGTTTGTGATGCATTATTAGGCCAACCATACTTATAGAAGCGACATGTTGTGTATGAGTCAAGGCCTCACGCTGTTATTGTTACTTTGGGAAATAAGTTGTACAAGATACGAGAGGTAGCACCGCCTACCGCCATCTCTTTGGTTACTGCCAAACAATGCAGTAAGCTCATTTCCAAAACTGGGAAATTTGTTTTCCTAATGATATGCCCTCAGGGAAAGAAGAAGACAGTGACCACGACCTCCAATAAATGGACAAGGTCGTGGAGGAGTACGAGGACATATTCACATCCCCTACAGGGGTGCCTCTGCAATGTCAGGTCAAGCACTCCATCGATTTGATCTCAGGTGCATCGCTGCCCAATGGACCAATATATCAGCGTTCTGTTCTGGAGAATGACGAAATCAAGAGGCAGATTCAGGAGCTGCTACAAAAAGGTCACATCCAGCCGAGTTCATCACCCTTTAGGATCTTGATCGTGTTGGTACAGAAGAAGTATGGGACTTGGAGACTCTGTATTGACTATCGGGCATTGAACAAGATCACTGTCTGGAATAGGTACCTGATCCCATGGATTGATGACCTTCTGGACCAACTAAAGGGGGAAAATTATTTCAGCAAGATTGACTTGAAGTTAGGATATCACTAGGTACCAATCAAACCCTCTGATGTGTGGAAGACTGCCTTCAAAGCCAAGGAGGGCCTTTTCGAATGGTTGGTTATGCCTTTCGAGTTAATGAATGCTCCTGCAAACTTGATGAGGTTGATGGATGACATCTTGTGGCCATTCACCAACTCATTTGTAGTGGTATACTTGGATGACATCCTGATCTTCAGCCAGAGTTGGGAAGAGCACCTCCACCACATCTGAGAGGTTCTCCAAACACTGCGGCAACACAAGATGTGTGCAAATTTGGAGAAATGCACTTTTGGCATGATCCAGGTTCAGTATCTGGGATACATTATTGATGAATGGGGGTGCATGTGGATACATTCAAGATCCAAGTCATCCAAGATTGGCCAGCTCCAACCACTTTGACAGAGCTCTGCAGCTTTTTGGGTCTTGCCAATTTCCACCGCATGTTCATGTTGGGATTCTCTCATATAACTTGGCCCTTGAGTCAACTCACCAAGGGAGGAGGGAAAGCAAAATTATTTTGGTTTGAATCTCAACAAAAGGCATTCACAGAGTTGAAACATTTCCTCTACTCTGCACCAATTCTCACATTACCAGACTTGCAACATCGATTTAAGATCGAGACAGACGCCTCTGACTATGCTATTGGGGCAGTCCTTACTCAATAAGGGCATCGAGTGGCATATCACAGTGAGACACTTCCACACACAGTCCAGAAGTATCCCACTTATGACAAAGAGATGTATTCCATTGTATAGGCTTACCGACAATGGAAGCATTACATTTTGGGGAAGGAAACGATCATCCACACAGACCACTGACCCCTGTAGTTCATACAGATGCAAGGGAAGTTGCAGAATGATTTCCATCAGAAGTGGTCTACATACCTGCAACAGTCCCATTTGAATATCAAGTATAAGAAGGGCAGCACCAATAATGTTGCATATTGCCTCAGCTGACCACCGATCATGGTGTTAACCAACATGCTCAACTCCTGTGGGCACAAGACTTTTGATTTGCCACTTCTCTACAAAAGCGACCTAGAATTCGGCCAAACATACCAGATGCTCTTGGAGGGTCAGCAAGTGCTAGGTTTTCACCTCCATGATGCCCTATTATGCCACCTGGGACACCTTTGTGTTCCTTCAAGAAAGTGTGCCAAGATGATTTGGGAAGCACACTGCAGTCGAGTCATTGGGCATTTTGAGGTCGAGAAAACAATGGTAGTACTGCAGAAGTATTTCTATTGGCCGAAACTTTGACAAGATGTCGGGAAGTACATCAAATCCTGCACTACCTATGTCATTTCCAAACTGAACATCAACAAACAAGGCCTCTATACTCCGCTGCCTACCCCTATTTGACCTAGGGAATCCATATCCATGGATTGCATGTCAATCCTTCCTTCTACAAATCATGGCAATGACTGTGTTTTTGTAGTCGTTGATAGATTCTCGAAGATGGCCATTGTGGTGGCCTGCAAGAAAAATATCACAGTGGAAGCCACTGCTAAACTCTTCTTTGAACGAGTGTGGGTACACTTTGGGATCCCACAATCTATCATCTCAGATCGGGATAACAGGTTCCTCAATACATTTTGGTCTAGTCTTTGGTCCATGCTGGACCGCAAACTCACTAAGTCCAGAGCTTTCCATCCCCAAACTAATGGTTAGATAGAGGTCGTCAACAGGATGATCATATAAATTATGTGCATGTACAACTCAAAGCATCCACGCACATGGGATGAGAGCCTTCCTTATGTCTAGCACATCTATAACCGGGCTCTCCACAGCTCGACTGACCACAGCCCTTTTCACGTGGCCTTGGTATTCTAGCCACTATGTCCCATTGTTGTGGCCATGCCATTTGCAGCTACTCATGCAGATTCGGCTCATGTCCACTTCGAAACCGATAAGGCAAACAACTTCATTGAGCACATCCAACATATCTACCAGTAGGTCCATGACATTTTGGAGAAATCAAATGCCAAGTACAAGCAGCGACATTATCAACATCAGGTGCCACACAAGTTTCAGGTGGGTGACAAAGTCTGATTGCATTTTCAAAAGGAATGCCTTACTGGAGCCTATTGGAAACTCAAACCACTCTGATATGGTCCTTACACCATTACCAATGTAGTGGGAGACAATGCATTTGAGCTCAGCATTCCCCCATCCTTGGCCTACACCCAGTGTTCAATGTGGACTGCCATCGACCATACCTCCCACCATTTCTAAACACATCAGACATTACAGAACAACTCAGACCTACAGAGTTAAATACAGATTACATGGAACAAGGCACAATTGATCAGATCTTGGACACACATATCAAGAACACCTGACAGCAAAGGATCCAACTATATCGAGTTTCAAAGCAGGCCAACTCCTTCACGAGGGCAAGTTGCTCACCAAGGACCAACTTCAGCAGAACTTTCCTCATCTCATGGAGGAACTCAATGCAATGGGGACCATTGCTTCCTAAGGGGGGAGGAATGATCCAGGCGGATATTGGTGGCCACCTACCTATTCCACTTGGACCCCCAACACTATCTCTTTCAGTTTTTTGGTTTCCTTAATTGTAGCAATTTTTTACTATTTTTGGCATTTTTTCGGGTCCTGAACTTCCGGAGCCGTTTTGAGGCTGTAAACAGTGTTTTTAGGGAAAACAAAGAGATCATAAATGCCCCAATATCACTTGCTATATTTATTTTGGCCTTCTCTTCGAGATCTTCCAAAGGAGATATTGTAGTAGCAAAAAGGAGATCGTATGCCAAAGTTAAGCCCCCAGGAAGTTCATGTACCAATTGACCCAAACAGGGCCCACAGTTTTGGCGCTTCATCTCCTAGGGTTAGGTTTTCAGATGTTTATGGTTTTCCATTGTTTCTTAATAATAAATAGGTCTTTGAGCCTCATTGTAACATAGTTCTGAGGCATGTAGCCACCACATATCTTCTCATAGATAAGCTAACATTGCCAAAGCTAGTCTTATTTCCATTCTTTTTGTAAGCATATTCCAATATTTGATATTAATGAAACGAAGTGTTATTTCTACTACATCTTTGTATTTATGGTTATATTTGTAATTTTTTGTGTTCCTGTTTAAATCCAGATCACACCACCTGTTGCAGACCACCACCTACTACACGACACCACTTGATGCAGGCCACCACCTACTAGATGCCCCAACATAGAATATATTTTCTAGATACCACTGGATGGAATCCACCACTCCCAAGTTATTAGGCCACAATCCAAATGAATTCACTACTCCATTAGTCAATGAGACACTACTTATCGACAAGCCACCACTTTCCCACTAAATGCCCCAACCTTCAAGCTCTTGTGGGCAACTTTTCGTAAATTTTAAATATAGAATCTGTGTTATGAAACCAGCTCACAAAAAGATAGAAAATATAGATCAACAACCTCAAAATCAGCCTCTTCGAGGGGGAAACCTCCTTTAATGGAGTTAACATAAAATTTTCAGCAACCTTATTTTCATGGAAAGTCTACTAACCAATATCGTCTTGGTTAGGGTAGTCGCAAATAAGGTTCGGCTCCTTATATTTGGATTTTTTGAGAAAAACTGGTTGTTGGGAGCCTTCTCCCCACTTTCTTGTAAGTGGATCCCTTTGATAACCCACAACCATCTCATCCTCAGAATAATATGAATCATAAATCAGAGAAGGTTCTTGAACTGGTTCTTGGGTGAAGGATGTGCATCATGGACTGGAGTCTCTTTGTTCTGTGCATCTTCCCATGACTGGGACTGTTGTAGTTTTGCATCGCTTGACTTCCCATCAGAGTCATACTCATCATAAGAAGGAGAATCACCAAATTCAACTGAATAAGGTGTCTGAAGGTTTATTTGCAGCTCGATGATTTTTTGTTCTTTGCTTTCTTGATTACTGGGCATTGCTTCTTGATGTGAGTAGATATTCTTGGAATGGAGTATCACAAACATCTTCAACAGGATCATTAACCTTAGGAATATTTTCAACATTAAACTGTGCACAACAATCTTCAAACAGAGCATTCAGTGGATATAATGTTTTGCAATAATGATTGAATGCCATATGAAAACTCTTTAAGGAAGATATGCTGCCATGAGATATGGTTTTGTGCCAAAATCTAGCACCTTCTTCTAAAGAATACATGAACAACTTCATTTGTACATCTTCAAAGAAAATAGCTTGTTGCTCCATGTTGTCACTCACTGCTTTTTCAGTCATCACTGGCTTTAGAATCCAAATAGCAGTGATGTTTGATGCCAAATTTTGAGCCATAGAAGCCGTCAGAGCTAAACCAGACCCTCTCAGTGCGTAGTGCTTAGAAAAAAATTTCTGGTGGTATATAGAAGTCCAAAAAATGGTTTTTGGATAAGAAGTTAGGGCCTATTGAAGAATCCCTTTAAAAAGCTAAGAAAACCCAAAAAAATGCTTACTGTTGAAGAAAAATCACAATCAGGACTTGGGACAGTACATCACAATCACATATCAGCATCAGCAGGTCTGGGCGCATCGCATATATCACATTTTCGCATATCCACAAGGTCCCGACTATAGGAAAAATAGTTTACCGGTGGATTATTGGCATCGAAGACCGATATTATGGTCTTGCAGTCCCACATTATTGCATTTTAGTTGGGCAGTGTATTTATAGCAATTGGTGGGTCAAGGTGTAACACTTATCGGTGATTGCGATGGTTTAAGTCTCAAAACAACGAAGGGGGGTTGATATTGCGATATGGACCAAAATTGTCGGGGAGGACCGATTTTTAAATACAAAGGAAAAGCATGCAAAAGCAAGGCCCAGCCGGCCTCTTTCTCTCTCCTCCAGGGGACCACATGGAGACTTTTGATTGGTCTTCAGCGCTGATATGGTGGATGATGTCAGCAATGTTGTGGTAAGTACGTATGATGATGTGGCAAGTACAGATGATGATGTGGCGATGGACATGTGTCACTCATTTTTGGCATTTTCAAGGGTCCAATGGGTTTTTTTCTGGGTGCCACATGACACCACACATAGGGTAACACATGGCAGAGATTATGTCAGCAATGACGTTAGTAGGTTATCCACGATTGGCGATTGGTTGTTCCTAGTTTCGGGCTTATCGGCGATTGTGATGTGATAAGGAAGGGCCTCGGATGTGATATTTCATAAGCTGCGATTTACAAATATTTCGAGTTTGGGAAATTTGTCGATGAGGGACTTACGTGTTATAAAGAAAAATGCCCTCACACAACAAGTAAAGGCCTTAAGTTCTTTTAAGATGAGCCCACTGTCTCCACCTATGGCCCTATGAGGAAATTCATAAAAGGGGTTGTAATAAAGGGGGCCTGAGAGTTAATTAAATGCTTGCCTGTTATAATTTTTAAATGAATTGAAATCCCGCACCGTGATACACTGATAGCACTGTAAGAGAGTTTTGAAAGATTTATGCATCGACAACTGGGCATTTAATGAGGAGTATTGGCAGATTTATGTAAATACAGCCTGCAAAACGCTTCTATAA
The DNA here is from genome assembly GCA_031772625.1 of Pinus tabuliformis. NCBI lineage: Eukaryota > Viridiplantae > Streptophyta > Pinopsida > Pinales > Pinaceae > Pinus > Pinus tabuliformis. Next base: position 495,285,284 of record CM062820.1, read on the forward strand.
GTCGACGCCAAAGGAATTTTAATGGCAAAATTGACTTAAGTTGGTTGATGTATAAATGAACCACCTCAAATAGCCAAAAAGATTCTATGACAGTAGGGACTTCGCTTGACAAGAGGCCTCCACTAAAATGACAAAGGGATACCTCCTCCTTCCTCTCTCTATCTTCTTTCTCTATGTATTAATGTCTAATTTCTTCAAGAAAGGGATGGGATCCCATTGTAATCTTTTTGGGGGCAACAGTTCTTCACCCTAGCCGAGACAACTAGCTAATCTGATAGCTGATACTCGGCCCAGGGATATTTTCTATTGTGTCATGATTGTAAAACCTTCCCCTTATTCCTATAAATAGGCAGATGCAAGACTATGTTATGGGGGGCTGGTTCTAGGTTAGTTCTGGATATTCTGACCCACGAGGGCTAAATTCTGTGATGTCATTTTGGTTCAATTTGCTATATTCATGGGATTTCACTAATATCATTGTCGAATGTATGGATTGGTTATTGGCTTCTCTGAGATAAATGATATTTTCCTGATTGATTCCAAACATGTTAATGTGTAGTAAGTTTTCACTTTTGTAACCTCTTTCCCATTTTGTATTTCTTCCTTAAAACAATGTTAAGGTAGTTGTTATGTTTCTGGCTGATAAATGGATTTGTCTTCACTGCTAAATAGAAGAGAGTACCTATGCGAGACCACAAAATTACTTATGTTATCTTTATGCATGTAGTACCTGTCATCCTTTAGATTTACTCGTGTCTGTGAGTAGCTTACAGTACCTGTGGTGGCTCAAACTTACCTCAAATGTTGAACAGAGATTGATACCCATTACTATGCAAGCCTAAAGCTTCACATCAGCTCCCCATATTGTTGTCATTCCACCTTCTTACTCTCTCATGTTTCTGTTGAAATATAGTGGTTGAGGACTCTGTTTATTACAACCCGTTGCACCTGATTTACTCCTTCTCCTCCCCCTTTCCTTCACCACTTCAACTTTAGTTCGAGCTATCTCATTTCCATGTGTAGGCCACCAGAAGAAGAAAACATTTCTCTTTAATATTTCTCTATTACCCCCAACATTTTTATTCATGAGTTGGCTTGAATCTCCCTCATTAAAGGCATATTGAACCAAAATCTCTTACCACCATCTTCATTTCACGAAAATTGGAGTGCTGCAAATCCCTCTCATACCATCTTAAAAGAACTCCTCTATTTAACATGTCCTAGGCACTAGTCTACAATCAACCCATAGGGTGTCTCTAGGGAGTTTTCCTTGCCACGTACTGCACTTGTGCTGCAGGTGCAGGACTTAGCGACAACATCTTTCTAGTGCTTTTGTCAGGCAACAGATTATAATATTTTTCCTGGGTACGATGAAAATTTTAATTTCCTCTGTTAGGTAAGCATAGGAAGTATGGGTTGAAGATCTCTCACCTTGGTGACTACACTATCAAATCTATGGTAAACAACCTGGTCAATCCACTATCCATATCTCTATTCTAATCATCCTATCCTTTTAGGCATCCTCATACTCACTCTGATGCTACAACAACCCAAAATTCTCCCTAATTTTGAAGATGAAATCAATCATATAGGGAGGTTTTCAAGATGGCCCTTCCCGCATTCCTGGCCAACCAATTTGCACCACTGGATTTTTCTTCTATTGTTGGTTTTCCCAATAATGTCCCTCCATATCATGAGTGGAACACCTGTTTCCTAAATTCAGTGAGAACTCAGAGAAAAGACCTGACCAGCACCTCAAAGGCTTTCATGAATGCATGGAGAAACGAGGCATCCTTCTTGAAGATGTACAAATGAAGTTATTCAAATTTTCTTTAGAAGGAGATGTTAGGATTTGGTTTAAAACACTTCCTCATGGTATCATATCTTCCTTGAAATGTTTCCATACAACATTCTACCAATATTATAAGAGATTTTATCCATAGAATGCTCTTCTTGAAGATTGTTGCACACTTTGTAATGATGAAAAAAGTCCTAAGGTTGATGAATATGCTGAAGATGTTGGTGGAGATCCTCCCCAAGAAAGCATGTACTCATATCAAGAAGCATCACCCTATGAGCTAGAAAGAGAAGAAGGAAACACCACTAAGCTGCAAATAAACTCTCTGAGGTCTTAGTCAGTTGAGTCTCATGTTTCTCCTTCTTATGATGAATATGACTCTGGTGGAGAGTCTAGTGAAGCATAGTTACCATACTCTGAGTTATGGAAAGCTTAACAAGAAGAAGAGGCCCATCAGGAGGTTAGAAAAGAGGCTCTAGTCCATGATGCATATCTTTCATATGAAGAGTAGGATCAAGGAACTCCTCTTATCTATCATTGATATGATTCAGAGGAGGAGGAAATGGTCATGGAGGTGAAGAAGGAGATGTTTAGTAGCAAGTGGGGAGAAAGCTCCCAAAAACAAGTGTTTCAAGAAGAACTCAAGGCTAAAATACCACAAAGAGTCTGTTGTTGCTTGTTGCAGCAAGATGCTTGCCAAGAATTCTCAAAATACCCTCCAATCAATGACTCTTACAGTTCAAACAATGAATATTTTGTTGCAGATTTCCAAGAAGATGGCCCCATTGAAAAATGGGCAGTGAAAGATCAACAACCAGTTTTTCTTGAAAAGGATGAAGCTAAGGAGTTGGATAATGTTTGTGGCTGCCTTGGCCAAGAGGATATTGGTCAGTAGACTGTATGTGAAGAAGAGGTTCCTACAAACATTCATTGCTTATTCCATGTCCCTATGGCTGAGTATATGAACCTATTCTTTAGCCAACAACAGAGGTTATTTCTGCAGCATGTATTAGGTTCCATATCTACAAATTTTTCATGTTGCATGTCTATTTTAATATTTGTTTTTCAGTAGTATGAAGGTATGTGGTCTAGTACTCTAATGTTGGCATGGCTCTATTAGAGAGTTGAACATAGTTAGCTGAATTAAGTATTGTGCATAAGTAGGATTGTACATAAATATACTCACTAGCTGAGCATTTACTTCTCAGTTGTTAGAGTTTTTATTTTTTGCATGTAGATGGATAAAGAAAGGTCCCATGGAGATTTTTTTGATTTTAAAGTACATATATTATTGATTCCATGCCCAATGGTGAAGAATGTTGGTCTGCAGGTTCTCAGCACCTTGCCAGCAAGGCACTGTCCCTAGTAGCAGCCAATGTTGTCACTCACTGCTTTTTTAATCATTAATGGCTTTAGAAGCCAAATAGTAGTGATATTTGATGCCACAATTTTAGACACAAAAGTTTTTAGAGCTAAATTAGACCCCCTCAATGCATAGTTCTAGGAAAGAGCTTTTCGGTGGTATATAGAAATCCAAAAAAGGGTTCCTGGATCAAAAGTTATGGTTTGTTGAAGAATCCTTTTAGAAAGCTCAGAAAACCAAAAAAAATGAGTAAGTGTTGAAGTAAAATCACAATCGGGACTTGGGACAGTTCACTGCAATCTCATATCAGTGTCAGTGGGTCTGGGTACATCGCATATATCACATTTTTGCATATCGGCGGGGTCTCGTGTCTAGGAAAAATAGTTTATCATCGGATTATTGGCGCTAAAGGCTGATATTATGGTCCTGCAGTCCCGCATTATCACATTTCAGTCAGGCAGTGTATTTATCGCAATCGGTGGGTCAAGGCCAAACACTTATAGGCAATTTCAATGGTTTAAATCCCGAAGCAAAGAAGGGGGGCCAATATTTCGATATGGACCAAAATTGTTGGGGAGGGCCGATTTTTAAATACAAAGGAAAAGCATGCAAAACCAAGGCTCGATCGACCTCTTTCTCTCTCCTCTAGGGTGGCACGTGGAAGATTTTGATTGGTCCTCAGAGTTGATGTGGTGGATGACATCAGCAATGATGTGGAAAGTATGGAGATGACATGGAAAGTACAAATGATGACATGGAAGTGGACACGTGTCACTCGTTTTTGGCATTTTCAGGTGGCCAGTGGGGTTGTTTCTAGGTGCCACGTGGTAGTGATTACATCAGCAATGACGTCAGCAAGTTATCAGCGATTGACAATCGATGGTTCTTGGTTTCGGGCTTATCAGCGATTGTGATGCGCTAAGGAAGTGCTCCGTATCTGATATTTCATAAGTTGCATTTACAAATATTTCGAGTGCAGGAAAACAGCCGATGATGGACTTAAGCTTTATAAAGAAAAAGGCCCTCGCATAGCAAGTTAAGGCCTTAAGCACTTTTAAGATGATCCCTTAGTCTCCACCTGTGGCCTGATGAGGAAATTCATAAAAGGGATTGTAATAAAGGGTACCTAAGAGTTAATTAAATGCCCACATGTTCAATTGTTTTAAATGAATTGAAATCCCGTGTCATGATGCACTGATAGCACTATGCAGAGAGTTTTGAAAGATTGATGGGTTGGCAGCTGGGAATTTTCCAAGGAGTATGGGCATATTTATGTAAAGCTGACCTGAAAAACGCTTCTATAAGTCAGTGTCGAAGGCATTTTAATGGCAAAATTGAATTAAGTCAGTTGGTGTATAAATGAACCACCTCAAATAGCCAAAAAGAGTCTATGAAGCAAGGACATGGCTTGACAAGAGGCCTCCACTGAAATCACAAAGGGACACCTCCTCCTTCCTCTCTCTATCTTCTTTCTCTGTGTATTGATGTATGATTTCTTCAAGAAAGGGATGGGATCCCATTGTAATATTTTTAGGGGAACAATGCTTCACCTTGGCTGAGACAGCTAGCTAATCTGATAGCTGAGACTCGGCCCAGGGATATTTTATACTGTGTCATGATCGTAAAACCTTCCCTTCTTCCTATAGATAGGCAAATGCAAGACTATGTTAAAGGGGGTTGGTTTTGGGGTGGTTCTGAATATTCTAGCCCACGAGGGCTGAATTGTGTGATGTCATTTTGGTTTAATTTGTTGTATTCATGGGATTTCAATGATATCATTGCCGAATGTATGGACTGGTTATTGGATTCTCTGAGATAAATTATATTTTCCTGATTGATTCCAAACATGTTAATATGCAATAAGTTTTTCATTTTGTAACCTCTTTCCAATTTTGTATTTCTTCCTTAAAAAAATGTTAAGGAAATTTTTATGTTTCTAGCTGATAAATGGATTTGCCTTCACTGCTAAATAGAAGAAAGTACCTTTGCGATACCACATAATTACTTTTGTTATCTTTATGCATGTAGTACCTACCATCCTTCATATTTACTTGTGTCTGTGAGTAGCTTACAATACTTGTGGTGGATGAGACTTACCTCAATTGTTGAACAAAGATTGATACCAATTGCTATGCAAGCTTGAAGCTTTACATCATCTCCCCCTATTGTTGTCATTCCACCTTCTTACTCTCTCATGTTTCTGCTGAAATATGGTGGCTGAGGAATCTCTTTATTACAACCCTTTGCACCTGATTTCCTCCTTCTCCTCGCCCTCTCCTTCATCACTTCAACTTTAGTTCAAGTTGTCTCATTTCCTTGTGTAGGCCACCATAATAAGAAACCATTTATGTTTGAGATTTCTCGATATAACCCCAGCATCTGTCTTCATGAGTTGGCTTGAATCTCCCTCAATAAAGGCATATTGAACCAAACCCTCTTACCACCATCTTCATTTCGTGACAATTGGAGTGCTGCAAACCCCTCTCATACCATATTACAAGCACACCTCTATTTAATATGTCCTTAGCACTGGTCTGCAATCAACCCATAGGCTGTCTCTAGGGAGCTTTCCTTGCCTCCTGCTGCAGGTGCAATATTTAGTGACAACAAATTACACAAATTTACAATTCTTGGATGATATAAATTACAAGATCTATTTTCTATATATAGGAGTCTAAGGAGTCCCTATACAATTAGGGCCTACATAAAAATAATATTGTAGGGGCACAACAATAACAATAGTGGGCTTCTATGGGGCACAATAATATAATAAGGGGGTTGCACTAATAACAATAAGGGGTTACAATAGTAGTATAGGGACCTAACATGCCCCTTTCCCTCAAAACATGTTGTCCTTAATGCTTGAGTAGTTTTGGATGCTTCTGTATAAAATTCTCATCCTCCCATGTCAAATCTTCAGTGGGTAAGTTCTTCCACTTGATGAGATACTCTGAAATTGATCGATTTTGTAGTTGTCGATTTCTTGTTTTTATGACTGATTCAAGTTCCATTTCCTTCCTTGTCATGTTTTTGCAGTATTGTTTGAACTAGGATCTTCTTACCTATAACCTTCTTTACGCATGAAACATGGAAAACTGGGTGCACTCGAGAAGATGTAGGAAGCTCCAATTTGTATGCCATAGTACCAATCTTTTGTAACACCTTGTACGGACCATAATACTTTGGTGATAATTTATTATCCTTTTTAGCTTGCTTGAGGGACATTTGTTTGTATGGTTGTAGTCATAGAAATACCCAGTCACCTACATCAAAAATTATTTTGTTGCAATGTTGATCTGCCTATTCTATTATGCGCCAAAGTGAGGCTATCCTTTAAGAGTTTGAGAACTTGTTGTTGATGCTCGATATGATCTTCCATTTCTTGAACCTTAGAATTTTATTTTAAAGATGATGTGATCGACGATGAATGATATCCATAAAGTGCGATATATGGGGTCATTTGTGTTGTAGTATGGAAGGAAATGTTATACCACCATTCAGCGAAAGGCAACCACTTGACACATTGTGTTTGTTTATCAGCTACAAAGAAACGAAGATATCCTTCCAAACACTTTTTCACTATCTTAGTTTGTCCATCATATTGAGGATGATAAGATGAGCTATGAGCTAACTGAGTACCCAGACAAGAAAATAATTATGTCCAAGAATTTCAAATGAAAATGGGATCTCTGTCACTTACAATAATCTTTGGGTTTCCATGTAGCTTTTGAATTGTTTCCATAAATGTAATAGCAACTGCATTGTCTTTAAATGGATGAGATAATGCACAAAAGTGTGCCTACTTGGTAAGTCTATCAACTACCACCATGATGACGCTCTTTCCTTCGGACTTGGGTAAGCCTGTGATAACATCCATTGAAACCTCCTCCCAACGTTGACTTGGAATGGATAAACGTTGGAATGTAGAAGGTGCATTGGTAGGAAAAAAGGCAAGACCAAAAATTCATAATGACCCATATGAGTTCTAAATGTTGTTTTCGGAATATCTTCAGTCTTCATTCTGATTTGATGATATCCTAAATGAAGATCCAACTTGGTGAAGTAAATTTCTCCATGTAACTCATCCAGTAATTCATCAATGACAGGAATGTGAAATTTATCTTTAATAGTAAGCTTGTTGAGCTCCCCATAATCCAGACACATTTACCATGATCCATCCTTCTTGTGTACCAATACCATTGGATCAGATAAAGAACTTTGACTAGGTTGAATTATACCAACCTTTAGCATTTGTGCAACCATACGTTCAATTTCACTCTTTTGGACATATGGATATCTGTAAGGCCTGATGTTTGAGGGAACACTTCCTGGAATCAAATGAATAGCTTGATCATGATCACAAATAGGTGGGAGGCCTTTGGGAGTCTCAAATACCTTGGAATGATTGTCCACTATTTTTGGAGATATGGAGAAATAGATAATTTCGATGTGGGAACCTCTAGTGGACATAATTGTGCAATTACGCCCCATTGTTCTTTCTTTAGAAGATTTTTCATGATTTTAGAGTTGATTATCTTTCCTGTTTTCTCTGTGATACCCCTTAATTCAACTTCCTTTTCTTCCCAAAAAAAATTCAAGAAAAATTCTTGAAAATTAAAAGTTATCATACCCAAAGATTGTATCCATTGGACTCCTAGTACAACATCAGCATCACCCAATGGAATGGAAAGCATTGGAATATTCAAGACATATTCTCCCATGGATAACTTGATATTATGGCACTTTCCAGAGAAATTTATGGTTCCTCCATTTGCAACCATTACTTGACACTCTAGGACTGGATATAAGAAGCAATTCAATTCCTTGGCTATCTTACAATGGACAAAATTATGGGTAATTCCTTGGCTATTACCTTTTTCTTCTTGATATGCCTTTCTATATTGAGAGTTTGAGGAGTGGTAATTCATGTCAATGCATTACAAGATATGGTCATATTCATTTCTTCTTTCTCTGGCATTGGTTCCTGGTGTCTATTCTTGTCTTTTGATGTTTCTTGTTCCTTTTCTTGCTCCTCTTCCCCATCTATGTAAATTAATTTCTACTCGGCACACTTATTACCTTTAGTTTATTTTCTATCACAATTGTAACAAAACCCTTTTTCTCTTTTTTCTTCCAATTGTTGTGGTGTCAACCTTGTACGTAGTGAAAGGCTAGGAGCAACAACACTTCCATCTTTATAGTTATGAGTGGTAGGCTTCCTTGTTGCCATAATTTTGCTTTCAATTTTTCCTGCCAAACTATATGCCTTCTCCCATGAATCAAGTTCCCAAAGGTGAACCTCATGTCGGATCTTATCATTTAAAGTCCCTATGAAGAATTCAATCCTATGCTTCTGTGGAATATCATTTACCCTTATATTCAATTTTTGGAAGTCCTCAATGTGCTCTACCATTGAACCCTTTTGTTCCAGATTTATCAATTGGCTAAAGAAGTTGTTTCTCTTTGTATCCTCATAATGTACTATCATTTCCTTCATGAAAATTGACCAGGTGACAAGTGGTTTACAAGAACAAATCCCTATATACCATACAAACTGATTCAATTCTAAATATAAGGATGCAATACGTACCTTTTGTGGTGGTTGCACATCATGTAGATCAAAATATTGCTCCATCTATTGTATCCAAGTTATCGGATCCATGCCATCAAATTTACTCATATCTATATTTGGAATATGGTGGGTATTCAATCCAACATTAGAGTCTATGAAATCATGATTAACATTTCTTTTGTTCTCATCATGAGTTTCTTCTACTACCTTTTCGACATTAGGAAGTCTTTCTTGTAGTGACTTTGTCCCACCTTCCTTCAAACCTTCCATGTCTTTCTTCAAATATTCCATGTGGACATTTAATTTTTCTTCTATACCATTTATATTATTGGTCATATCTTCAATCACATTCTTCAAATCATCCCTCCAATTTTTCTTACTAGGTGTTTCTATTTTCTTGATTCGAGTCATTCTTTTTCTTCCTTTTAGTATCTCTACCTTGAATCTATTGTATCTCTAAAATTTCGGATCACCAAGGTCTAAAATTGCGAATTGTGGTAGCCCTCTATGTCCTCTTTCCAATGCTACCAGTCTGATCGAACTTGGATTCTCCAATAAAGAGTTATGCCCAATCTCCCAAGATGACCTGATTATATACTTTTTCAGTAGTGATAACTTGTACGAAGTGCCGTGTAACCATGTTTCGACCTTCGGACTTGAACATGATACATAGAAAAATACAGTCTGTCCTCTTTCTGTAACTTCTTACAAAATTTCAATCTGGTTCTTAGAGAGAAATTCATGATGCTTTTCCCAAAGTTGCATGTTTGGGATGTAATTTGGAAGCCTGCAAAAACCCTAACATCCTTGGATCATATCTCCGACAATATAGCGAGGCAAGATCTGAAAATTCCAACCTGAGGTTTATCATGATGTCGGCTGAGATGGGTTTTAATTTTAGCTTCTGAAACTTCATAGAAAAAAGTTTATTGTGAAAATTTCACGATGACCTGTTTGGAGCAACAAAACCCTAGAATCCAAAGCTCTGATACCAAATGTTATGAAACTAGCTCACAAAAAGATAGAAAAGATAGATCAATGAATTCAAAAACAACCTCTTCGAGGGGGGAAATTCCGTTACATTACACAAATGAACAATTCTTAGATGATACCAATGAAAAGACCTCATTTCTATATGTAGGAGTCTAAGGGGGTTGAATACAATCAAAGCCCACATAACAATAATATTTTAGGGGCACAACAATAACAATAGTGGGCTTCTATGGGGCACAATAATAACAACATGGGGACTATATAGGCACAATAATACAATAAGGGGGTTGCACTAATAACAATAAGGGGTTACACTAGTAGTATAGGGACCTAACAATCTGCTACTAAATTCAAAAAACTCATAAACATCATTTCATTCCATTTTCACACTAGACCCGCTATGAATCTATGCTCATAAAAAGATGAATATAGTCTCAAACCCTCTACAACACAACTCTCTCTCTCTCTCTCTATGCTCTACAAATATTGTCATAAAAGAATCATATCAAACTCAGACTCAGACTCAAAACCTCTTAGTAGCAAACTTCATACACACTCAATACATATTCTCCTCATGAAAATCAACAACATACATGATATTGAAAGAACTAAGCATTAAACTCTCTGTCACAAGCTCAGCAATAAATGTTCTGAATATAATGAAACAAATGACTATGACTATACATTACATGGCTTCAATATATATACAATACATGTATAAGTTCTATGAAAACATTCAATCATGTATAATTGAATACCCTCGCAAAACAAACCATTAGACACATAAAACATAGCTACACCTTTATCCTCTACCTCTAATCACAACTCTGCTAAACAATTTGCACTTCTGATCCATGAGATCACACTTCCTACTCTGTCATCACATAGATGTGCACTAGTGACGCTCTCTTTTCTTCTAAACTCAACACTCTAGAATTTTAAATCTGATCTCTTCAGAAGCTACACAACATGCCATCAAACTTTGTCACTCCATTATGCAAAAACACTCAATCTCACTGTTGGGCACATATAAGATGTCTTTTAGAACTCCTAAATGCCTCACATTAATTATCGACCTGGGTAAGTCTTTTTGTTTCAAGAGTGTACACGGTATGTGTAGGTGATGGAAATCGTTGTATCTACAGAAAGTAATGCTTTAAGATAAATGTAAACGTATCAAACCATAAACTACCAAACTTGTAACTTCAAAGAAATTAAACTATTCAAGCATCAAAACTCAATCTCAATCAAAAAGCTCTAATTGCAATTACAGGCCATAAGCACATCAACCAAGTGCACCGTAGCAGTAACAGAGCTCTTTCAATTGAATAGAAACTTCTGCATAATATTAATACACCTGATCTAACCGATAATACTCTGGCTCTCGATTAACAGGAAATAAATATTATCTAATAATTGAATCAATCTACGGCATAAATAAATGAAACCAATCAACAGAAATAAGAAATAATGTGTGGAATGCACAAACTCAACACCGGTGATTTATATATCAAGTAGATCAATCGTAAAACTATAAAACAAAGAAATTAGACTTGTAGTAAAAAGGTAAAAGTATATCACAGGGAAAAGTAGTGAAATCCACCAATGACCAGGCCCACCCACTAGTGATTACTACCTAGTTACTCAAAATATCACGAGCAAACATAAACATGAATTACTCATTAACTCCAAATGTCATTACATTAACCATGTGTTCTTCAGAATAACTCTGTCTCTTAAAATTACAGCCAAAGTAAAAAGGAAAAAGTTTTTTTATTCTATTCGTTTTTCCCCTCTTATAGTCAAAGAGGAAAATAGATAACTACGATTCCTCAGGATCAGGAGATCCTGAGGAATTTGCGACCAAATGCTATTATTAGAACAATCTTTCATCCTGCACTGATCCTTGTGATTCACTTCTCAACTTGACCACACAAGACGCACTCTTTTCTCCCTGTTTAGCCTTTGTTGTTCAATAGATTGAACAGAAATTGTCCCATTCGCTAATATTTGCGTAAAAAGCAACGAAAGTTAGTTTTGACATCCAAATCATATCAAAGGCGGTTTCATTCACTTTCTATCGAAATTATATCAAAACCTTATTACATCATGGCATAAATGCGTAAAAAGGAGGAAAAAGATAATGTAATCAAGGGTAAATTTATACCTATTACATGGATCAACATACTCCCCTGCTTACCTTGTTTCATGTCCTCGTGAAAATAATTAGTTATTATGTAATGCAATTAATGAGTAAGCAGGAAAGACTTCTTCCTTATACAACCTAAAACCGTGATTTTGTATTAAATTTTCAAAGGCTATCCCTTCATGACTGTCAGGCAGCTCATAATCATAACAGTATCCTTCAGGAGGGTACCAAATAACAGGGCTCCTAAATCGACATCCTAGTGTTGGGCAGCAAATCCCCTGTGTAACGGTTTTGGGGCTTAAAGCCCACAATTTTGGGTAATGGTATTGTAAAGGCCCCATGAAGTGTTTAGAGCACGAATTGTAATGAGTCAATTCAAAGGGTAGTCCATTGTAAAATATTGTAATTTAATCTAGAATGTGTCGGCCTACCCACAGTCCATGGACCATGGGAATGTATAAATAGAGCAAAGCTCTAAGTGTAGAAGGTAGCTTTCGGTTTAGATAAAAAAATATATGGGTTTTTGAAAGTAATATTCGATCTGAGTCTGTAAATCTGAGTCGTGGGTCGTAGTAGTAGAAGAGGCTCTGCAGCTATGTGCACAGAGGCCTAGAAGAGTCTGCAGGTATGTGAGCGGACCCCTGCAGCTATGTGCACAGGGTAGGAAGTGGTTGTAACTGGAAAAAGCATTAATAAAGATAAGTTGGTTTTGGAATATCGCATATCTGTTGCTCTGTTTATGTTTATGCATTCGTTTATAGTTTATGATTGCGCACATGTCTGTTTATGTTAAACGGTTACTGAAAGTATGGTGCCTACATAAATTAATTGAAGATCTATAATAATACTAAGCACAGAAAGGGTAAAGAGAATTCGTGCTCGTCATTCTAGCCACGCGAAGGTAGTTGCACTTAACAGACGGCTATGTGAAAGTAGCACAATGCATAGGATCGGTTCGCTAACTTTCCAGACCTAATCAAGACATCCCTAAGGTGTAGAAACCTGGTTCCAGCACCCTCCCATACTACCTCAAGTGAGACCTCAGTCCACGCTCTGCAGACTATTGCCGAAAGGGCCGGTAGTTTCGAGATTTGTTTGGCTAAAACATTTCTGAACCTGGGTCAAGCCCCATCAAGCCAACACCTAGCCAATGTCGTCCTTCCCTCAAGATAATATTACTGTATGTGACAAAACAGCCTACGGCAGCTTTAAAATTCATGTAGCCAAATGGTTCTCTGTTCTTGACACTATTGGTGGAGACTATCCATCTATGTTTAGATGCAAGTAAGGAGCTTTCATGTATGGATAAGAAATTGCCCTTCCTCCTTGCACAATTTCTTTATGTATAGGCCTCAGATTCTTAATTACTCCCTCCTGTTTCATGAGCCTCTTGTGTCTAACAAAAAGATGCAAGGGTTGAGTAGGCTCACCCCTTACCCACAAATCCAGTCCATGTTGTTTCCTTTGAAAGGTGTGATAAGCCCTGGACCACTTAAGTTGGTTCACTGCAAAGGAAATGAAGGCCTGGAACTGAATGTCCCCAACAAAAGGGCTAGGATTCTTATCCACTTCCCTGTCTAATAAAAAATATGCAAATAAAGTTCATAGAGAAGATGTTGGAATTTTATCCCATGCTCCTTACAGCATTTTATGAATTCTTTAGTTGTCTCCAATTCAACTGACTTGCCAGCCTTAACAGCTTTAATCTTCAACAGTAAATATCTTTCCAACAAAAACAGAGCATAGTTTGTAGCAGGAGATCTGCAAGATAAGACATCAGAATATAAAGAGAAAATAGCATCAATTTGACCCATGACCTTATCTAGCTTGGCTTTTACTTTCCTCAACCTTTCTTCCTCCTACCTTGACTTAGCAAAAGTTTCATCCTCAGTTATGGTCAAATCATTGAATTTCTTCTGTAACTCCTGGTACTTTTGTAGAAGAACCATCTCCTTCTTACATTATGCTAAAGCAAGTTGGGCCTATACCAACTCCTCCTGTAACTCTAGAAGAATAGGATCACTGCTTGATGGAGCGTCATTGAATATTTCTTCTGTCTGGGTGCTTTTGTTGTGAGAGGATAAACCCTCCGTCTAAATAGCCATATCTATCAAATCTATATGAAAGCTTGTTTGTGTGGCTACAGTCTGAGTAGAAATAGATTCAGTCTGGGTTCCTATTGCCTTGCCTTCACATACTTCTGTCTGTGCAGCCATAGTGACTAACTCAGGAATAATGCTCGAAGCTTCCCCATTTGTAGCTTCTTTTAATTTCCAATGTAGCCGCTTAACCGTCTTCTGAAGCTTGCAGTATTTCTTCTTCAGCTTTCTTAACTTTATTTCAGCCACTTGCTTCTTCAGAGAAACATCCTCTCTAGGAACAGGTTTATCAATACCCTTTATGTCTGAGGGATCTTAGTGCTCATTATGCTATGTTCCACTATAACCGTGTCACCTGACTAGTTATCAGATTCATGAATTATTTTTGTGTCCACTTCCTTGGCCCAGTCTACAGCTTCTGGGGAAGGAAAAACTTTTGTGTGACTATAATCCTCTGTGGATTGAGACTTGTTCAGCATCTGGTCGAGTAATCCTTCAGGTTGTATATATGCGTTCAAATTTGCAAGAACCTGGGCCATCCCTTCCCCAAATTCCTACAAGAAATCATCTCAGGGGCTCATAGGTCATGTTTGAGAAGGCCTTGCTTCATTTTCTAATTCACCATCATCTTGAGAAAAGTATTGTGCTTCCCTTTGTTCTGGGTTAGAATCATGTTCTTCTTCCTCTTCTGGTTCAGAATTGCGTTCTTCCTCTTGTTCAGGTTCAGAGTCATGTACAACATATGGACTAGATGGCTCTGTCGGGTGCTTGGTGCTACCATGAGGATCTAAAAAAGTCCTCTGAAATGGATTCAACTTCGTAGAATGCCTGCACTTAGTAGGTCTTGTTACTGTACGAGCAGTTATTTTCCTCTTCGGAACAAGGTTCTGCTGTTCAATTTCCAAGGTTGCAGAATTTTGGACTACAAGGTCTAGCCTAATCTCTGGTGGAGCTATAAAATTATCCCAAGTTAAATCTTGCTGAGCAAGACTGTGACTAACAATCAGTCTGATCAACCCATGATGACTGACTACAGTATCAGGATGTTTAGCCTGTCTTACTCTATCAGCTATATCATGCAACAATGAATTTAAGAAAAATGGAAAATTGATAGTAAGCTTTTTCTTTAAAACGGCTAAAAGTTTAAGTTGTTGTGGTTTTACCACATCCCATTGACCATCACAGGTAATGTACTGTTGGATGAAACTCGCCAATTCGCACCATGGTTCTCCCAGAGAGGACGATTGAATGCCCTTGCCTTTTCGGGTTAGCTCTTCACCTACATCTTTGAAAATCTCCACTATGTCATGCAACATTACATGCTTTTCTAGCCATGCTGCTCCTTCTACCGACAGCCCAGAACCTCAGCTATGACAACTTCGAATACTGTTATTCTTCACCTTTTACTGTGCATTGCCCATTTTGTAAGTGTTGTAAAAATTCAAGAGCGATTTCACTGCTAAGGTCCTAAAGCCTGGTGAAATATGAAATCCATCCTACATGCACCAGAATTTCCCTGGCTCTGTCAGAAATTTCCAACACCAAGGGTTCTTGGTGAACCGATTTTCCACCCATAATGCTCGAATTCTTCCAATATTCGTTCTACAATTTTCAAAGATTAACACAGCAAAAACGCAGCAGAGAACAACAATTGCTTTGGTAAAATAGAATAGCAAGTAGACATAACAACTAAATTCCATAATGTCAAGCGGAATTTCCATGATAATTAATGATATTAACTCTAAGACTATCATACTGCCACATGCCATTTGATCATGGGATATCATAGCAACATATCAAGTCCAGTAAGTGGAATAAATACAACGCATGCAAAGGTGTAATGGGAATCCTCCCCCTCCTTAAAAAGAGAGGTCGCCTACGACCGAGTAGATAGGGAAAGGGTTGTTCTGACGACAAGGCAAGGGGAAGAATAATACAGCATTAAATGAAATAGAGTACACATATAAATGATAGGACAACAAGAGGTATGGTTATAATGAGAGCGGAGTGTGTAAAGATAGTTATGAATAAAAGATAAGATGCTTAGATTGATGATAAGTTATGCGAGAAAGAAAAGGACAATAATGTGCCAAAAAGATGCTCTGTTGATGGTATTCTAGCCAAGAATGATGTGATTGATCGAAAAATAATATCTCATGCGTAAAGGTTCAAAACGGGGAAAAATAAGGAAATAACTTCTCTGATAAAAAGAAAGAATAAGAAGAGGGTAATATAGTAATAATTGATGATAAGATATAACTTCAATACCATAAGCAGAGCCTTCCTTGCCAACAGGTGTCCATAGCCTCGGCAGGGTTGCTTTTTAACCCATATTAGCCAGGATCCTCAATTTTTAAATGGAGAGTTACAGTGTTGTTCTACAGAAGATATCAGTGTGCTAGCATGGTAACCAGATGACCACACTGCCATTCACTGGGATGTAGCAAAAGTGATCAGGTTGGCTCGTGATGAGACCTCCTATTCCAAGGATATTTTGTCTATCTAATGGATCATAACCCTGGTGTGATGGCCACAGTGGGAATGTCACTTTGCTACAGCCTTATGAACATGGTAGGTTGGCTCATAATGAGACCCCCTATCCTCCATCTGAAAACAAAATTTTGTTGTTATTACACATTTTTATGATAAATAGAGGGAGGCTCAATACTCCTTAAGAGTAGGGATGGTGGAAGAAGTTTAACATGTCAATAAAAAAGTATACCCATAGTCTTATTTATTAAAGACAGAGAAGATTATAACTAGGAAGGGTGGAACCAACATGGTATTAAGATGACCAATTAGTATCAAGTACAGCAGAAAGCTATGCAACAAAGTAGTATATAAATAACTGTGTCCCTTTCTTGAAAAGAATTTATCATCAAGAAGTTGTCTTGTTAAAGATCATAACATTAATGGTATTAACTCCCTTCAATAGAATGCATAAATTCTTGTCCTCATAAAAGTAGTGTATTTCATGCCAATGAAAAGAAAACAAAATGAAAAACAAAAGAAAAATGGGGTTTAGCGTTTGAGTGAACAACAATCGTTCAGACAAGCGAACAACAATCACATAAAATAAAATTTTGTTGTTCAATTGGAATTGAATAGCAGAGATACACAAAAAGTGTTATTCAATCATTTGAACAACAATAACCACAAAGAGAAAAAGTGTTGTTCAATTGGGATTGAACAATAGTTGTTCATTTGAATGAATGGTTGTTGTTCAATCAAAGGAACAACAAAGCACACACCGGGGATGTAAAAGTGTTGTTCAATTGTTTGAATAGCAGTTGTTCAATTGAATGAACAACAAAAAAAGCCAAAAAGGTGATGTTCAATTGGACTGAATAGCAGTTGTTCAATTAATTGAACAACAAAATCACACCAAAAAGAAAGTGTTGTTAAATTGGATTGAACAGCGGTTGTTCAATAGATTGAACAATAGCTATTCATTTAATTGAACAACAAAATTACACCAAAAAGAAAGTGTTGTTCAATTGTATTGAACAGTGGCTGTTCAATAGACTGAACATCAGTTGTTCATTTAATTGAACAAAAAAATCATGCCAAAAATAAAGTGTTGTTCAATTGGATTGAACAGCGGCTATTCATTAGATTGAACAATAGCTGCTCATTTAATTAAACAACAAAACAAGCCAAAAAGAAGGTGCTATTCAATTAGATTGAACAGTTGCTGTTCAATAGATTGAACAACAGTTGCTCATTTAATTGAACATCAAAATCACGCCAAAAAGAAAGTGTTGTTCAATTGGATTGAATAGCGGCTGTTCAATAGATTGAACAACGGTTGTTCAATAGATTGAACAGCAGCTGTTCAATCAATTGAATAGCAAAACAAGCCAAAAAGAAAGTGTTGTTCAATTGGATTGAACAGCGGCTGTTCAATTAACTGAACAACAAAACAAGCAGAGAAAAAGAAAAAGAAAATCAAATCAAATCAGCAATCATATTTACATATTTTACAGAGAAGAAATAAATTTTATAAAGATGAAGAAGCCGAAGGATTGCCTTCTGCAGCTAAAACTTGCATGGTGGGGTCCTCACGTAACTACTAGTAGAAAGATTCTCTAGTAATTTATTTTTGGTAGAGGCACACATGATGCCCATTCGCTTTAAAAGAAGAACCAGACCCATCAATGGTGGTCAACGTAAGAGTGCCATTGTCGTGTAATTGCTTTATTTCATAGGGGCCTAACCACCTAATCTGGAGTTTTCCACGAAATTCATGAAACCTGGAATCAGAAAGGAGTGCCCAGTCGCCCTCATGAAATGTCTTTTTCTTAATCAGGGCATCATGCCATTTGGCTCTTTGTTGTTGAATAAGTGTCATACACTGTAGAGCCAGTAGCCGAGGTTCATCTAATTCATTCATCTGTTGTAACTTGTTAACCTGGGCTTCAGTTAAATCCAATCCCGCTTCTTGGGTTGTCCTTAGTGTTTGTATTTCAAATTCTATGGGAAAAATGGGTTCTTTACCAAATACCAGTTGATACGCAGAGTATCTAGTAGTGTTTCTCCAAGTTGTCTGATACGCCCACAAGGCCTCTGTCAATCGAGCAGCCCAGTCTCATCGATGTGATGAAACTGTCTTTGTTAGAATAGCTTCAATAACTTTATTGGTGCTCTCCACCTGCCCGTTTGCCTACGGGTGATATAGAGAAGTAATTCTATGTGTGATATGATGATTTCTCAATGTAGTATCAATCTTGTGACCCACAAATTGTGGTTCCCCATCAGTAATGACTTCTTTGGGTAAGCCATACCGAAAAACTTTTTTGAAAAGAAAGTTAATAACGGTTTCCTCTATTTCTCTTAGCAACACTATTGTTTCCACCCACTTAGTTACGTAATCTGTTGCAACAAATATATACGATTTCTGGTTGGATGGTGGTTTGAACGACCCAACAAAATCTAATGCAGAACACTCAAAGGGTTCTATCATCAGTTGTGGATGCATGGGTATTTCATCAGATTGGCCAAGGGAGCCCATCCTTTGGCAAATATCACATGCCTGGACAAATTTCTTAGCATCTTTAAAAATAGTGGGCCAGTAGTAGCCCATCTGTAGAATTTTATGTCCAGTTCTACGGTCTGCAAAGTGTCCACCGCAAGGTCCATCATGGCAGGCTTTTAGGATATCATAAATTTCATCCTCCCTGATGCACCTGCAGATGTGCATATCAGATCCCATGTGGAAAATGTATCCTCCAATCCAAGAGAAACGAGTGCTATGCTGAACAATCAATTTCCTTTCTCTGGGTGTCAAATGTTTGGGCAATTTTCCCACTGCTAAGTAATTTGCTACATTTGCATACCATGGCATTTTTACAACCACAGTAAACAAATGTTCATTCAGGAACTGATCATATACCGCCACTATATCATCTGTTCTTGGCACTCGGGAGAGGAAGTCTGCCACGAGGTTCTCCTTCCCTGGTTGATCCCTTATAGTTATGTCAAATTCCTACAAAAGTAGTAACCAACGAGTCACTCTTCCATTTGTAATTGGTTTGTTGGCTAAATAGGATAAATATTTAATGGCAGAGTGATCAGTATACAAAAATATAGGATATCTAGTTATATAGTGTCTAAATTTGTTTATAGCATAAATAACAGCTAGAAACCCCTTTTCTGTTACTGTATAATTCAACTCAACAGGAGTAAGGTTTTTGCTGATGTAATATATAGTGTAAGGTTTCTCGTCTTCTTCTTGGCCAAGGCCATCTCCAATCGTTGTATCTGATGCATCTGATGAAATCTGGAGAGGTATATCCCAATTTGGGCCTCGTAATACTGGTGTTGTCGATACTAACTATTTCATATCTATGAAAGCAGTGTCACATTTATCAGCCCATATAAAATCAACATTTCCTATCAAGGCATATAAAGGTGCAACAATTTGTGAAAAATTCTTTATAAATCTACGATAATATCCAGAAAATCCCAAAAAACTACGTACCTCTGTTTGAGTGCAGGGAGTAGCTAATAAGAGGATTACCTGTATCTTTGCTGGATCTACCTGAATTCCAGCTGCTGAAATGTAATGACCCAGAATCAGGCCCTCTATCATCATCATATGACACTTCTCATGACTTAAGCATAGCCTAGTAGCAATACACCGTTCTAGGATTTCCTCTAGTGTTTGTAATTCTGATCAAAGTCATCCCCATAGGGTGTAAAATCGTCCATGTACACCTCTAATCCTTCATTTATCAAGTCTACAAAAATACTGAGTATGGCTCTTTGGAATGTAGCAGGTGCATTACACAATCCGAAAGGCAATACCCTGTAAGCGAATGTTCCCCAGGGGTAGGTGAAAGTAGTTTTATCTTGGTCTTCAGGGGAAATTTGAATTTGGTTGTAGACACTAAAGCCATCTAGGAAAGAGAAGAATTTATTTCTTGCCAATGTATCAAGGACCTGATCTATAAATGGAAGGGGAAAATGATATTTTTGCGTCGCTTTGTTGAGTTCTCTGTAGTCAATGCATATTCGCCATTTTCCATTCTTTTTGGGGACAACTACTAATGGAGAAACCCATTTACTGTCAGATATAGGATAACTAAAATTCACATCTAACAGTTTTTGAAGCACTTCTTTCACAATATCCTTTAGATGAGGATTTAATCTATGCAGTGGCTTTCAAATGGGTCTTGCATCTTTTTCAGTGTAGATGTGGTGCATGCATAACTAAGGGTCAATCCCTTTCATGTCTGGGTAGTCCCATGAAAAAGCCCCTTTATATTTCCTAAGGACTTCGATAAGTTTCTGTTGCTAGTCATTACTCAGATTACTGTTAATGTTCAGGACTTTCCCTTACTCGATTTTAGTAGGATTGCTATTATAGACAGTGGTTGTTGGTATCGATTAGTCATTTATGTCTCTCAAGGAATCTTCTTCAATCTCATTTTCAAGGACTGCTTCAATCATGTGACATCTCAAATTAGACATTGTAGCAGGGTGATTGATAAAGGTGTTAATGACATCATCTTCTCTTTGATTTTTGAATTCAAGCGCACCTACCATAGTCAATGGTGAACGAATATTTTCTTTTAAATATGTTGCTAGTTGTTTCCAAGCTTTTACAATGGTCAGGCTTCGCTGAGTAGGAGGGTATAAAGCTAGATTCTTAACAACATTTCCTCTGGTTATGGTCTTACTTCCTGTTTGACAACCTATATAAGCATCATTTGTTGCTATCCAAGGCATTCCCAATATTAAGGGTTGTCCATCTAGCTGATTTCTATGGTTGATAATCAAAAAATTTGTCGGATATTCCCAAGGGTCCACAGAAACCATCACATCTTGTAATGTTCCTTATGGCTTAACGACTGAACGGTCGGCAAGTTCCAGCAAGGTAGTGGTTGGTTCTAAGGATGTGATGCCAAGCACTTTGCAAGCTTCTATTGTAAGAATGTTAATGGCTACCCCTAAGTCAACTAAAGCATTGGGAAAAGAAAGGCCATTTATTTGACTTGTGACAATGGGATTCCCCAGGTCTTCATATTTTACAGGTGTCTCTTTGCCTAGTAATAAATAAGACAAAGTTCCAATGACATGGACAGTTGGTGTTATTTTTATTTTCCTCACAAACTTCTTTTCACAGAACTCTTTAATGGTTTTAGCATATATCGAAATATCTTGAATCCCCTGGAGGAGGGGTATTTTTATACAGAGATTTTTAAGTTCACCCAGAAGATCAAAGTCAAGATATTCAATTGGTCGAGGTATTAACAATCTTTCTGGGAATGGGGGAGAAGTAATTATGATTTGTTTGGGATCTTTATACTTGACCGTATCTTCTCCCTGTTTTGTTTGCTGGTCATCTACAGTCGAAGGCTTATTCGGATGTGTTTATTTAACCTCAGGTTGCAGATTTTTGTCCTCATCTAGAGCAATTACACATCCAGATCTTAACTTAAGTTCATTACATTCTCTCGACTCAACTTCAGGATCCAGACTCTCAATAATTTGTACTAACTGGATCGTTTTGTTGTTAGGATTCGGATTTGGCTGAGCTGGGAGTTGTGGCCGTATATTAGGTTGAGGATTTTGCTACAATGTGTAAGGTGTTGGTAAGGTTGGTTGAGGCAGAGGAACTGTTCCCATGGGCTGGTTTGTGGATCATTGCCAATTTGGTTTCCAATTCTGATTTTGTGAGGTAGAAGGAGACCATTGAGAGGAATAGGGGGTGTTCTACCAGAATGGTGGAGGGTAAGAAGAATTTGGCCAATTATTGTTTGGATTTGATTGGTTGGGCCATGGTGGCATAGAAAATGCTTGAGGTGGCCAAGTAGAGAAAGGTGGTTGGTTTTGCCATGCTACCCCTGAATACTGCTGAGAATTAAATTGCAAAGAAGGAAAGAACGAAGATGGTTCTATAGGCATACCTGTCAGACGTGCTTGCCATTAACAGCATTGATTCAGCAGATATACTGGTCCCACTTCCTCTTCTGCTTCCTTGAAAACTGCTTTTAATCCAGGAGGAGATGGACAACTTTCCATAGCATGTTCCTTAGTGAAAATGGCGCATGTTTGTATCATATATAACGAACATTCTCTATGATTGCGCTTCTTTCTGCAATATGGATAGAAAATAGCTAGATTTTGTTCTGCTTCGCCCTGCTTTTGTTTGGCTTGCATGATATCCAATTGTGTCGTTAGGGTCCCTAAGATATCAGTCTTGAAATCTTCCAGCATATTGTTGATTTCAACTCATGTAATGCTTCCTCCTGAGGATCTGTTGTCTTTGGTGATCACATCACGTCTGGTTGGTTTCAACCTTGTACTG
The DNA here is from genome assembly GCA_031772625.1 of Pinus tabuliformis. Classification (NCBI taxonomy): domain Eukaryota; kingdom Viridiplantae; phylum Streptophyta; class Pinopsida; order Pinales; family Pinaceae; genus Pinus; species Pinus tabuliformis. The sequence goes on from CM062820.1 coordinate 495,308,070, forward strand.
CCTTTGGAGCACTTGATGCACAATTGTATAATATTGTCATAATCCTCTTGATGAATATCACCCTTCCCCATTAAATTCAGTGTTTCTACCCATTGGTCTTTCATACCTTTGATCATCGTAGTTTTAAGAACTTCAGGAGGAAAATTTTGCATAAGGAGATCTTTGCAGATTATATTGAAAATGTTCTACATATTCTTCAAGAGTCTCGTTAGTCTTAACTACCATTTGAAAGATTTCATCCTTCAGTTCTCTAGTTTGGCAATAATCTTGGTATTTTTTTATAAAGGTTGTTTTCATTTGGTCCCAGTTAGTAATGGTACCTCCACCAAGCCCCATAAACCAACATAAAGTTGCTTCCTTCAGAGTAGAGGGGAACAATTTCAGCTTCTAGGGGTCGGTAGTGTAGTCATATCCCCTACATAAAACATCAAATTCAAAAAGGAATGTATCAAGATCCTCTGAAGTTAACCCATGAAATGTAGGAATATTTTGTAATGGGATAACTTTCATGGGAGCACTGACAGCCGTATCAACAATAGGGTATTGTAATGTAGAGGTCTGAGGTTGTTATTGATTATGAGCCATTTGGTAAAAAATGTGCCAATATCCTTCAGGGATTTCTAGAGCTGGAGATTTTTTCTTGGGGGGTTTAGAAGAGACTTTTAGAATGATTTTAACAACACTACCTTGGTCCGGAATACTGGGTGTCCTCTGTTCAACCACTACTTTAGGAGATTTGGGTTCTGATGATTTAATCTTTTCAACACTACCTGTTTCTCCTTCTCCTTCACGAAGATTGCAAGAATTCCCTTCTTATAAAGGGCTAGGCTGTAAATTTTCAGTTTTCTGAAAACTCTGTTTAGACCCTTCAGTCTTGCTGTGAATCTCAGCATTAGCTACAGATGGTGATCCTGTGGCCTGAAGGGTTACAGTAGGATTTCTTGTAGAAACAGTTCGGGGTCCTACTAATGACTAAGACTCATCTTTTCTTATGATTTCGTCAATGAAGGTTGATCATCCAAGGGTCACCGATCCCTTAGATTTTTCAGATCTGGGTGGAGGAATTATATATTTTTCTACTCTTTTCTTCTTAGTCATTCATACAGAAATACAAACATTTATTTCTACTTTAATTCCTATGCAATTTTGCTGAAAAGCGGGCAAAGGAGCAAGCACTTTACTTGCTCGTATGTAGGTTCTTACCTTTCATTTTTAATACCCAATTCTTTCACAGCAAATAAAAATCAAACATTTATTTCTACTTCAATTCCTACGCAATTGTGCTGAAAAGCGGGTAAAGGAGCAAGAACTTTACTTGCTCATACGCAGGTTCTTACCTTCGATTTTTAATACCCAATTCTTTCACAGCAAACAAATATCAAACATACATCACCTTCTTTGAAATAGAAACACTCTCCCCGACAACGACGCCAAAATGTTGGGCGTATATAAGATGTCTTTTAGAACTCCTAAATGCCTCACATTAATTATCGACCTAGGTAAGTATTTTTGTTTCAAGAGTGTACACAGTATGTGGAGGTGATGGAGATCGTTGTATATACAAAAAGTAATGCTTTAAGATAACTTATGGATTTCAATACAAGAGTAAACGGATCAAACCATAAACTACCAAACTTGTAACTTCAAAGAAATTAAACTATTCAAGCATCAAAACTCAATCTCAATCAAAAAGCTCTAATTGCAATTACAGGCCATAAGCACATCAATCGAGTGCACTGTAGCAGTAACAGAGATCTTTCAGCTGAATAGAAACTTCTACATAACAGTAATACACCTGATCTAACCGATAATACTCTGGCTCTCAATTAACAAGAAATAACTCTTATCTAATAATTGAATCAATCTGTGACATAAATAAATGAAACCAATCAACAGAAATAAGAAATAATGCGCAGAATGAACAAACTCAACACCGGTGATTTATATATCAAGTAGATCAATCGTAAAACTATAAAACAAAGCAATTAGACTTGAAGTAAAAAGGTAAATTATATCACAGGGAAAAGCAATGAAATCCACTAGTGATCGGGCCCAAGCCGCCAATGATTACTGCATAGTTACTCAGAATATCATGAGCAAACAGAAACATGAATTATATATTACTCATTAACTCTGAATGTCATTACAGTAATGATGTGTTCTTCAGAATAATGCTCTGTCTCTTAAAATTACAGCCGAAGTAAAAAAGTAAAAGTTTTTTTATTCTATTCATTTTTCCCCTCTTATAGTCAAAGAGGAAAAGAGATAACTACGATTCCTCAGGATAAGGAGATCTTGATGAATTCGTGACCAAATGCTATTATCAGAACAATCTTTCATCCTGCACTGATCGTTCTAATTCACTTCTCAACTTGACCACACAAGACACGCTCTTTTCTCCTTTTTTAGCCTTTGTTGTTCAATAGATTGAACAACAATTTTCCCATTTGCTAATCTCTGCATGAAAAGCAACGAAAGTTAGTTTTGACAGCCAAATCATATCAAAGGCGGTTTTGTTCACTTTCTATCGAAATTCTATCAAAACGTTATTAAATCATGGCACAAATGCGTAAAAAGGAGGAAAAAGATAATATAATCAAGGGTAAATTTATACTTGTTGCACGACCCAACACTCACCTCATCAAACCCTTTTGTCATTCACACAAGTATAATATATACACTTTGTGCACTATCTTCCTTCCAATGCATAGCATTCTAACCTCAACTTCAAATTACACTCTCAATCCATGCATTCTACACTATGTCACATCATGTGCAAATACCCTCCATCACTCTTTGATAATGTCACAATGCACACTCCTTTTTCATACACAATCACTCTTCATTCCCAAATTACATGCACATTCTACATGAAGGTATATTCACAGTCTATACTTTGTGCACCACCTCATATCTCACTCAATCTAACCTCAACTATGTCTAATTCTAGGTATATTTAAGCATAATGTTCAACACCTCAATAATGGACCAAATCGATCATTGTGTTGGATCCTAGCAATGTCCACAATTGGACCAAATTATCCACTACCAAATCATGCTACTTAGACCATATTAACCAATTCCAACGATCTAACCATCATAACCAATCCAACTGATCAATCATTACATTCCACTTGTATTCAACCAAATCAAGGGTGTTTTGTATTGTGACTAGATCAACCATGCGTAAACCAAATCAGTGTTCATTAAACTCATCCTAATGATCGTTGGATGACCAAGTCAAACACATTAAAGCCACCCACTTCCTTGGATGACCATCGTGACAAGATGAATCAATTAATGTGCTAAACCTTACTCATCAACGTTTGTGAATTATCGAAGTATCGAATTCTGGTAGCATATGAAAACATTCCATTAATTGAAGTTGTTTAGCACAAACATAAATAGTCTGGTAACTAAAGTCCTATAGCACCATGTCAATCATCATTAACAACATCAACACCTTAAACCATTCATCCAGATCATGCAAAATCTCTCCTTAGTTGCTGACATCAATGCCCAACTTAATTGGCTCATTGATGACTGTTCACATCAATGCCAACACCATGTTACCAACATCTTGATGGAGACTAGGATCTAGAAAGAAATGGATGGGGGGAGACAAGGATTATCTTCCTTATCAATGTCAAATAAAATCATGAAATCATATAAAGAATCCACAACAACCAAAGCAGATAGTAGATCCTTTCATTTTGGAGGACACATCTGGAGGACTTCCATCATCGACATGGTAGCAAGAGACTGTGCCTAGTCATCAACTATGTTATATTTATGGGTAGCCTGAGAGTTGGAAGCATTTTGATGTAATGGTCCTTTGTATATATTTGAGGAACCTCAACCTTAGGTGGAGGGATATGTAAGGTATCATTTGATGATGAAGGAGGCTCTATGCCCATTTTCGTTTGCACCTTAGGAGGTGAATAATACTGACGTGACTGAGTTTGAAGGTTGGCCTCCTTAGAATTCATCATTAAGATGTGATACGTTCCATCACCGGGATGGTGGGGGTGTGAAACTGGGGGAATTTGAGCACCTTGGGTGGCCACATATCATTGGGAAAGAAAAGGATTCCTAAGAACTTCCAGCTGTGTAGAGGGAGAAGTGGATGTATAGGCATAGGTTTCTTCCCTCTAGAGGCAACTTGGTCTTCCCATGTTTTTTACATCTGAGGGAGAAGGGGATAGTCATGTGTGGACTTCAGATGGTAAATGGGTAGCTAGGATCCCACAACCGTTGAAATAAGAGATGCCATTTCACACTGAAATACTCCCGATTCCTATGTTCTACACAACCACCACTACCTTTTCCTCCAAACCATCTTCATGCAAGGCGACCCTAAATATGGTTTTCTCCAAGTCCACTCTTAGGGTGAATAGATAAATCTTGACAACCATCACACACCCCTAGTGCTTTCCAGTAATAGACACTTTCCTCTCACAACCTACCAACTAGACCACTTTCTCCAGGAGGTCAAGTTGTTTCCCCTCGGCTCTACTCTCCCTTTAAACCTGCCTAACCGCCTTCTTTCTCTACATATCACGAGTCATGGTGAAGATAAAAAAAAATTCTTCACATGCTTATGCATGCATCAGGGCAGCCACACCACCCTGTCATTGAATGTAAACATCTCCTCGAGGTGGCAAGATTCCCCAACCCATCCATCACCTCAATAGACACCCGTCGATTTTTTTCTTATAAATATATATAAATTCACCTTATCTATATTGACATATTCTGACTTATATCTTTGAAAACTAGTTTACTAGTTGCTTTATCTTCGTAATGACTTTACAATAATGGTTACATTAAAAATATTAAAACACAAGAATGCCCACAACGATTTATGCCAAATCAATAGTCTTTGAGAAAAAAGGAAACTTATATCTTATATCTCCTAATTATTTAACTTTAATAAGAAGTTAAAAAGATAATTTCAAAAAACTCTTAGTTTACCAAAGTAATCAATAGGAGGAGACATTTTAAAGGCATATCCTAGGAAAGAAGGATGATTGGGACCCTCTAAAATCCCTTTTAGATTATCCCCACATTAAACTCAAACATTAAGGAAATCGTCCTAGTATTACACCAACCAATGTTCCCACAAGTAATCAATAGGAGGAGACATTTTAAAGGCATATCCGAGGAAAGAAGGATGATTGGGACCCTCTAAAATCCCTTTTAGATTATCCCCACATTAAACTCAAACATTAAGGAAATCGTCCTAGTATTACACCAACCAATGTTCCCACATTGCAATCAACTACATATTTTACAAATAAATCATCAACATTAGGTTTCTAGTTTGGAAATTTTTGTATGACATAAAGTCATTGAATTGGCTTTTAATCATGTTAATGTGTCCCACATAACATAAAGTGAGTGAATTGTCTTTTAATCATGTTGGTGGGTCCCATATAACCATGATCACTGATGATTGTCATTGCATTGGCATTTAATCACGTTTGTGGGTCCCATATAGCCATGATTTCGCAGAGTAGTTTTTCAAAATGAAACATAATCCGGATATGCATATTCGCACTATGTGGACCATCCTCTTATCACCCATTTTATTAATCTGACTTATTTTAATTTCTTAATATATTTTTTTTACACATGCATATAGGTAAAACTAAAGTGGGAAAATAAAAAAGATTTAAGTGTTTGGTTTTTATTTTTTAAAAAGGTAAATTTTGGATGAGTATAAAATTTTAATAAATAAAAAGAAACCATAATTAAATATATATATATAATTGACAATCTATATGGTACAGATCTCTCGTGGCAAATAATTGATATGGTGACTTTGTAAATAAAAATGATCACTCTACTAGATATGGCCCATGGCAATCAGATGAGCTCAAAATATCCTTTGGTCTGTGAAAAACCTTTGGTGACAACAAAAGTCAAGATATGCAATAAAGACAATCTTGAAAAGTGGAAAGAGTGAACGCGATACATAAACATTGATTGCTTACCACTCTTAGATATTATACAAATTTTACTTAATATTAATTATATATTAGTGATAAAATGATGTGTTTAGACAAAAAAGAAGAAGAGCACTATAATATATTATATGGAAGGTGTACAGAATTAAACACCATAATTTAAAGAGAATAAAAATAAGGGAAAAAAATATAATATAAAATGATATAATTTCATTTGTAAAAAATTAATTATATGGAAAAAAGTATAACATCTATAGTAAAGTAAAATATAATATTTTTATTTATTATGTATATTTATGAATTTAGATCATAAATATAATATTCAATTTTATATTTACATATAAATTGAAGATTAATTATTGATTTATTGGGTATATTTTCTAATTTAGTTTTTCTAAAATTGGGTAAGGATATGTAATTAAACATCATAATTTAAAGATAATAATAATAATTATATATATATATATATAATATAAAATGATATAATTTTATTTGTAAAAAATTAATTTTATATATTATATATCTATGAATTTACATCATAAATATAATATTGAATTTTTTATTTATATATTTATTTATAGTGTAATTTAATTATTATTATTATTATTATAATATATATGTATGCAACAGAGATATGTTGTAATTATAAATTTGAATAATATGATGTTTTTTTAAAGGTATTTCAGGTGGTCAATTCATTTATGTATAAAAGGACATTCTAAAAACAAAACAAAAAATGTCAAAATATTTAATAGTTATATTGCACCTTTTATTTATTCACACACGTGTGGAGATGTAGTGGAATGTATATTTAGGTGTAAACCCTCCACATGCACACCAAAAAAATGTATATTTTGGATAAAACTTTCCAAAAATTTCTCTTCATTACACAAACAACATATTTCTCTTCATTACACAAGCAACCACATAGTAAAGTCAATAATATTTACATAAATAGCTAGCTTGATCCTATAACATTATAACTTTTTACTTATAATTCGAAGAACTCAGCTATTTACCTTAATCCATTAAAAATAATTAAATAAATTTATTATTTACTTATGGAATGAAATAATTTTTATATTTATATTTTTACCCATGTAAAATGTATAGTGCAGATATAATAAAAACTATGAAATTCTCATGGAAAAAATTAAGGTTACTAAATAGGTATAGTATGTCGTTTTGATTTTTCATTATCCTAAACAAACAAAAGAGAAAAAGCATTAGATTAGCATTAGCATTGATAACATAAATGGCTTTATTTTTTTTGAACATTTTCAAAAGTGGAAATATAATGTTTTAGAAGTGGAAATCTAAATATAAAATGATTTTTTTTTAATAATTGTAAATAAAATTCTGACATGCATATGGTAATAGGGATTTTCCAAATTTATGTCTTAATGAATAATAATAATATATAGGATTTAATTTGTAATATTTCGAATAAAAATGTTTAGTTAGTACAATAATGTAGGGTTGTAACCTTATTTCTTCATTTACGACTTTTAATTTACATCTTTATCTAAATTTATGTTCCAATGAATAACTATAATATATAATAAATTCAGGGGTTTTTAGGAAATGATATGAGACATCTTACATTAAAATATTTAGTCTATAATATTTCTAATAAGAATGTGTCGTTAGTACACATAATTTAGGGTTATAAATTTATAAAAAGTAAAATAGAGAAAAGCTAAATATTAATAATTAAGATGATTTATGTATATAATGAATGATAAAGGATATTAGAAAAATAAGTCATCAAATTTTATAACAGAAATTTATTCTTATTTTATCGAATAATTCAGAACATTCCATGAAATAATGACAAATAAATTTATTTAACTATTAAAAATAAAAGTAAGAATTTATTATTATGATTATGATCAGATTAATCAAAATTAGATAAGAGAAAGTTCAAGAGATGGAATGCCCCAAAAATTGTGGAAATTTGATAGATTGTAATTACTCAAGATTTCAAACTAAAAAACAAGAGACACAATTCTACTCTACTAATCCACGGAATGGAAATCACAATTTAGAATAACATGCATAGACATGACACAAGAAAAATCACAAGTACACAGCGATTTCTAGGGGAAATCAACTAGGAAAAAACCGTCAAGCCTCCTTCCATTAATCAGATGAATAGGGAAACTATTACAATTGCTTTCTCTAGCTCTAAGCATAACCTACAAAAGAATAATTGTTCTCTCTATTGAATTAGAAGCTTTAGCCAACACTCAGCCAATTATTTTCTCCTCCAACCTCCTATTTCCTTACGTAGTTCATAAGGAAATGAACACCTAAAAGATACGAATGTCCTCCTATTTCCTTACGCAATTCCCAAGGATTGAACTCTTGACTCATGCAACACCTATACACTCAAACTAATCTACAACTAATGTTACACTGCCTTGTCATCTCCACTTCAGTGGAGAAATTCAAATTCCTTGCATACATTAACTATTTTGGGTTGATTGATCAGTTAACTGATAGATCTCTCATTTAGACTACATTCTAACTGCACAACTAACCTTCAATTGACTCCATTAATAGTTAAAGGTCAGTTAATTGAATATAACTGAAAATAACTAAAGTAGATTGCTAAAATTTAGCAATCACACATGCATAATTGAACTCCAAGCCCTGTAACTCGAATTTACTGAGCTAACTGAGTTACAAGAGCCATGTCACAATAGTTAACTACCTCCAAGTTGTCTCGCTGATGTGGAAATTCGATTTACTCAATTTGACTAAGGCTAAAGTCAAATTGAGCCTTTCTTTCTACATTTTTTAACACTCCCTCTTAGCAAGAAAAGGATTTTTCACCACCCCTATCCTACACCTGTGGAATTCAAATTTACCTATTGACAATACCCTTGTCAAGATGTCAACATATTTCTCCTTAGTTGGAATGTATTGTAGTAACATAATTCTCTTATGCACATAGTCCCGCAAATGATGATACTGGATATCGATGAGCTTAGACTTGTCATGAAATATTCGATTCTCGGAGAGCTTAATGAAACTCTGATTATCACAATATATCACTATTGGATCCATCTCCTAACTAAAAAGACCCACAAGTATTTTCCTCATCCATATGGCCTCACATGTTGCTTGACTTGCAACCATGTATTCAACCTCTACTAAACTGAGTGCCACATACCTCTGCTTCCTATCGTACCAAGCAATAGTTGCAAACCCAATACTAAAGATAGCACCTGAAGTAATTTTCCTGTCTAATGGACTCCCTGCCCAATCTGCATGAGTGGTACCATAACACATGCCTTTCTACCTTCCAATATAGCTTGGTAGGCCTACCATAGCTTGACTCATTTGGTTTACTGCATAGCACATGTCGAGTCTTGTGTTCACAAGATACATCAAAGACCCCACAAGCTTCCTATAAATGGTAGCATCAACCTCTTCACCTGAAGTGGCATTCTCCTTCCTCTAGTTTGTATCTAGAGGTGTGTCAATGGGCTTGCGATTTTCCATGTGAAATCTAATAAGTATTTGAGAGGCATACTTCCCCTGAGACAAAAAAATTCACCATCACCTTGTCATACATCCATAATGCATTAATACCATGTCTTTCATCTCAAATTCTCTTGCACAATCCTCTTTGCAAGAGTAGATCAGCTGCTCATCACCTGTCAATGTTAAATAATTAACAAACAAAAAGAGATAAACAACTTACCATATACCATACTATGATAGTGGTTCGCATCTGCTTCACTTTTGGTGAATCCTAGTCCACTGAGATAACTTTCAATCTGAGTCTACCATGATCGGGGAATTGTTTGAGACAATACAATGCTCTCTTGAGTCTACACACATGTAACTCTTGATCATATGTCTCAAATATTTTTGGCTACTCTATGTAAATTTCCTCCTTAACCACATCGTTAAGAAAGGCAGTCTTCACATCCATCTGGTGGATTTTCCGCCCCATATGTGCAACTAATGCTAGAATGGAACTGATTGAGGAATATCTTGCAACTGGTGCAAAATTTTCCTCGTAGTCCACTCCCTCTCCTAAGAGAATCCTTTCGCCACAAATCTGGCCTTGTACTTCTCAATGCTCCTATCAACTGTATGCTTCACTTTGTAGATCCATCTAGAACAAACCATTGATTTCCCTTTTGGTATTGACACCACCTCCCATACACACTTCATGATTGATTCATATTCTTCCACCATGGCATCATCCTAAATAGGTTGAGAAATTGCTTCCTCAAATGAATTAGGCTCTATCTCAATGAGCTTTTTCATGGGAGTCATGTGACCATACTACCTATCAGGTGACCTCCTCTGTCTGCACTATGATAGGATCCCACATTCTCCCTAGCATCCTGTAACAATTTATCGGCTTCTTCTATTCTCTTTCTCCCATCTCTAGAAGATTTTGGTTGAGCGGGTGCCTCCACTCTACCTCTCGTCTACTCCACTGCATGTGGCTACTCCACAACCTCTTGAAGCTCATCCTAAGGCTCCTCCTTTGGAGCTATATGATCTTTCTTTGTTAGGATACCCAACTCTCATTCCAGAGAGCATCTCATAGCCTTATCCTCATCGATCTTAACATCTCTCCTCACAACTATCATCCTCAGTAAAGGCAAATACACCTGGTAATTGTGTGGAGTTTCAGTGTATCCTAAAAAAAATCCCAACTCTGGTGTAGGGTCAAGTTTCTTCCTTGAATCCTTGGAGACATGATGATAAACTGAAGCTCCAAAACTTCTGAAATGAGACACATAAGGCTTTCTCCTAGAGAAAGCTTCCACTGGTGTGATCATGCAAAGTATTTTATGAGGACTCTGGCTCTGCAAGTAGACCATTTTGTTGCATGCTTCTGCACATAGATGCAATGACAACCCTTGATCATGCAACATGTCCCTTTCTTCTCCCACTATGCTCTCGTTCTCCCTCTCAGCTACCCCATTCTAATGTCGGTTATGGGGTGCTATTAGTTCTCTTCATGTACCCTTTTTGGCACAAAAATCCTTAAAGCTATGTGAAACAAATTCACCTTCATTGTCTCTCTTGTGAGCCTTCACCTTCTTTCTAGACTCCTTCTCAACCAATACCTTGAATTCAACAAAGTTTGAGAATACTTCATCCTTCTTCCGCATGAAGAAGATCTAGCATTTTCTAGATAAACCATCAATAAAAATAACATAGTACTTATGTTTTGTTGTGGAGGTTGTATAAAAGGGTCCACAAACATCAAAGTGGACTTGCTCCAAGATTGCATCTGCTCTGTTATCTTGGGCATGGAAAGTGGATTTAACATATTTCCCTAATGTGCAACCCTTGCAAACATCTTGCTAGTCAAGGGAGCCTTTAGGGAGACTGGTGGTGATTTTTTGTATGATTTTTAAGGCACCATGGTGTAGATGACCAATCTCATGCGCCAGAGTTCTCCAACATCTTGTCTTTCCACTTTTTTAGCTTTACTACTCAATGCAGTGCACTCTCCCACCTCAAGTTTGTATAGGTTCTTCACTCGAACCCCGATCTGCTTCACTTTCCTGGTAGGTATGTGTCTTAGAAAGGATTTCCCTTTACTGAAAATAACATCATAGCCTCTATCCTCCAATACTTCTACATATATCAGGTTCTTCTTTAGCCTAGGTACAAACATAACATCTTTGAGATGAAGAGGAGAGGCTTTCTCCCTCTCAAAGGGGACAATACCAATTACTGTAACATTGTTCCTCCCATCATCCCCCATTTCAATGTGCATCTACAGGTACTTCTCCCCTTGGCTTCTAAAAAACTCCTTGTACCCTGTCATATGGAACAAGGTACCAGAATCAAGGTACCGCACTGATCAGGAGCTCAAAGTTTGCCAAAAATTCAAAGTTGTCAGAATGATTTGGAGCATGAACGACTGTGTAGATCTCATTGTCTTGATTCCGGCACAACTCATTTCATGCAAAACGGAAACTGTATGCTCCCAAAAGTGCTATTTGTTCGCTTTGTCAAAGAGGTAAATTTTTTGTAGATGCTAACAAGGATGTTAATTGGGCATCCTACAGCCCAATCAGAAAAAGGAATATTCTTTGTATATTCTTGTGGTATATTCCTTCGGCATATTCTTCACAATATTCTCAAGCTCGGTGGCATCATACTATTGGTCCACATGTTTTTTTGTTTGGGCCAATGAGGAGGTGACGCGTGGCTAAGCCTGAGGCCGCCACATGTCCTCCTCGCGTTAATGAAAAATTTGTTATGATTGATAGGGCGAAGGTTGGGCTCGACCCCGTGACCTCCTATCACATAGGCCAATGACTTACCAACATGCCCACACAATGGTTCTTAACCTACTATGGTTCTGCCCAATACTTAACGTGTATCACCGCATGGTATAGGGGGGCAGGCGGACTTAATCGCCCCCCATGTAAACGTTGATCATTGATTTATGTAACCACCGATGATCACCACCAACATTGACCACTAACAGTCACCGCCAATAGCCTCCACATGTGAACATGTCGTCGCAAACCCTAGCATGTTATGTGACCGCCGGAGGGAGGGAGCTAGCACTGGGGGCTATCCCTTGGGTGCATGGCCCCCCATATGACCAATATTTTGGTATTTTAGGCCTCGAAGGCTAAATTAATGGTCCTACAAATCCGCCCAAAATTCAGGGAATTTGTCGCTTCGTTAGCAGAAAATGGGGCAAATTCATGGGATGATACCAAATTTTGTGCAATTTGTAGAGTGAAAAGTGGAGAAACTATGAGAGGTCATAACCTCTCCAATTTTCGACCAAATGGAGTGAAAAAAGAGGCTATATAGTCATTTTTGGACATTCTAGACTCATTGGAGCAGGTTTCAGAATCAAAAGAGAACTTCTAGATAGGACTTTTGCAGGTTGAAGTCTATGGGTGCCATGGTCAACCAGAGTATTGAATCAGTTCATGGAGGAGTTTGAAGATGGAGATGACCTTGCAGGGGTTTTCGAGCCTCCACGTGCTTTTTGCAATAGCTATTACATCAGCATTGCAGCTTTTATTCTTATTTTCTCTATGTGTTTTGGAGAAGAGACTTGTTTATGTACTTCAAGTGGATTGTGGTACTGTTGATACTGTTTGGAAGTTGGAGTATGGGGTCTTGGTGTAAGATGCCTTTGTTTGTTGAAGTTTTACATGTTTGACTATAGGTGTATATGTACATGGAGTGATAACTCTTGCAGAAGTTGTTTCTTTGAAGGAGAAACTAACCATTCCATTTCAACACTTTATGTACTCTTATTTTCTAAACATTGAGCATAATGAGAAGGGGTCATGCCATTAGAGTTGATCCAAGGAGATGTAGCCCGGGAGGGGTGAACTCATTTAAAAATGGATGGCGTATTATTGATTGATGCATGCTTCCATTTAGACTTTTGATTCCATGTTTAAATTTTATCATGAAATCAACATAAGAAAATACACATAAAAACTCATGTTTTTACTTGCTATTTTGAAGTACAAACCTCAAGAACATTTTTGTATTCTGATGAGGATCTAAGCATAGAAATATAATATTCCATATTTAGATCAAGTTGTTATCAAAGAATTGGTTTGCTTTGTGCAAGCAGGAATTGATTTTTTTGCAAGTGAATGTGTTTTGAAGCTCAAGTGAGGAGAAGGTTTTGGAAAGGAGAGAAAGATTTCTATAATCTCTACCACCAGTTCTACCTCAAGTTGTAGTAGAAGCTTCAAGCAAAGCATGTCCCAAGGAGGAGAGCTTGTAAGAATGTCAGAGGATGTGAAGGCTTTTAGAAAGGTTTTCTTAGACATGGCAGTGTTGGACACCTAATCCTAAATGGGTTAGTGTGGAAACCGAATAGACCAAAGCAGTCCAAGAGACCTTGGGATGTGAATCCCAACGGTCACATAATGTACTATAAATGTATATCTCCTGTTAATAAAAAAAGGTACTCACATGATTTATCTTTCCTATTCTATGTTTCCTGTGTGTTTAACATGGTATCAGAGCGGGTGATTGCTGGTCCTACTCCAATTTCAGCCATTTGTTTTATGGCTTTTCTGTGCAAGTCAGTTCTGCATTTCATGAATGTTTTATCAGCAGTATTTTAGCTGCTTTCTCTGCGCGCATTCCCCAAATAGAAAATTATGACATTATTCTCCTGCTCTGACGCTTCCACTTGCCTGAACGCTGCTCCTAGCTACTCCACTTGCATACAAAACACTGCTCTCTGTCTATTATTCACCTGCATATAAAAGCGCTGCTCCTCTGCTCTACTCTGACATATAATACGTTGCTGGTACACATATAATACGCTGCCCATAGCGATTTAGTTTCCCATATAATACGCTGCTGTTGCCTGAAGCCTGCTCCATGCAGATGTTGTCAGTATACGTTTTATTCTCTGAATAGGCCACCCTCCAACCATTATGCTCAGTGAATATCGCTGGTTACTTGCAATGGATAGCCAGCCATGGATGATGGCCTTTCGAGTTTGATTTTGAAGAATTGATTGTTGAAGGTTCTGATAGTGTCGTTGCTGGTTGTGAAAGCAGACTTGTGAAGTCAAATCCCAAGCTCTCTCGGTGAAATTCTGTGCGTTGATTGACCTCATATGCAAAGAAGTTTTTATATTTTGGTTCATATATATGCATTGCAGTCCTTGATGCATTAATTAAGGATTAAATTTTATGCGTTCATCGATTTATGTTGAAGTTCGTGAGTTAATTCTGAAGTGCGATGCTATATGTTGGATAGCACGTGTGCTCCTTTGAAGTATGATTGATCTTTTCCTTAATGGCCACTGTGAGTTGTATGGATACGCTGCATTGAGTTAAGCTTAATAACCTTTTAGCATGCCGTGTGTTCCCACCAGAGCTCCGCATCAATGCTTCTTTCACTCTGAAGCGCACGCCATTGTAATTTTTTCACTTTTACAATAGAAAACAACCGTTCGAAGGGACCAAACTAATTTGACATTTGAAATGTTAAAATTAGCTTAAAAAAAAAACCGCACCGAAGAATCTTTGTCAAATTCAATCTCCATTTGCCTTAAGCTGGAAGAGCGGATGCCCTCCTCACTGTGTTGAGTAGAGTGCCGATGCAAGTGTTTAAGATTGCTGTCTCATGTTTCAAAAGTGTCAATGCGCCTCCAAATTCATGGAATTCTGTGAATTAAAAATTTGCAAGTTTCTTTCAAATATTTCAATCATTTGCAAATTACCTGCTGTTAGTTTGAAATGATTGAAAACTAGAAAGACGTCCTAGGCAAATCAAGAAGAATAATGCGAAGTGAAGACTGGAAAGTAAGTAACAGTTCCTACACATGCTCACCGTGACCCCTTGGTGCGTTTCTCTCCGATATGCCAGTCTCGGTATAGAGCCATCCTGCCTCTTTTCTTGTCCCAGCCCGGGGTGTGTTAAAGAAAATCTGTGAAGTTTATGCACTGGTATAATGGTACCCATGTGAAATTACAGTGAAATATTGGATCAAAAAGGCCTCTGGACTCTACATTTTGATGGGGCTTGCAAAGTAGATGGGAATGGAGTGGAGCTATTAGTGGTTTCTCCTCATGGAAAGGCCTTCCCTCCTAAATTTGAGGAATGCATTTGAATATGAGAAGGCTGCAAACAATGAACAAATCCATCAAATGCAAGCAATGGAAAAGAACTTGCTTCCTATCATAAAAGAAGTACAGAAACTACGTGCTCAGTTTGCAATTGCTGACAAAAGAATTCATGGTAATTGTTCCATTTGGAAATGCTATGTTCATGAAGATCATAATATCAAATGGTATTGTAGTTTGCACAAATGTATTATTGTTCTAGCTTGAAGCGGTTTCATGGTTATAATAACTACTTCCAGCACTTCAGAGATCGTGCGTGGGAACTTGTGGATTCTATGTGAGCCTGAACTCATTCTTCACTAGCGTGCTGGTTCTACCTTCAGGAGTGCTCGAACTGTTTGTACTTCAACTGCAGATTGTGGAAGACATTCATTTTTTCTTGCAAAGGAGTGTTGTTTATGCATGAAAGAAATCAACCAGAAATGTGGCTTCATCCGTAATCTGCTCAACAACGAATAATACCATTTTTATGGGTATTCTCGGCTATATATTTATATAGAGGCTGGTGTATATTTGTCTGCTGAAAATTTATTCAATGCCCCGAGCATTCGTTGGAAAGGTCGCTTCTTTTTTGTGATGATTATTGCTCTTAATATGTGCACTGTATGTGCTGGACATTAAGTCTCTATTGCAGAGAAAGAAATCAGTTTTGTATATCGCTCATTGATTTATTTGTGTGCTGACCTGGAGCTGTATTGAATGGAACGAAAACTGTGATTTAAGCTGCCTGAATACGTTATGATGCTGCCCGAAATACGTTGAAGCTGTTGTTTTAAATAAGTTTGTATGAGGCCTGAATGGTATACAATCCAATGGTATGGTGATTGGTTTCAAATACACTTTGAATAGTTCGAATTCCATTTGCAACCAAGATTCTGTGCTTCTGTTCCTATAGTTGGATCCGATTTGATTGCTGGTGCCATTCATATGTTTAATGTTTTGCTGAGGTTGACCGCTGTAAATTACAGTTCAAAGAATGCCCATGACATGGTGTTATAATTATTGAAGTTTTGATAACCATCATTTCTGAAGGAGTACTTGAAGGATTCAAACAAGTTTGCAGTTGTTGCTGCCCCAATTGTGGCATTGTATTTAAAACTCATTATAGTGCATTGATTCCTTGATTCCACTGCTGCATAAAGATTTTGGTGAACTGATTGTAATCTTTTATATTGCACACTGATCATTTGCTGACATTTATAAAGGATATTGCTGTGTACTATGAGTAGATATTACTTTTCTGCATTGAGTAATAGTTGTGATCAGTTTTTAAGGTGTAAATCAGACATTGAAGAAAAATGGCCAGAACCAGTGAAGTATTACAACTCCTTAAAACTCTGATATTATCTACTATTGATGACACATTACAAATCAGCAAAGGATCTCTCTCAGAAATTCAGACATGTCTACAAAATGCACAGGAAAATATCGATTTTTTGCAGCTTGAATCATAGCTACAGCAAGAAGAGCTACATCAAAATAGACACCATTCTGAACCTGTTTTTGTTCAGAACATTGAGACAACCACCCATCAGCAGCATGTTAATAATGTTACAGTTCATTCAAATAAAGCAGCAGTTGTATATGCAGATGCAGAAACTCAGTCTGCACTTCCCAAGCCCATCATCAGACCTTGGGAACAGCTTGTCCACAACAAGCACAAAACTGGTCTTGGATATGACAAGGACTTGTCCTTTCATATTCCAGACTATGCCAAGCCCATTCAGTTTCAGAGTGCTGGATTCATTCATGACAGTTCACCTGCTCTTCATGACAGTTCAGCTTTAGCTGTTCCAGACTCTGCCCCTCTTCCACAGCAACAACAACAACAGATCGTGAAATGCCAACACTGTGACCGAGTTGGCCATTTGAAAGATCACTGTTTTGATCTTCATCCATGTAAGCACTGTCATAAAACCAGCCATTCTTCACACAGATGCTTCAAAAACAAACGTCCTGCAAGAACAAAGATTCATCTTGGATGGATCGCTTCTTGGCAACGGGCATCAACAGCCAAGAAGATATTCCAAACACATGTCAGAACTTGTTCCAGAATATTGAACAGTCTTGCAGTCGAGTCTCCTCCATCATCTCACCTTGTATCTGACAGGGGGGGAAATGATGGTCATCTACAAGCTTCAAAGTCACATCAAGCGAGCCTGAGCCACAACCTGCCACACCAGTTTCAGAGTTGTAGCCAGAGACAAAGATTCCCCTGAACATGCCTTCAGTTGGCAATCTGGGACACTTCCTCTAGCAGAAGACTTCAGCTTCTTGCCAGCTTTGGAAGAATTCCAGGAACACAATTGAGAACACTTCCTCTAGCAGAAGACTCCAGCTTCTTGCCAATTTTGGAAGAGTTCCAGGAATTGCATTAAGCATTCCAGAGTTGTTGGTTATCCTTAAACCATCACAGGTTGAGACTTCCCTTTTTTAGGTTGAAGTTTTACCTTTTATGCGGGGTGAGACCTCCCTTTTATGGTTGAAGGTTTCCCTCTTTAAAACAATAGGATCACTTCCTCTAGCAGAAAACTTCAGTTTCTTGCCAGTTTTGGAAGAGTTCCGGGAACTGCACTAAGCGTTCTAGTGTTGGTGGTCATCCTTAAACCACTGCCCTTTATACCAACATTTCATAGAGCATATTCAGCCTAGTGCTGCCATGCATTTTTTGCACATTTTGTATTACAGCTCTCTTCTTGGACTCATACATAACCCTTCAGATTAAGGGGGGGAATGTTGGACACCTAATCCTAAATGGGTTAGTGTGGAAGTCGAATAGACCAAAGCAGTCCAAGAGACCTTGGGATGTGAATCCCAACGGTCACATAATGTACTATAAATGTATAACTCCTGTTAATAAAAAAAGGTACTCACATGATTTATCTTTCCTATTCTATGTTTCCCATGTGTGTAGGAATACCAAATTTCAAGGTGAAATATCTAGACCTCCAAGAGGAGAATGTTCTCCAAGGGAAGAAGGTAACAATAATGGTGATAAACCACCATCTTCTCCACAATATTTGTAGGTTTTAACCCCGTACAGAAATTACCTGCATACGAATTCGAAAACACAGAAAATAAACAATGTGAGAGCATAACACATAAAACACATATACACAGAGATTTTCCCACTGGATCCAAAACCAGGATTACCATCTTGATTTTTCATTATGTTCCTTTCAATGTTACAATACATATTTATACATGTCGAAGAATCCAATACCATGGACCGAAAACCATCACATTCAATACCATGGACCGAAAACCATCGCGTCCAATACCATGGACCGAAAACCATTGCATCCAAAAAAAACATGTGCAAAATTCATGCAAAAAACCATAGGTGGGTCCGCCCAACCTAACATAGGGTCCAAAACCAAAATTTTCCGGGGTGCTGCCTCGAACCCTATAAAATGGGGTTATGGGTGCCCTTCAAACCCCCTGTTAACTACGTGGAAAGAATATAACACAACCCAACATTCTCCCACTTGTTGTTTTCTTTCCACAGGGGGCCACAAGAGAGCTTAGTCATTTTTCCAGCCCTAAAATGCCCATTGTCTCTCTACACCAAGAGAACTTCTTAAAGCTCACAGATTTTGTCAATGCATCTACAATATTCTTCAAAGTGTCCACCTTTACTAGCAACACCTTTTTGTCTTCTATCATATCCCACACAAAGTGATACTGAACATCAATGTGCTTTGTCTTTGAATGATATGCGGGGTTCTTTACCAAGAAAATTGCACTTTGGCTATCACAATCTATCATTATAACTCCCTGTACTAACCCCATACTTGAACACAATCTCTACAACCAAACTGCTTCCTTGCTTGCATGAGTGGCTACCATGTATTCTGCCTCTGTAGTTGATAGTGCCACTACAGATTATTTCTTACTCATCCAACTGACTGCACCTCCAAATAGTTTAAACACATACCCACTTGTAGATCTTCTCTGATCCAGATCTCCAGCCCAGTCTGCATCAACAAAGCCATGAATATCCAACACTCTGTCCAATCTTGTTCTTCCTTGGTAGCATAAACCATAATCACTGGTGCCACGCAAATACCTGAAAACCCGCTTCACTGTTGTCCAATGCTCATTTCCTGGTTTTGACATAAACCTGCTCAATACTCCCACTGCATGTGCAATGTTTGGTCTAGTACAGACCATTGCATACATCAGGCTACCGATTGCACTTGTATATGGAACACGGGACATGTCCTCTTCCTCTTCTTGTGTCTTGGGACACTATTCAACAGATAACCTCACACCTATAGGAATAGGAACCTTCACCAGTTTACTATCCTGCATATTAAACCTCTGCAGTATTGTCTCAACATACTTCCTCTGGTTTAACCAGAGCTTCCTCTTTGCCCGATCTCTTTTAATTTCCATGCTCAAAATATAGTTTGCAGCACCAAGATCTTTCGTGTCAAATTTGGAGGACAATTGGATCTTCAAATCCTGGATAATTTCTTTGTCATTTCCAACCAGCAACATATCATCCACATACAAGACCATATAAATAACATGGCCACCAATTAATTTAAAATACACATAGTGATCTGCTTTGCTTCTGGTGAAACCAAGTTCCCATATAAATGTATCAAATTTCTGATACCACATCCTTGGTGACTGTTTCAATCCATACAGACACTTCTTTAACTTGCATACCAATTCTTTCTTACCTTTCACTGCAAAGCCTTCAAGTTGCTTCATGTATATTTCCTCTTCCAGATCGTCGTGAAGAAACGTTGTCTTCACATCCATCTGTTCTACCTCAAAATCAAAGGCAACAACAACAGATAAAAGTAATCTAATAGAAGTTACCTTGGCAATAGGAGAAAAAATATCACCAAAATCAATTCCCGGCACCTGGGAATAACCTTTTTCTACCAACCGAGCTTTGTATTTCTCCACCTTTCCTTCGGCATTTGTCTTCTTCTTGAACACCCATTTGCTGCCAATGGGTTTCCTTCTAGCCGGTAACTCCACCAGATCCCAAGCCTCATTTTTGTGCAAAGATGCCATTTCATCAACCATGGCCTCTTTCCAGAGTTTTCCATCCTCTGAATCTACTGCTTCCTTCACAGTTTTGGAATCATCATCAGTAATAGATAAAGCAAAATTTGAATAGAAAGTAGATGGACTATACCTTTCTGGCTACCTTCTTTCTCGAGCTGATCTTCTTACACCTGGAGTTTGTGGCTCTTCATCTTCTGATTCCTCCTCTGCTGTAAAGTCTGATTCTTCCTCCCTAAGCTCAAACTCTATCTTCTCAGGTTCCTTTGGCTGGACTTCATGTCTAATAACATCTTTTACCTCTCTGAACACCACATCTCGACTGTACACAACCTTCCGTGTGACTGGGTTCCAAAGCTTATAACCCTTTAAACCATCCTTAATCCCAATAAAGATGCACTTTTCATATTTACTATCCAACTTGGTTCGCTTCTCCTTTGGAACAAGTACATATGCATCACATCCAAATACCCTCAGATGTGAAAGAGAGGGTTTCTTACCAGTCCATACCTCTTGTGGAGTCTTATCCTCCAACACTGATGAAGGTGACCTATTGACCAGGTAACATGCAACATCCACCGCCTCTGCCCAGAATTCCTATCCTAAACCAGCACCACTGAGCATGCTTCTTGCCCTTTCCATCAATGTCTTATTCATTCTTTCTGCAACTCCATTTTGTTGAGGTGTATATGGAGTAGTCTTCTGTCATGCTATACCACACTTCTTACAGAATTCTTCAAATTCTTTGCTGCAAAACTCTCCACCATTATCTGTCCTCAACACCTTTATCTTTTTCTCTGTCTGATTTTCCATGAGAGCCTTAAATTCTTTAAACCTGTCAAAGGCTTCAAATTTCTTCTTAAGGAAATATATCCATGTATTCCTTGAGAAGTCATCTATAAATGATACATAGTACACAGACTTACCCAGTGATGGAACCTTCACAGGTTCAAAAACATCACTGTGCACAAGTTCTAATATTTATTTCGCCCTCTTACTACCAGAGGGGAAACTCACCTGATTCTGCTTCCCATATACACAATTTTCACAGAAATCAAAATCCAGAGAGATATTACTCATACCTTCTACCATACCTTTACCATGAAGTATTTGAAGGCCCTTCTCTCCAATATGTCCAAACCTTTGATGCCACAGCATGGTCTTCTCTCCAGAGACCACTAGATCTTCTACTCCACTTTCAGGAACCATAGAACTATTGCACCCATCAATAATAGTGCTACCTTGCAGCTTGTACAGAGTTCCAATCCGAACTCCCCGCATCAATACCAGTGCTTCCAGAACCATCTTGCAGGTATCCTTCTCGAACACTGTTTTTACACTTGCATCATCCAACTCGCTTACATAAATCAGATTTTTAACCAATGCAGGAATATGCAGAACACCTGGAAGTGTTCTAACTCTTCCACCTTGCAATTTCAACTTTACTTTTCCGCGACCAACGATTCTAGCCTTCCTATCATCCCCTAAGAAGACATCACCACCATCGTATTTCTCATACTCGCAGAAAAACTCTCTGTGGGGAGTGACTTGAAGGATGCACCTAAGTCAATCAACCATGCCTCATGATCTACATGTGTACTTGAAGAAGCCAAGTACACATCCCCACCTTCATCTGAGGTGGTTTTCGCCTCTGCAGAAGGAGCATCATTAGATCCATTTCCTTTGTCAGGAGCTTTAGATTTACAGTCCCTTTTGAAATGGCCTTCCTTTCTGCATTTCTAGCACACCACCTTTACAGGTTTTCCTGGAGATTTAGATCTCCCTCTAGATTTAGATCTCCCACTCGATGACTTATTTTTGTTTCTATTCTGGGACCGTCCTCGTACAGACAAGGCATCATCATTCTGGCTCTCCATATTTTTTCATCTCATCTCCTCCGTTAGCAAGGCTGAGACTATTTCATCAAACTGCAAGGCAGTTGCATTGCTACCTATTGCAATAACCAGACTATCCCACGAATCTAGTAGAGAACACAACAAACTGATGCACTTATCTTCATCTAAAATTTTAATATCAACAGATGCTAACTGACTTACCATAGTATTAAATTCATTCAGATGCTCTATCACTAAGTCTCCATCTTTCATCCTTAGGTTATACAGCTTTTTTCGCAAGAACAGTTTATTCACCAGAGATTTAGATTTGTACAAAGTACCTAACTTGTCCCACAAAGCTTTCGCCGTAGCTTCCCCTGATACATTCAACAATACTTAATCTGAGACACACAATCGTATTGTGCTCTTTTCCTTCTAATCCAACTTCTTCCATTCTTCATCAGACACTCCCATTGGTTTAGTCCCCAGATCTACTGTGATCCACTGATCTTTATCCACCAACAAATCCTCCATCTTGAGTTTCCACAACTCAAAACTCTGACCATTAAATTTCTCGATCTCTATATTTCCACTGCTCGCCATCTTCTTTCACCACCAGAATTGATCTCCCACTGAACAGTGTCTACCACAGGCCCGAGCGAAACCCCTCAGCAACAAAGGCGTCCCCTTGAAGCCAAATCTGCTCTGATACCAAATGTAGGTTTTAACCCCATACAGAAATTACCTACATACGAATTCTAAAACACAAAAAATAAACAATGCGAGATCATAACACATAAAACACGTATACACAGAGATTTTCCCATTGGATCCAAAAACCGGGACTACCAACTTGATTTTTCATTATGTTCCTTTCAATGTTACAATACATATTTATACATGTTGAAGCATCCAATACCAAGGACTGAAAACCATCACATCCAATACCATGGACCAAAAACCATCACGTCCAATACAATGGACCGAAAACCATCGCGTCCAATACAATGGACCGAAAACCATCGCATCCAAAAAAAAAAAAACATGTGTGAAAATCATGCACAAAACCATAGGTGGGTACGCCCAACCTAACATAGGGTCCAAAACCAAAATTTTCCGAGGTGCTGCCTCGGACCCCATAAAGTGGGGTTACGGGTGCCCTTCAAACCCCCTGTTAACTATGTGGAAAGAATATAACACAACCTAACAATGTTCATGTTTTTCTACAACTCTTATGCAACATGCTAGTGTAGAAAGTCCCTCAGAGAAGGTAGATGTACAACTTTGTACCCTTTGTCCACATGATGTGGATGATGAGGTTCTATCAGCACCCAAATTCAAGCAGTTGAAAGAAGAGAGCCAAAGAGTCCAAGAGGACACATCTAGAATCAAAAGAGAGTTTGAAAACATCTTTGTATGTCAATCAAAAGATGAGGCAAATGGTAAGCATTTACATGCTTCTTCTTTACATGAAAGTGTTGATGTAAATTCATTTGCAGCCTTTGAAAAACATAGTAAAGGCATTGGTTCCAAGCTCTTGACCAAGATGGGTTACAAGGGAGAAGGCCTTGGAGTGAACCATCAAGGCATTAAAAATCCAATTGAGGCAAAGGAGAGGCCTAAATATGAAGGCTTATGCTATGTTGCAAAAGAAGAATCCTCTTCTAGCAACAACTCATGGGTATCATGTTCCTTTTTCCATAAAAGAGGACATGAGGAGGAAAGATGTTGGGATTTGCATCCAGAATTGGTACCCGCTTGATTCCTCAAGAATAAGAAGGACTTGAAGTGAAAAACATCTCCAAAGGGATATAAACAAGTTGAAGAAGAAATGAGGCTAATATCTTCTTGAAATTCAAGTTCCTCACGTAGGAAGCATAATCCAAAGGACAACAAAAAGAGGTATAATCGTCTTGTTAATTCAAATGCTTTTCATACTAGAAAACAACATGCTAATTTGAATAACATGTTGAGGAATGTGTTTCCATGCACATTTTCCTTTCATCTAACCATTGTGTAGATAAGTGCTATAAAAGGAAATAAATCATCAAGAAGATGTTTATGTCTAATGGAATTGAGACCGAAAAGAGAAAATATCATCCAAGGTTAAAGACATGTGAGCCAAGAGAAGCTCAAAAGAACTTTTGCACTCACTGCAATATTAGTGGGCATTGGGACAAGAAGTGTTGGAAATTGTTTCCACAAATTCATCCTGGAAAGGGCAAGCAAATTATGTAAGCACCAAAAGAGGAAGCAACAAAAGAAAAAGTGGCGCAAGATGCAACCATCCCTGAGGTAGCTTCTGAAGAAGAAAAATCTCAAATAGAGAGTTCATTTACCTGGTTGGGTAAGAAATGGGTGGACTATTTGTCCAACTGAAATTTGTAAATCTTTGTTTTGCACTAGTTTCATATCCCCATAGTTGGGAAATCTGTAAAAGTGTTGTTCATAAAAAAATCACTTATATGCAACAGTGTTCTCTTTGGGCATTGTTATGCTAGTTTGGCTTGTTGATAGTCAATTTGAATGGAAAATTTGGGAGTCAAGTTTATTCCATCTTGTAAAATGTATTTCTATTTGTAGTTTAAGAAATCACTTTAAAACTGTTGTATGAGTAGTTGCAACACATTTAGTATATTACAAATGTGTTAAGGACTCAAGCTATACAAGTATTCACTATGTGAAACTTGTTTTGGTTCATTTGTCAAAGTATTTTTGGGATATTATCCCTGATAAGGATTTCGCATAAGAGCACCATGGGATTTATATTCTTGGGAAGGATGTTTCTATGGATGGACATAGCGACATGGACAAGCCGAGAAAAACATTGAACTTGAATTCTTTGGTTAGCTTATATTTCAAGTTCAGCTTGAGAAAGAGCCAAGAAAAGTACAAGCCAAGGCACTACAATCATCGATTGGATCAATTTTGGAAAAGTGAAGGAATTGTACCTTCAAACGCTGAACAATTAAAAGTGAACTTTTGGGGGACCAAAAGTTTTCAATGGGGAAGAGTGATCAGGAGCTCAAAATTTGCCAAAAAACAAAGTTATTAGAATGATTTGGAACCTGAATAACTGCATAGATCTCGTCATTCTAATTCTGACACAACTCATTTCATGCGAAATAGACACAGTATGCTCTCAGAAACGTGATCTGTTCACTTTGTCAAAGAGGTAAATTTTTTGTAGATGCTGACAGGGATGCTGACTGGGCATCCGTACAGCCCAGTCACCAAAAGGAATATTTTTGGTATATTCCTATGGTATATTCTTTTGGCATATTCTTCGCAATATTCTCAAGCTCGGTGGCATCGTTCTATTATTCCACGTGTTTTTTTGTTTGGGCTAATGTGGAGGTGACACGTGGCTAAGCCTAAGGCCGCCACGTGTCCTCCTCGTGTTAATGAAAAATTTGGTATGACGGATAGGGCGAAGGCTAAGCTCCACCCTGTGACCTCCCATCATACAGGCCAATGACTTACCAACGTGCCCACACAATGGTTCTTAACCTACTATGGTTCAGCCCAATACTTAACGTTTATTTCCGCATGCTATGGGAGGGCGGGAGGACTTAACTGCCCCCCATGTGAATGCTGACCATTGATTGATGTAACCGTTTATGGTCACTGCCAACGTTGATCGCTAACAGTCACCACCAACGACCCTCACATGTGAACATGTTGTCACAAACCGCTAGCATGTTATGTGACCACCAGAGGGAGGGGGCCAGTGACAGGGGCTAGCCCCTAGGCACATGCCCCCCCATATGACCAATATTTTGGTTTTTTAGGCCTCCGTGGCTAAATTAATGGTCCTACAAATCCGCCCGAAATCCGGGGAATTTGTCGCTCCGTTGGCAGAAAATGGGGTGAATTTGTAGGATGATGCCGAATTTTGTGCAATTTGTAGAGTGAATAGTGGAGAAACTAGGATAGGTCATAGCTTCTTCAGTTTTCAACCAAATGGAGTGCAAAAAGAGGGTAGATAGTCATTTTTGGAAATTTTGGACTCATTCGAGCAGGTTTCAGAATCAAAGGAGAACTTATAGATATGATTTTTGGAGGTTGAAGTCTATGGGTGCCATTGTCAACCAGAGTGTTGAATTAGTTCATGGAGGACTTTGAAGATGGAGATGACCTTGCAGGGGTTTTCAAACCTCTATGTGCTTTCTGCAAAAACTATCACATCAATGTTGTAGCTTTTATTCTTCTTTTCTCTATGTGTTTTGGAGAAGAGACTTGTTTATGTACTTCAAGTATTGTGGTATTGTTGATACTCTTTGAAGTTGGAGTATGGGTTCTTGGTGTAAGATGAATTTTTTTGCTAAAGATTTACATGTTTGACTGTAGGTTTACATGTATATGGAGTGATAACTCTTGCAGAAGTTCCTTCTTTGAAGGAAAAACTAACCATTCCATTTCAACACCTTATGTACTCCTCTTTTCTAAAAATTGAGCATAATGAGAAGGGTTCATGCCATTAGAGCTGATCCAAGGAGATGTAGCCCAGGAGGGGTGAACTCCTTTAACAATGGTTGGTGTATTATTGATTGATGCATGTTTCCATTCAGTGTGTTGATTCCATGTTTAAAGTTATTCACTAAATTAACATAAGAAAATACACATAAAAACTCAAGTTTTTACTTGCTATTTTGGAGTACAAACCTCAAGCACATTTTTGTATTCTGATGTGGATCTTAGCATAGAAATCTAATATTCCACATTTAGATCACACACACTCCCTATAATAGTGCTAGTCATGCATGCTATTAGCGTGAAGTCTAATTTGAATTGTGAAGCTAGTGCTTCACCTCCTTCTCCTCCTAAAGGCTTCTCGGTAGACTACTTGTGTGAACATTTTGTTGCATAGCATCCATATTCGTGGCAGTGGAAATATTTTATCTTGCTCAAGTCTTATTTCTAGCCATTTTTTTGGCCGACTTCATATTTTCTCTGGGTCTTCTTTCCTTTTCCCTTCTTCCCCTTTCCAACCAATGAAAATTTTTCTTCATCCTCAGCTTTGGATGATATTCCTTCTCTGTTATTTCTCTTGAACTCTTCTTGAACCAAATCGGACCACATCCTTTTCCAATTGGATAATTTTTCCCTTCCATTCATAGAGTCCTGGTAGTTGTGCCAGGATTTTGGAAGGATTAGAAGATCTAGGCTCACCAGGTCATCTTCTGCAACATTCACCCTAACCCCTCCAAGCTCATCTCAAACTTGTGTAAACCTAGAGAGATAGTGTGGAATAATATCATTCTTTTGCATCCTAATGTTTCAAAATTTGTCTTTCAAGGCCAATTTTCTATGGTCACTGCTATTTTTGAACAACTCAATGGGTGCCTTCCACATAGAAAATGGTGTCTCTTTACCATGGACATTTGAGACCACATGGTCTCTCACACCTTCCAGAATAATTCTCCTAGCCTCTGCAATATCCTTCTTCCATTGGGCTAATTGTTGTGCATGAGACTGATGGGGTTTTACAATGTCTATTTTAACATATTCTAACGTACCATTATCATCAAGCACTACTTCCATTCAATCCTTCTAGGATATGAAATTAGAGCTACCCTCCAGGGCATACTCCAACCTCAGTCCATTGAAGGGCACTCTCCCGATACTGAAGAAAGATTGTTACACTGAAGCTGCAAATTTGAAATTCCTGAGAGACAAATTTTTAATACTAGTTCTAATGTGATTCCAGGGCTACGATACCATGTATAAATTTGATAGAAATTGCAAATGCTTAAGATTTGAAACTAAAAAACAGTTGACAAAATTCTACTCTACTGATATGTGGAACGAAAATCATGATTTAGAACAATATGCAACAAGAAAAACCACAAGTACAATGTGATTTCTAGGGGAACCCAACTAAGAAAAACCCCTCAATCCTCTTTGCATTAATAAGTTGAATAGATAAACTATTACAATTTCTTACTCCAGCTCTGAGCACAACCTACAAAAGAATAATTGTTCTCTCTACTAAATTAGAAGTTTTAGCCAACACTTAGCCAATTATTTTCTTCTATAGCCTCTTATTTCCTTATGAAATTCCTAAGGAAATTAGCCCCTAAAATATAGGAATTTCCTCCTATTTGCTTGCGCAATTCTCAAGGATTGATCTCCTAACTCATGCAACAATTGTACACTCAAACTAGTCTACAACTGATGTTACACTGCCTGTCATCTCCACTTCAGCTGAGGAATTCGAATTCCTTGCATGCATTAGCTATTTTGGGTTGATTGATTAGTTAGCTGATAGATCTTTGAGTTAGATTGTTGTCCCACTACACAACTGACCTTCAACTTACTCTATCAATAGTTAAAGGTTAGTTAACTGAATACAACTGAAAATAATAGCAAATTTAGCAATCACACATGCATCATTGAATTTCAAACCATGTAACTTGAATTCACTGAGCTAACTGAGTGACAAGAGCCATTTCACACTAGTTAACAATCTCCAAATTGTCTTACTAATGTGAAAATTTGATTTACTCAATTTAACAAAAGCTAAAATTAAATCGAGTTTTTCTTGCTACATTCTTTAACAACTTCATAAAAAAAATAAAAAATTACATATATAAATTTAAGAATAAGAAATACATTAAAAGAAAAGGGAATTTAATTTTAGCCATGGTTATGATTATAGAAATGTTGGCATTTAAGAGAGTTAATGCAAAATCTTGTAAATGAGAAATTAGAAATTTTAAAAGGTATCACATTATGCCATACATCGGTTTTTTTAAAGAAGAAAGATAATTAAATAATTATACCCATTAAATTTTTAAAAGAAAAAAAGATAATTTCTATTTGTGTAAAATGGATGGAATAATTAACCAAAATAAAAATTTGAAGATCATTTTGTTAACACCATAGTTATAATTACAATTGATGATATGGTTTTTCATAATTTTAAAATTCTTGTGCTATATCAAAATAAGACAAAACTTGTTGAGGCACAATGCCATGGTTAAGGTTCAAATCAATTAGAGGATGTTAGGTTAGAGATAATGTTTTACATGAATTTGTCTAAAAGGTGATATTTTTTCCAGAGAATAAATTATTATATAGTGAAATGATTTTTTTAATAACAAATTTAATATAAATTTAGCAGTTTTTTTTTTATATATAATCAAAATTTTAACATAATCCAAAATTTATATATATTATAATTTTTTAAAAAATTTATAATTATTAAAAGATATCTTTTAAAAATAAAAAGATGAATAGATTACAATCTCATTTTATAATTTAAAATTAAACATATTTATTTAAAACAAAGTAAAGTTTTTTTAAATTTATTTTATTTAATACAATCTAAAAATATTCATAATTTTGATTAGTTCACTTGCATTTTAAAATTTCTCAGCCAAAGGAATTTTTAAACTTTAATTAATTCAATTGCATTTTAAAATTTCTTAAAGCTCTAAACTAAGACCTCATGATCTCTAACATCATAATGAAATTGTGAACCATTATCGAAGCCATATTTTTCCTTATATTTCTGTAAGCAACCTAATTTACGATATTCCACTTCGATTTTCCGATAAAGTTGAGTAGATCAAGGATTCCAGTTCAGTCCATATATACAAATCGTTGTGTGAAAATAGTTCTTACAACTCCTCGTGATGGTGGGGATATTTTTTTAATAATAAAGAATGGCTTACAGTCACTAATGTTTATAACAGGCTGAATTTTCAAGCAAACATTATGCATTAATTTATGAAGCATTAATTTTATATTTATAAGTCGAATATATAATTTTGGATTATTCCATTTGTCTATTATATCCGGTTTTTATGATATTATGTTTAACACTTTATTGGTCGGCTTTATGTTCCTCTATTTAATATTACATAAGAATGGTTGTTAAATCTTATATCACATTAATATTTATGAGTAGTCACATCAATTAATTAATCATTATGATGCTAAATATTTACATTCATATATATATATAACCATTGAAATAAAAATGTATATAATTTTGGTATAAGGTGAGAAGTGTCATTTTAAGGGTGTCATCATCATAAGGTAGATGTGCCATTTTGTTAATGATGATGCATGTTATATTTGTTTCTCGAAGGCAGTTCTTGGATGTGAAACTTTGCCGAGAAACCAACTCAACCAACTTTAGGTTCAAGCTAGCCCTCGAATCAGAGGGGGCTCCCTCAAGTGTTATGATGATTTGAATGTCGTTCGTTGTCATTGAACAACAACTTATGAAGCACAATGGTCGGATCTAGAGATTTGTTGTATAAGTGGTTGTTGATGAGTCACAAACATTTTCTTAACAAATAAGGTCTTCTCTTGCAAAGGCAAAGTGTCAGTGTTCATTTATGACAGGGAAAAAAAAAAAACAAACATAGCTTGAAAGGTTTTGATGGAAAAATGGACGAGAAAATAAACAATTAAATATCCTTCACGGATGTCTAATTAGCTAACTAAAAACATAAACATGTAGAAGAATCTCTACATTGAACAAAAATGCATCTAAGCATAGCATAGAAGCAACACTTTAATGATTTTTGGGTGACTAATTAAACATATTGTTCAATCAATTACTCATTAGAGAAAATAACATTAAAGAGGGACATCAGGGAGGTTGATACTCATCCTAGCCATTCACAATGTCCTATACTACCTCAAATATATGTAGAAAAGATTGTGTAATCATTGGGAACATTGACATGTAGACAAGTTCTGTCAATAAATTGAAGCCAAAAGCCCATGAATTAAAATTCTATAATATTAGACTTTACAAAAATATGAGGTTCTATAGGCTCAAAATCCAACCCTTTTATAATCAAAATCAAAGAATATATAGATATTACAACTTCTAAGGTTGTTACAAGCTTTCAGGGATAAAATTCTAACAATATACTAAAAATGAAAACAATCTTTGAATAACGGCTGGAAATTTGAAGTTGTTTGAAAAAAATTTGCCTCTAAATTTGGATAAAATTGACTGTTGATCTTCGTCATTTTTTAGATGCTAAAGTCATGTCAATTGTTGAAGTATAAGAGTCAAATACATTATATGTGGAGTAAAATTTTATTTAATAGGTTTATTTATTAATTTGAATCATCATTTTATTAATTTTATTTTTCGTTTATTTTAATTCTATGCATTTGGTTTTATTAAATAGTAAACTATACCTCTGTTGTTTATTACAAATTTTAAAGTTATTAAACTAATCATAATTATTATTATTCCCAATCACAATTTATAAATCTATGGTTTAATAAAAAATAATATTTTATTCTCCCCTTAAGTTTTGTTGGGCTATACAAAAATTAATGAGCTGGTTTTTTTCAACTTTGACTTTTATTAATTGAATTTTAATAATTTTTAAGCCTAATTAATTTGTTGACTTTTAATTAATATTAATGGCTCATATATATATATATTAATGTTAATTTATTAACCTATCTTAATTAAATATGTTTTATTAGTTAATTAATAATTAACATTATAATTATATACATATATTCATTGATTTATTTTTATTTTTATTTTATTTTTTAAAATTTTATTTGAAATGTGGATTTAGACTTAATGTATAAAATAGATTAAAAGCACAAGAATATGTCACAATATAGGTTCTAACTCGAAATTTCCTCCCCTTTGGAATGCAGAGAACTTATAGACCAAGTGCCTTGTATCCACTAGGCATGGAGTCATGACAATTCAATTCAATTCTAATTTCTACCTATAAGCTGCAACCTAAAATCTAAAACATGTTATGATCTGAAATCAAACTAAAATTGAAGAACAATGTCTTATCCATTGTGCTATGAAGTCATCAGTCTACAACAATTAACTGTGCTCTTTTCAATATCCTGCAACTGTGAACTGGAATCAATTTCGAGATTGAACCCACACTGAAATTTGAAAACTGAAAACTTCTCAAAATGAAACCAACTACTACACACTGAAATCTAAAAATAAATTTATCCAATCCCACACACCTCCACCTAATTGAGCTGATGTTTTTTTCCTGTTAAGTATCTTCTAACTTGTAGTGTAACCAAGTGAGAATTGGAGTCACTGACAGATCACCTTTTATGCAGTTGAAAATTTGAAAAATATTTACAATATGAAACTCAAATTCCATAGGAAACTGATACTTATAAGTGAATTTTGAAGAGTGCACCCTCTTTAAACATTCGAAACTTCTAACCATTTCCATGAGGAAGAAAAACATGCATTGCATGCCATTATCTTTGCAAGAGATGCACTTGTCATTTTAAACCAGAGGATTCTAGAACCTAATGGAATCGCCAAATAAACAAAGTGGAGCCGTCGCGTGAAAGAAATGAAACTAATATTAAACGTCTACTCCTTTTTCACCAACAAGGAATAGATCTAGTCTTGATCATTTTCTAGGGAAGAATATATTTGTTACTTCACTCCCTAGAAACAACACCAAATGTTGTATCTATTTCTTGAAAGAAATTCTTGGCTATGAAACGAAACCAACTCAACCAACTTTAGGTTCAAGCTGGCCCTCGATTGAGAGGGGGATCCCTCAAGTGCTATGGGGCTTTTAATGTTGTTTATTGTCACTAAGCAACAACCTATGAAGCACAATGGCCAAATCTAGAGGTTTGTTGTATAGGTGGTTGTTGATGAGTCACAAATCCATGCTTAACAAATAAGGCCTTCTCTTGTAAAGGCCTGATCAAAGTGCCAACATTCAACTATGATAGAAAAACATAGCTTGAAAGGTTTTGATGGAGGAATGGAGGAGAAATTAAACAATTAAATATCCTTCCTAGATGTCTAATTATCTAACTAAGAACATAAACATGTAGAAGAATCTCTATAGTGAACAAAAATACATCTAAGCATAGCATAGAAGCAACAATTTAATGATTTATGGGTGACTAATTAAACAGATTGTTCAATTAATTACTCAGTAGAGAAAATAACATTGTAGAGGGACGTCAGATAGGCTGATACTTAGCCTAACCCTTCCCAATGTCCTATACTACCTCAAATATATGTAGAAAATATTATGCCATCACTGAAAACATTCACATGTACACAAGTTTTGTTAATAAATTGAAGCTAGAAACCCCTGAATTAAAACTCTGTAATATCAGGCTTTACAAAAATATGAGGCTCTTTGGGCTCAAAATCCAACCCTTTTACAATAAAAATTAAACAATATATAGGTACTACAACTTTAGATTTTGTTATAAGCTATCAGGGATAAAATTCTAACAATATACTAAAAGTAAAAACAATTTGTGAGTTGTTTGAAAATTCTTTGCATCAAAATATGGATAAGATTGACTATTGGTCCTGCTTCATATCCTAAAATCATGTACATTGTTGGATTATAAGAGTCAAACACATTATATGTGCAACCAGATTTTATTTAATATGTTTGTTTATTAATTTGAATCATCATTTTATTAATTTTATTTTTAGTTTATTTTAACTCTGTACATTTGATTTTATTAAATAGTAAAACTATAGCTCTATCATCTATTACAAATTTGAAAGTTATTAAACTAATGGTTATTATTCTTTATTAAAATATAGAATTTTAAATCTAATATTATTCCCAATCCCAATGTATAAATCTATGACTAAAATTAATTGGGGGGTTGTCTATCAACATTTAAGAAAGGGGGTACTCTATTTTTACCACAAGACTGATTATTACATGGCCTCCTCTCATGAATTGCAGAGCCCCCATCCATGGTTTTCAAAACAATTAGGGCGCTTCGCAATCCACTTTCTTTGTTGCATGTAGCTTAATAAATAACAATATTTTATTGCCCCTTAAATTTTGGATGACTATACAAAAATTAGTGAGTAATTTTTTTTATTTTTAATTTTTTTTTTTAACTTTGACTTTTATAAATTGATTCTTATATTTTTTAATCGAGTTGTCTTTAGTGCGTCTTTTTGGAAGCTTTTCCAGCAGGAATTTACTAAAATCACAAGTTTGATGGGTAGCCCCTGCACAATCCAAGTGCCCTAGGAGTTTTTGAGGGTGCTGAATCCATATATACAATTAAAAAACTAGTTTAAATAACACAAATCAAGATTTCACCTCAAATTGTCAGCTAGATTCCTGCACTGGAAAGTCCCAAAAGTCACACTAAAGACAACTCCATTTTTAAGCCTAATTAATTTGTTGACTTTATATATATATATATATATATATATATTAAAAAACCATGCCTCGCCATCGGGAGGTCACAGGGTCGATTCTGCCCGAAGCTCTTGGGGTTAGGTCCTGCTAGTAGGCCGAGGGGAAATTAGCCCAGATTTTTCCGTGGATGTAGCAACCACTCACTGACCAGGGTGTTCGTGAACCACACTACTATATATATATATATATATATATATACATATATATATATATATATAAAATTAACCTACCTTAATTATTTAATTAATAATTAATATTATCATTATATACATATATTCATTGATTTACTTTTTATTTTTATTTGAAATGTGGACTAAGACTTAATGTAGAAAATAGATTAGAAGGATAAGAATATGTTACAACAATGTAGATACATGAGGTTTAGTGAGTGTGCAAGGAAGAGACATGCAAGTTAGTTATAACTTATTCTCAGCCCCCATCCAGATTTTGTTGTTTTCATGAGGCCTGGGTCAAATGGTAGTGAACTCTACTCATTTCCCATTTCGCCAAGCTATACAAAAGAATGAAATTCAATGTCATGATTCTCAACATTCTCTTGTCTTTAAGCTCGTTGGCCAATTTCAATTTGGCATTTTCCTATGTGAGGATTACTTCAACTCTCTCCTTTCTCCACCTGCCACAGACACTATCAGAGGTTTCAGATTCTTGATTTCGTTGAAGTATATCAGTGCTTAAGTTTAGGTTTGAGCTATTTATCATTTCACTAAGATTTGGTGCATTTCCTTTGCAGCACAAGAATGGTCAAGAAGAGGGATGATAATCATTGTGGTGGTGGAGGTCAAAGGTAGTCAAGGCGGCTCTAGAGCCTAATGTAGAGAAAAGACATCCATTAAATCATTTAAGGATAAAGTTCTAACAAAGGTTTGAGGATGCGTTTAAGGACTTTGACAAGGAAATTGTTATGGAAAGGAATTTCCTATGAGACTTTGAGGTGCTCATAGGTCTAAGAGATTAAGTTCCTAGCATGAGAGATACGTGTGGTAGGTAGAACTAATACATGCTTATAATATACTTATACTAGGAAATGAAGATATCATTGATTCGAGTTATCATGGGCATAAATGGTGCTAAGGAAGAAATGTTGTTAATGTTGGACAAGGTGGTGTTCCATCATAAGGAAATGGGGGTACATCTTAAATGAATTGAAGCTAATATTACTTCTATCCTAGGTCTGAGTGACTATAGCCATAGGAACACAACTCCAATTGAGGTGGATGCACACATTCATGGATTTTGATCCTCTAATCACTTGGTTTTTTGGTTATGCCAAATCCTCCATTGATGGAATTCTCTTCTGAGTACACAATTGTATGGCTGCTAATTCTAGGGACATCTATTTACAATAATATGTTAATTTAGATTTATCTTTCAAAATTATTGGACTAATAGTTTCCTTTTGGTGTGATGCACTTTTGTTTGGTCAATGGTCTAGTTTCCCATGTACCAGGCCATTGGTAGGAATAGTTTTGCTACTAATGTAATCCTTAACGACTAATAGATTTTTTTTTAAGTGTATATAACAATTAAAGTAAATTACATTTGGAATAGGAGATAGTTATTTGTAATAAATTGAGAAATTAATTTAAAAATGATAAGTATAATTGTAATGAAATTGTAAATAGCAATTAAAGCAATTTGCTTTTGGAATATTAGATAACTATTTGTAAATAAAGTGAAAAATAATTTCAAAATGATAAGTATAAATTTAATAAATTTGGGTAGGAATATGCATTTCCTCATAAGATATTAGAGGTATTTTTAAAGGCAATAAAGTATGTACATCTTCATAAATTTTAATAGTCAAATTATTGGATGAAAATGGGTCCTTCATTTATAAATAAGAAATATGCATTTCCTCATAAGAGATTATAGGTTTTTAAAGGAAATAAAGTACGTATATCTTCATAAAATTTAATTGTCAAATTATTGCATGAAAATGGGTCCTTCATTTTATAAATAAGAGGTTCTCTTACATTAATTTGATGTCTAGCTCAATTATAGCCCATTGGCCTATTGGATAGCTATTGGATATACTCCACTCGATTATTATATATATTAGATCTCCTCCCGTACACAAAAAAATGTCTCATACATTCATTTAGACATAGTCTAACTTATATACGAAATGAATCTCATACACAAAAGAAAAGTCTCATACATTCATTTAGGGATAGTCTAACTTATATACAATATGAATCCAATAGATATTTTCAAAAGTTTAAGTTAAATTGTTTAATTTATAAAATTAGAGTGCCCCAAAGTTTTCCCAAATGTTGAATCCATTTATACATTCAAAAATGTATTTTAAATAACAAAAATTCATGATCTTACTTGAGATCGTATAGCCAATTCCAATAAAAAACCATTTGATCAAATTAAATTACCCTAATTTATTTAACCACTAAAACAATTTCTTATTATATAAACTAAAATTTTTGTAAATTAATTTCATCTTATTCAAGATTTGACTTTAAATATATTATTATTAGCATCATATAAATACTTAAATATTACCATAAATGCATTATAATTAAGTGGATATACTCTTTCTTAATGTGGTTTTAAAATATATGATGTCGTATTAGTATGTGGACTTTCATAAAAATTTCTAATGTTAATATTATTAGAAATAAAGAAAATGAGATTAAACTCAAAACTAAATATTAATCATTTTCTTTTATCATTTTATTTGTATCATATTTCAAAATTAAGTTTATATGTTATAGATTTTGAATAATAAATATTAAACAGATGGTAAATATTTAATAAATATTCTTCATCATTCTTAAAAATAAAAACATGAGATTAAACTCATAAACTATTCTTTATCATTTAATAACTACAAAATAATTGTTAAATATTTCCATGACGCAATCGTAATTTGCACTTGTTTAAGTCTTACTCATTAATGATAGGCTCTTGTTCACATTGAAATAATCGAAGAAAGTAGCACAACCTTTGTTTGCTTCTGGAATCACTGACCAAGTCAAAGGGAAAAGAGGGAAATAATTCATGTGGTGAAGAGAA
The DNA here is from genome assembly GCA_031772625.1 of Pinus tabuliformis. NCBI lineage: Eukaryota > Viridiplantae > Streptophyta > Pinopsida > Pinales > Pinaceae > Pinus > Pinus tabuliformis. The sequence goes on from CM062820.1 coordinate 495,345,752, forward strand.
ATATGACAATTTAAACATATATAATAATTTATTATACAGTTTTCATATAGATAGTTACAACTTTAGTAAAAAATGGCTCAAAATATTTAATTATATCTTATTGAACTTGCTCAAAATATTTAATTATATCCTATTGAACTTGATGTTACAGAAAATGAACCTATTGAACTTGATGTTACAGAAAATGAACCTATCCTAACTAGTAGAGAGATAGCTTCATATATAGAGGTAGGGGTAGGTTGTTCTTCAATGCTTTCCATTAAGGTAAGGTTGTCATCTGGTTGAGTTTTTTTTTAAGGATCTATTTATTTCAATCTTCTATAGAATTATTTTTTAAAATTTTTGTTAATATATATATATATATATATATATTCAAATTATTATAATAATTGAAAATAGAATTTTATTTCAATTTTAGTTATTATTATTTTATATTTTTATTTTTTAGTCATTTTAATATATTTCTTATAAATATATGAATAAATATTATATATTGATAAAATAATTATAGATTTGGGAAATAAGTAACCACATTGATGCTGGCCCAACATAATAGTCTAGAATCTATATGAGACAAGATAAGTAATTACAGACTCACTCATTAATATTAAACCAATTACATTTATACAAAGTGTTTTTAACAAAACATTCAATCACCAACAAACCCTCATTTTTTGGTGAATTATAGATAATTTTAATGTATATCCTATATAATAATATTTTTTGGTGAATTATAGATAATTTTAATGTATATCCTATTTAATTATTATTATAGTAAATCAATATATATATCTATATCAATGTTATTTATTTTGGTATACATCTATATCGATGTTACTCATTTTGATATTTATTACATTTAACAATTAAATATAATATAAATAAATATTCATTTTTAATATACTTACATAAATATATGATAACCATTATGTATTGATAGACAAATTATAGAAAATTTAAAATTCTATCATATTTAATTATTGTTGTTTGAATTATACTATACATAAATGTCACTTATTTTGGTATATATCCAAATCAATGTTATTCATTTTAATATTGTTTTGGTATATATCCAAATCGATGTTATTTATTTTAATATTTAATATGTTTAACAATTATCTTATTTTTTAATATATTTTATATAAATATATGATTATTTTGTTTGTAAGTTGTCTTAATTCTATATGACTGGAGGTTTAACCTTTGACTTGAGAAACTTGACCCAGGGGCATCTAAACCATCAAAATCACTTGGTAGGTTTAACTTTGACTTGAGAAAACATGACCCATGGGCATCTAAACCATCAAAATCACCAAAGGGTCGCACTTGGCCTCCGTCACACTAGCGCTTAACATGCTTGGATTTTACCCACGAAATTTTGAACTAGTAACTTTTACACTCTACCACCTTTTGTTCTACCCTCCGTGAACAATAAACTATAAATTATATCATTATTTTATTAATTCACATATTTATTTATATTAGTGATCATTATTATCCTTCACTGCGCACCTCCACACGCATTAGAATGGAGTATCTCTAAGCCTCTTAGAGGACTCATTACAATGGATTATCCCCAAGCGTTTTAGAGACTTCATTACAATGGAGTATCCCCTAGCCTTTTAGAGGTTTCATTATAATGGAGTATCCCCAAGCCTTTTAGAGGCTTCATTATATGCAATCCATGGGCTCTAATACCATGATCTGCCAAAAGCATGGGCAGACCCAAAACTGCCATTGTAGACCTACCTCTTTGACTATTTCACCTAGTATTTCACATAGTCAAGTGTAACTTATCATTCCCCCTTTAAACTTGACTTGGGGTTTTCTTTAAATCCAGCCAAGTAATCCTTCACTACTCGCCTCCAACCCTACCACCTCAAAGTCTATAACTAGGATGTTCGAGAATCTAGCATGCCCTCCCCTATCACCTAGGTCTATGTCTGAACTTTACTGATAATTAACCAAGGGTACACACTCCTAACCATGTATTACATTTAGGGGTGTCAAGAGAGGGAGGGGTTATGTATAGCCTCAATGAAAAATTGGTTATAAGATATGCATGAGGATTGAGAACTGTGACTAACAATTAGGTTGAATTGCATGGCATGTTGCAAGACTTGCTACTGGAAAAAGCTTCCCAAGCAACTCATATAATCATATCCTTGGAGGTTCAATTATCATAATTCAACACCTTCTCACCAGAACTTATCCAAAAGATAATCACTTTGAAAACCTTTTAGAAAGAATCAAAGTGTTGCTAGATGAATTCCCCCATAAAAAGTTCTTTCATATTCCATGAAAGAAAAACTTTGAGGCTAACAAGTGTGCCAACTATGCATGCCATGTCAAGTGTGCCATTTTAAAGGATTTTGGAACTTTAAGAAATGATGAGTTCAACATAAAATATAAAATCACGTTGAACTATTTATAGATGTCTAACAACATGGAAGTTTTTTAGTGTAAAAATGGTATAACCTTGATAGTGGACTTGTAGCTCAATTAATCTCTAATTGATTCCTCATTGTTGATGTAAAATAAAAAATCAGGTGTTTAATTCGACTTTTAGTAAGTGTATTTGACTTTTAGCAAGTGTTTTTTAGACAGTGAGAACTTTGTTCATAAGATTAAATACTAATCACTTGGGTACATTGTCAAATAACCTAGTCTAGTGTTTGGGTTAAAGTTCCATATTTTCAAGTAAAATATCTTAGGTTCTATCCTTAAATGGTTTTGGGAGATAAAATCAAAAGTTACAACGACATGTGGTATCAATGAAAAATTAAACTTTTATGTCATTGCTTGTTTTTTAAAATCTTTTCATTTCTCAATTTTGAGTTATATTGTTATGTCATCTACATGTTCTTTTATGCTTCCAAATATCTTTAATCCTTGTTCTAACTTAGGAACTTTGTTCATATTTTTTAGAGTTCAATAATTAAACTAAACCGCAAAAAACGCTAGCTATGTGACCTATTGAATAATATCTCTACATTCAAATTCACAAACAAGTAATAACTATTTTCACTAATAAAACCTATTAAAGATTTATAATTTAAATATCTGTCTACAGTTTTTGCAAGTGTAACAGTTTTTGCAAGTGTAATACCCATTTCCATCACTTTTAACCAACAAAAAAATGTTAATAAACTTGGAAATTTTGTTTACTATATTTGAACAAAAAACAATTTGAAAGAAATTTCCGAATCAAATTCCATCCCTGAACCGCGCTATCCTTGTCCAAACCAGTCAAAAGAATAAGACACAGCCGTGTTTAGACATATTTGAAAAGCGCGTTGTGAAGACAATGGAGAGAGTATGCAGGTCGAGCAGACAAAGCGTGCAGTAAGAAGAAAACAAGGTGCAGGACAGTGAGTAGAGTGGGCGCCACCACCCTTTCAATAAATATTTCAATACCCCTGTCGATGCGAGTCCTGTCAACGCCTGCAAATCATTTGTCATCGAGCAGGTCCCGCAGTCTGCTGTCTATTAGTTTCTTTCATTTTCGTTTTTTCGTTGGGCCTGCATCCATCAGTAGAGAGCATGTGGGCAATCATGGCCCTGCCGGATTCCATGTGACAACTGATAAGTCGCTTGCTTTGAATAAAATTTTGATTCAAAGTCGATTGATACGGATGGATAGATGACTCTGCGTAGGCCGGCTGGCCTACCTGCCGTAATGAACGTTGGATCCCACTGTCTATATTTTTATATTTCATAAAATTAGAGAAGCTGCCAAAATTTTTATGGTGTTGTTTAATTATTGGAAATTGGATAATAGTGATTTTTGGTTGTTCAATTTTTTTTTTTTGAGAAAAACTTAATTTTATTATCAATTAAAATGAAATTGTATTTATAGATATATGATGAAATATGTTCAGACATAAATGATCACTTGGATGTGTCACAATAGTGGCTCTAAAGTCTAGTAATTAAGTAAAAGAAAAACTAATTAGAATGTCTACACGCTTGTATAGTTGTAGAAATCATCCACTATATTTATTGTCTCAAACTCTTTTCGCACTTTGGATAATAGCTATTGTTTTATCCGTTGTATTGTAGGGGTGAGAGTTCACTTTCTGATTTAAAGCTCTTTGACACATGAGAACTTTTAGTCCCTATTGTCATCTCACTCTTCGTTGTTGCTACTTTGTGTATTGGATGAATTGGTGTGATTCCATTTCTTTGTTCTTTAAGTCATTTCCTCATTTTCTTTACCATGGTATCTTTTTGATCCACTTCTTTTTCATTATTAAAAAAAAAATGGCCTCCTAGGATTGTCATTTTTTTGTTTTGAACTATTGCCCTTTCCTCTTATCTGCTAGTATTTTGGCTAGTGGAAAACTATCTTGTAAGTGCCCTGTTTGGTTACATACACTACATCTAAAGTTTGTGTTTTCATAATCAGACTTTGTGTCCACTAAAAATGTTTGTTTTTCATAATCTAGACTTTGTGTCCACTAAGAATGTTTGTTGTTCAATTGGATGCGATCTAGAAGTTCTTGCATCTAAAAGTCATGTTTTCATAATCTAGACTTTGTGTCCACTAAAAATGTTTGTTGTTCATCTCGATGTGATCTGGAAGCCCTTTGCTAAGGTAAATCAAATGTTTGTTGTTCAACTAGATGTGTGGAAACCCCTCGTTGAAGTAAATTTCCACACAAATGTGAGTGTATGTGAAAAACTTCTTTCTTCAGTGTTTATTTTAATAAATATCCCCAATACATTTCAATGTCTGCAAGAACTTAATGGTGCCAATATAAAAATAAAAAGTTAGACAACCTTGACTAGTAAAATTTACTAAATTTTGATTCACACTAGATTAGATACAACTATCTTAAAAAAATTCAATGTAAAAAAAATAATGAATATACCTTTTATATATTGAAATAATAAAAGTTTATTCAGATTAAAAAATCTATATTTATGCATATTTTAAAAAACAAAATTTGCCAACTACAAAAAAGACAATGCAAAAAGCGTGATGACTTAAAAAACAACGATTTTTTTGTGAAATTAACGCAACATCCTTAAAAATCTCATAAAATATTGTAGATATATCCATACTACATAATTTTGAAACTATTAAGGTAAGCACTACATGCGATGAACAATCAAGATTTCTCCCCCTGACGCTGAATCTCTCAGAATTACAAAGTGGCTTCATCCTGGAGAACAATATTATGAAACTATTAAGCTAAGCACTACATGCCATGAAAAAAAAAAATTCTCCCCTTTTTCTCTCTTCTTTTTCTCATTATTACAGACTGGCTTCATCCGGAAGGACAAGTTATAGATCACTTAAAATTTGTGGTAATGAGATTGTTTTTTGGATTAATCACGTTATTGAGATTTGGTTGACATTCGAAACATCTAATGTAGTTGATCCTTGGGATAAAGGTGAAAAAATCAATATTTCCAAATGTTTAAATAGCAAAGGGGTCTAGAGTTACCCGTTATGAATTCGTTGTTAGGAGTTACTAGAAAAAAGAATTTTAAACATTTGGAAAGATTGATTTTTTCACCTTGTTAGGAATTATTAGAAAAAAGAATTTTAAGCATTCCGAAAAATTGATTTTTTCACCTTGTTAGGAGTTATTAGAAAAAACAATTTTAAACATTTGGAAAGATGGGTTTTTTTACTTTGTTGGGAGTTTTTAGAAAAAATAATTTTAATCATTTGGAAAGATTGATTTTTGAGCTTTGTCAACCACATTATGGTTAGAAACCTGGACCAAATCTCAATAATGTGATACAATCTCATGATCAATATGAATCACAAAAATCTCATTATCAATATGAATCACAAAAATCTAAAATTTAACATATCTACATGATTTTAGAATTCATAGTACTATTATTTAAAATATTATTTTTTTATTATACAAAAAGATTCAATACCTTAAAAAAAAACCATAAAACATCCAAAATACACCAATTACAGAAATCAAACTTGTAATTCTCAAATATACTGCTCAAATTTCAACCAAATTAAAACCTTAAAAGTATTTCCATGAAAACTCAATTTAGTTAGATTTATAATATGCTTAAAAGAAATTCAAAAGTTAGACTACCGCAATTCCTATACCTACCTTCATCATCGTGGGTCCCACCGCACTGGTATATTTATCGGAACAAGAAATGTCAACATCGCTGGACATTTGGATAGCGATGGCCATGTTAAATATTCACTCCAACTGAGGGTCCCTCTGCCTGTAACACCATTTTCCTATGAAGCCGGACAATTAGCGAAGGGCTTTGACCTTTTGCAGCCAACATAAATCATAATAGGAATTGGAGTAGGAATCGGAGTTGTCTTTAGTGAGATTTTTTGGAAGTTTTTTTGATGGGTTTTTCCCGTCAAATTTTTCTAAAATCTAGCAGCAATTTATTGAAATCACAAATTTGATAGCTAATTTCTACACAATCAAAGTGTCCTTCAGTAATGAAATCCAACTGAAAAATCAATTTCTGACATTCACTATAAAATCTATATTTATAGAGCTCAATTGAAAATAAAAACAGAATGGAGCATCTAGCAATATTTTCTCTGCCAAAATTTGAAAATCTAAAAAAATCAATGTTTTAATGATCTAGAACATTGATCTAGAACTTTGATTAGTTTTTGGAGTATTTGGGTCAGTTAGAAAAGGGCATAAACTTTTTTTAAACAAAATTCCAACATCTATAAAACTAAATCAGTTTTAGGAGTATTTGGGTCAGTTGGAAAAGGGCATAAACTTTTTTAACAAAATTTCAACATCTCTAAAACTAAATCATAAATAGTAATAAACTTTTGTAATCAATATGGTTTGGATCAAATTCCATTTGAAAATTTAATTTTTAAAAATTAATCAATATAAAATTCTCCAAAATTATTAATTAACTATCTTATTTCATTTTTTTATATTTTAGTTTGATTTAATTTTAATATTTTATTTTATCTTTTCATTTAGTTGGATTTAATTTTAATATTTTATTTCATCTTTTCATATTTCTACTTTATTTTAATCTTAGTAATAATTATATTCGTATTTTTTTTAATTTTAGTAATAATTATATTGGTATTTCTAGTTTACTTTAATTTTAACAATAATTATATTGGTAATGATAGATTTACATTTTATAAAAAAACTAATTATTTATTCACTGCTAAGTCTATGAAAAGTTTAGAATGTGAGAGACCTGGTCACATATGTAGTGATAAATCGTAGTAATTTTTTGTAATCGAATTCCATTTTGAAAACTTAATCTTTGAAAAATAATCAATATAAAATTCCTCAAAATTATTAATTAATTATCTTATTTCATTCTTTTATATTTTAGGTTGATTTATTTTTAATATTTTATTTCATCTTTTCATATTTTTAGTTTTATATTAGTAATGATTGATTTGCATTTTATAAAAAAGAATTAACAATTATTTATTCATTGCTAAATCTATGGAGAGTTTAATATTTGAGAGATGCTGTCACATAAAGTAATGATAAATCATAGTAAAATTTTATAATCAATATGGTTTGGATCAAATTCCATTTGAAAACTTAATTTTTGAAAATTAACCAATATAAAGTTTCTCAAAATTATTAATTAATTATCTTATTTCATTTTTTTATATTTTAGTTTGATTTAATTTTAATATTTTATTTCATCTTTTCATATTTTTAATTTACTTTAATTTTAGTAATAATTATATTAGTAATGATTGATTTGCATTTTATAAAAGAGAATTAACAATTATTTATTCACTGCTAAATCTATGGAGAGTTTAGTATGTGAGAGATGCGGTCACACGTAATGATAAATCATAGTAAAATTTTATAATCAATATGGTTTGGATCAAATTCCATTTGAAAACTTAATTTTTGAAAATTAACCAATATAATGTTCCTCAAAATTATTAAGTAATTATCTTATATCATTTTTTTATATTTTGGTTTGATTTAATTTTAATATTTTATTTTGTCTTTTCATATTTTTAGTTTACTTTAATTTTAGTAATAATTATATTGGTAATGCTTAATTTGCATTTGTTAAAAGAGAACTAACAATTATTTATTCACTGCTAAATCTACAGAGAGTTTAGTATGTGAGAGATGTTGTCACATAATGTAATGATAAATCATAATAAATTTTTATAACCAATCTGGTTTGGATCAAATTCTATTTGAAAACTTAATCTTTGAAAATTAATCAATATAAAATTCCTCAAAATTATTAATTAATTATCTTTGATGATGATGATGATGGTGGTGGTGGTTAACGTCCACTGAGATCAAACTTTGGTCTATCGGACCTAAAGAAACGAATTATTTAGTTTGATTTAAGATTTTATTCCTATGCTCAAAAAGCTTGGAGAGAAGCCTCCCGAGCTCACTGTAATTTTGACAACGTAAAAGGCTAGGAAAGTCAGTGTTGCAACAAAGATTTTAAAACTGAGATCTAATGACGTAAAAGGCTAGGAAGGTCAGTATTGCAACAAAGATTTTTAAACTGAGATCTAATGTGGTTGTACGCCGGGCACTCTAAGAGGAAGTGATTTTCATCCTCGATGTTCGTATTCTCACAAAGATGGCAGAACCTTTCCATCCAATATTTTAGTTTGATTTAATTTTTAATATTTTATTTCATCTTTTCATATTTCTAGTTTACTTTAATTTTAGCAATAATTATATTGATAATGATTGATTTGCATTTTATAAAAAAAAAAAAAAATTATTTATTCACTGCTAAGTTTATGGAGGGTTTGGTATGTGAGAAATGTTTTGCATAATGTAATGATAAATCACAGTAAACTTTGATAACCAATATGGTTTGGATCAAATTCTATTTGAAAACTTAATCTTTGAAAATTAACCAATATAAAATTTCGGAGTCGGCAGGTGGAGGAATTGTCCGGACGTCCAAAAGTGGTTGGAATCTGGGCAAAAAAATTTCAAAAAATCTTGTAGAGGCAGTGTTTGAATGGTGTTTTTGATGGTGGAAATGGATTAAGCACCATCTAAAATGTCTCGGACACCTAAAATTTTGAAGTTTAACAACTATAACTTGGATTTACAAAAATCTTTGCCGGATTTTCTCTAAATATGACTGGAATTTCCATAACTTTCTGGCAACTCCTTCGCCTCATTAGACTAAGCTTAAAATTTCTCAAAATTATTAATTAATTATCTTATTTCATTCTTTTATATTTTAGTTTGATTTAATTTTAATATTTAATTTAATTTTTTCATATTTTTAATTTACTTTAATTTTAGCAATAATTATATTGGTAATGATTGATTTGCATTTTATAAAAGAGAAGTAATGATTATTTATTCATTGCTAAGTCTATGGAGAATTTAGTATGTAAGAGATGTTGTTACATAATGTAATGATAAATCGTAATAAATTTTTGTAAGCAATATGGTTTGGATCAAATTCCATTTGAAAACTTAATCTTTGAAAATTAACCAATACAAGATTTCTCAAAATTATTAATTAATTAACTTATTTCATTCTTTTATATTTTAGATTCTTTTATATTTTAGTTTGATTTAATTTTAATATTTAATTTTATCTTTTCATATTTTTAGTTTACTATAATTTTAGCAATAATTATATTGGTAATGATTGATTTGCATTTTATAAAAGAGAAGTAATGATTATTTATTTACTCCTAAGCCTATGGAGAGCTTAGTATGGGAGAGATGTTGTCACATAATGTTAAAATACATTTTAATATGTGGGATAAATGTGATTTCTTTACTACTTAATATGGAGATGAGTAAAAAAAAAATAATTTACTTTCTAATAGGAAGTAGAAATATAATTTTTTACTACTTAATTATTATTATTATCCATTGATTGCTAAGTCTATAGAGGCATACATACTCTACCATCCTTTGTGTTTTTGAACGACCTCAACACATGCTCTTAACCATGAGGCCCATTCAAGCTATATTATTTACATGGAGATGACAATAAATGGTATTATTTATATTACATGATGTGTAATTCATTAACATGGAATTGATATATAAGATTTTAAAAATATCAATAACAAAAAAATAAAATTAACCTTGGTTATAAAGAAAATATTTTAAACCTATGTATATTTATTGACCATTTAATTTATATAAATTAACCAATAAAATTTAATCTCAGGTTTTAGTATGTAGGTGCTTAGTTGAAAAATTAGAATAACTCAAAGCAATTTTGAATCTTGATATTTATTAGTTAAGATTTGAAGGATATTATTAATCTGATGTCTCTGTGTTGTTGGAATCATGATTGTCATCGCACCAAAACCCACAGGTGTTGGTAAATAGATGCATCGGTAGAGTTAACGGATCCACAAGATGTAGTTAAGCACATGTCGTGAAACACACGAGGAGTGTTGGTTTATCCAATGTCAACAATCTCCCCTTAGTGCAAGCTGGGTGTGATTCGAACTTGAGAACTTTGGCTCTGATATCACTTGTTGGAATCATGATTGTTGTTACAGAAAAACTCGTGGGTGTTACTAAATGGAAGCATCCCCAAAGTTAACGAATCCATGAGAGATGGTTAAGCAAATGTCGTGGAACACATGAGAGTGTTAGTTTATCTAACATCCACATCTCCCTTTTATATGGATTTTACATGTCACCAATTTTGAAATTGGTCCTTTATTAATTAGACTTTAAAAAATACTATTAATGATATGCGTAGAAGTATATTTAAACCATGATTTTTATTATTACAACAATAAAACTTACATAGTGTACATAAATAATCAATATATATATATATATATACGCTTTTGACTAGGTCACCACTGCAAGATGTGACGTCCCATTTTCCTATTTGACCATTGCATCACATTAGTAATATAAGAATAGTTATAAAGGGATTTTTAAAGGATTATTATAAATATGATAGATTAACTGTAAGAAGATCGTTACAAATAACATGTGGCAGAATTGTATTGACAATGGAGTGTTATAGCCCATTGATCCAACCAATCATTTAAGATTGTCTTGCTAGATTAGCTATTAAGGCTGTCCATCACCTATTTATAAAGTCTTTTAGGATTACATCAAAATATCTATATAAATAATATCAATGTATTTAAAGTTTATATATCAATGTATTTAAAGTGACTAATTAAAGTGACTTTCCAAATTAGTGGATAATGTTGTTTCTAACACATTCATAGCAGAACCTATGCACAAACTTGGTAAAGAAGATTTCTTTGGGATTTGAATAGAATATATATTTTAAATAATATTTAAATACATGATAGTCCATTGATATAACAAGTTACTTAAAGTGACTCCCTAGATTAGTAGGTATGGTTGTCTATCACCAAGTTACACACACCTAGTAACTCAAATTTGAGCCCACACCTAGGCTTGGTTAAGAAACATCCTCTTAATAGAGGAGTTGTTATATATTACAACAATATATTTGCAAAGGAGCATTGTAGAAAATTAGTTTGATGAGATACCAGAAATGACTAGTTAGATTAGCTAATAAAATTGATTATCACCTTCTAAAGCCTATATATATATATTTTGGAGGGTGATGATGATGCATGAACATCTCTTATTTTTTATTTATTTATTTATTTAATTTGGAGAATCTTAGACAATTCTAGATTTTGTGGAGACTTCTAGAATTTGCTAGAGATTAGGTAGTTAGGATCCTAGAATTGAGAGGATTTCTCTCAACTTCCTCCAAATATCTAGGAAGGAGTTACTTCTTTGAAGTATTTGAAAGTTTTCCTCCTTCAAAATAAATATCCATGTAATTCATTTGCAAACCCAATTCTTTAGAAATTTTAATTAATGAATATTGTGTTTGTTTATTATTTTCCTCTGGGCTCTACACCATTTTGGTATCAGAGCTTAGAAAATTGTGGAAAGTTTGAGAGTGATTAGAGAAGCATGTAAAGGAGAGGAATTTTTTTATGATGATGATGATGATGGTGGTTAACGTCCACTGAGACCAAATTGGTCTATCGGACCTGTAATTTCTTAATTTCTAATTGTCTGGCTCCTTGTCTTTCTTGGCGAGATCGGTGATGTAGCTTTCTTTTTCTTCTCTACGGTCTTCCAACTTCCTTTATCTTGCATCTCCCTCATCTCTTCTGGTTCTTGGGACATTGGTGTCTTAGCTTCGCGATCTATTGTGTTCCTCCTTTTGGAGATAGTCGGAGAAGAAGTTTGGTCTAGAAGATCTGCTTCGCTGTTAAATGAAGATTTATTTTGCGTGTTATTCGAAACCTCATAACTGTCGATGCTTGAGGGGTTGTTGAGTTCACATTTTTGTTGTTGGGCGGGGCTTTCCCCCTGCTTGTCTTGAAAGTTGTTTCTATCTTGCCTGATTTCTTGTAATTCAGAGTTTTCTCGAGAGTATTCTTCTTGGATGACAGTGTAGTGTTCTTTTTGTGCTCCTTCCCACCATGTAGATCTGTGGTGATTTTTTCTAGCAAAATTTTTTTGGGAGGCTTTTGGGCAATTTTTGGCTAGGTGGCCTGTCTCAAAGCAAGATCGACATCTGAAGAGGACACTTTCATAATCGAGTTTCTGGTTCCACACATAGTCTTTACTTGTTAGGTGTATTTCCGCTGGGAATCCGGCACTGAAGTCCATTTCCACACAGATGCGTGCATACGTGGTTCTGGCATATTCCTCTGTTTCTGGACACCTGCAATAAAATTTCCCAATTGCATTTCCAATGGCTTCTAGCGAAGAGAAATTCCAGAGATGCAACGGTAGATTTGGCAATCTCACCCAAACTGGTGCTGAGGTTATGACTGTTGTTGAGGGATCGAAAGATGGGTTCCATGGCTTCATGAATAGGCCTGATTTATCCCAGAACCAAGGGCCAGAATCTAGAATACATTGTCTGCTTTCACGGTTTTCAAAATCTACTATAAAGAAACCCCTAGCACAGGGGTAGATATTAATTGCATCAGGAATTAGAGGCTTCCATACCTCCGAGATCCAACTATGGAGAGCTGTCAGCCGCGGCCAAAAACCATTGAATCGGCATATTAGGGCACTTTCAGAAAACTTCAAAGCTTCATCGAGTGAAGCCTGAACCACCTGGACAGTGGGAGCTGGGGCTTCACTCACTATATGGGCAGGAGCTTGCCCCTCAAAGGCGGACGGAGAGCCAGCAACTATTTTCGCGAAGCTAGGAGCCATCTAGAGAATGTTCTCCTTAGCAAGCGAGGTAACTTTGAATTTATACTAGTCCTCATTTTGTGAAGCTTGATCGTGGATCAACCTGCGTGAAGTCATGTATGTGGGAGCATTGTTCTACGTGTACATAAATATGGTGCAGTGAAGTTATTGTGGCGTGGAATTATGGCGAACAAGCTGAAGCAATATTAATACTCGTGTGCTTCTTACGTGGACATTAGAGGTTGGAGGAGTCCTGTGCATGAGCACACCTGAAGATATCATATGAGTGTTTTTACGAGAAAACATAGGGTGAAGCTGTAGAGAGTAAAAATTTTGATCTAGAGCGTTGAAAACAAATTAGGATCTGAAGCATGAAACCTATGGAAATTTGTAATGTTACACATGTAGTGTGGATATCTACGTGGAAAATGTGTGGATGTTGTAAACATGAGAGGAATTAATTTTCAAAATGATAAGCCACTATTTTAAAGGCGTTCCATAAATAAAAATTCTGGAAAAAAACACTGTATATACGTACTTTAAAGGTGGACAAGAATAAGTGCATTGTTTTTATATAGGGTGTTCCATATTTAATATTATAATTCGGAGCTTTCTACGGAGGTATAGGAATTATCCAAACCACTTTTGGTGGTTGGAATCTTGGTAAAAGAATTAAAAAATCATGCAGTAGCAGTGTTTGAATCATATTTTTGATGGTTGAAATAGACTCAGCACCATCAACAACCTCTAGGGCACGCAAAATATGGAAGATTGACGGCTATAACTAGAATTTAGAAAAATTCCTATGAGATTTTATCAAAATATGACCAGTGTTTCCATGATTTTCAGGGCAAAAAAGCACTCTAGTTAGACTACAACGTATAATTCCATATTGCATATATGTATTTTGTAAAAGCAGATCATAAAGGTACTTTATTTTAATTCCAAAAGGAATGTTTTTGTACCTTTGTACTATTTTATTGTTATTTTGTTATTAAACTATAAATTCCAAAAAGAAAGTGTTTTGGTCACTTATTAAAGGGGAGAATTTAAGTACGAAATTTGTAAAGTTAAGAGTTATTGCCCTTATTTTAATTAAAATGATAAAGATGACACATAGAGCTATAGGAGCAAGGGGAGATGGAGTTGGTCGAGGAAGACCAGCTGCCAATCAAGTCTTACTCCATGAAGTGAGACATATTTGAATGAGATTATATGAATTGGAGACAATATGCAGAGGAGACGTTGACACTAACAATATCAATGAAGCAAAAGAAACCTTAGAAGAAGAAGCTGAAGTTGAAGAAGAAACTCCAGAAGAGAAAATGGTCAAGATGATTGCGGGATTAAGCAACAAGCCGAGATTGGAAGTGCCTATGTACGAGGGAAACTTAAATCCTGAAGAACTGATCAACTGGATTAGCGCCATGGATAAATATTTTGACTATGAAAATGTAGCTGAAGATAAGAAAGTCAAGTTCACAGTAACCAGATTAAAAGGACATGTTGCACTGTGGTGGGACAGTGTGCAAGCTTAGAGGAGAAGTAAACGCAAAACGAAGATCACTAGTTGGGATCAGATGGTAGCCAAGCACAAAGGTAAATTTCTTCCTCGAGACTATCAATTAAATATTTTTCGACAAATGCAAAATCTTAATTAGGAATCCATGTCTGTAAAAGAATATACGAAAGAATTTTATAGATTAAGTATAAGGTCTGGTCATGTGGAAGCAAATGATGAAAAACTAGCTAGATATATTAATGGCCTAAGATTTGAAATACAAGGTGAATTGGATATTTTATCTTTGAAAATTGTTGAAGAATCTTACCAGATAACCCTCAAGATAGAAGAAAAACTGGCAAGGAAGTAGATTCAAAGAGGAAGAGAATAAAGTATGGTAAGGAGCAGAGGACAATCAACCAAAGGACCATCAAGAGGACAATCAAGCAAAGGATATTCAAGTGGAATATTTCCCATTCAAAAAGAAGAAGGCAGCGGTTGACATCAGGAAGAATCATCATCAAGAGGAGATTTCAGAGGACGGAGACCATATCAAAGAGGTAAAGGTAGATATTTTGTGGTAAGATGTTATACATGTAATAAAATTGGTCATAAATCTAATGAACATCTAGAAAGAGCTTCTTGTCAGGGTAGCATATATATAGCACAAACTGATACAGAAAGTGTGCAATCCTCTACACATGAAAATGCACATGAAACTGATGAAACTTTAATGATGAAAATAACTTTATTAAAGTCTACTAAAGAAGTCAAGGAACCTACACAAAGGAAAACATTGTTCAAAATTGTCTATAAATCAGGAGGAAAATTTTGTAAAGTCATTATTGATAGTGGGAGCACTGATAATATAGTATCCACATGATCCAGATCTTGGGGGGAGCCCCCCAATATGTAAAAAATTGAAATGACAGAAGAAAAGAGGAGAACACACAATAACAAAACCACATTTTTTTTATTTTTTAATTTTTTTTACAAAACCAGCTAATAATTGTAAAGGCTACATTATGGTGGACAATCTGTTCTTTTACAAAACGCGACCTGTTACTTATAGCCCTTTTTGGTTATAATACCACAAGTAAATTCCATGGGTGGTTAAATACCATGGGTGAATGAATACCATGGGTGGATGTCACTAACAATACCCTGTGTAAATTCCATGAGTAGATAAATACCATGGGAAGATGAATACCATGGGTGCATGCCACTTACAATACCATGGGAAAATACCATAGGTGAATGAATACCATGGGTGGATGACACTTACAATACCATGGGTGGATTCCATTTTCCATTCGGACCATTCCTCCCTCCTTAAGAAGTAATGGTCCTAATTGCGTGAAGTTCCATCCTGAGAAGAATGTGTTGAATATGAAGAGCCACTAAAGAGAATGGTTTTTTGTGGCTAACCCATAACTATGATGAACAAAGATCTGATGATAGAGATACCCTATAATGCTTGTGACGAACTGTGAGACTGACATTGTGCGACCTAGCAAATGGACTTCGATGAACTGTGGGTTTGTGGATGACCCATAACCATGACAAATGAAAATCCAAGGATAGAGATACCCTATAATGCGTGCGACCAACTATGATACTAACAATGTGTGGCCTAGCAAATGGACTTCGATTACAAGGATTTTATGCGGTTGACCCATAACCGTGGTGCTTACTATTGATGAAGTAGCAGGTGCCTACATAACCTAGGGTGGGAGGACACATCTCCAAAGAACCCAAGCCGAATGCTACTATACTAAAACTGAAGAATGTGAAGCAGGTTCCTGTGAAAGTAGGGTGGGAAAGCATATCTCCGAAGGGAACTCGCTCTGAATGATGCTCTAGATATAAACACTGATTTAAAAGGGGCATAACTCGGTCAATATAAATCAGAATATTTATTTTAACCTGTTTTTGGAAATAGAATGACCATTTTGCTTCTTCCCATGTGATTGAAATCCCTATCTGCACTCTCTGGAAACTCAATTTCGTGCCACAATTATCTCGTCGTTACAATTTTTTGAAAAACAACGATATCTTCATCATCCGAACTCTGATTTGACCAATTTTTTTTTTGAAATTGGGTGATTTTTCAAAAGGAGCTCAGATCTGCAATCATTTTTCTGAAATTCTAAACAAAAACTGCAAAAAAAAATGATAGGAGAGACACTATTCATGAATTGTTGCCAGAAAAATTTCTACAACACAACTGATTTTAAATTAGCGATATCTCCCTCATCCGAACTCCAATTCGGCTAATTTTTTTGTGAATTTGGGTATTTTTTCACAAGGAATCGAGATATGTTATTTGATTTTGTAAATTTTGCATTAATAGTTTCATATATGATCTGCAAACTCACTACCCAAAAAATTCCTGCAAAAAAATGAAAAAACAAAAAATTCTTTCCTCTTTGCCCAGGAAAGTGCTTTGTGGAGGTCGTAGCACATGCATGAATTTTGTGGAATATTGATGAAATTTTTTGAAACCGAAATATGCGTCAAACACTCATTCCCATGGAGTCGTAACCTGAATCCGGTAACACGGATCCAGATCTTGGGGGTTGACCCCAAAGATCTAAAAAATTGAGATGTCAGAAGAAAAGAGGAGAACACCCATTAACAAAACCACTAAGTTTTTTTTTTTTCTTACAAATCCGGATAATAACTGTAAAGAATACATTGTGGTGGACAATCTATTCTTTTACAAAATGCGACTTGTTACTTATAGGCTTGTTTGGTTAGAATACTACAGTTAAATTCCATGGGTGGGTAAATACCATGGATGAATGAATACCATGGGTGGATGTCACATACAATATCATGGGTGAATTCCATGAGTGGATAAATACCATGGGATGATGAATATCAAGGGTGGATCCACTTACACACCACAACAAAACCATGTGGTTAGTGTCCCTTTTTACTTCCTTTTTTGTGTCTAGAACCCATTTTTGGTGTTATTTGTGTCCATTTATCAAATATGGTTAAAAAATTGATGTAAAGTTTGTATTGAGTTTTGGAATAGGCCTTACACCAAGTTTAGCACTAGGTATTGTAATAGGTTTTGCACTAGATTTTACATCAGGTTTTTTGCCAAGTTTTGTGCCATTCTTTGCACCATGTTTTGTATCAAGTTTGGCACCTAATTTTATTTCACCAACTTTTGCATCGTCTATTTCATCCACTTTTTGCGCCTTCACTTGCATCATCTCTTGCAACCTCTTTTGCATCATTTTTTGCATCTCTTTTTGCATCCCCTTTGTGCCAAGTTTTGCATTGATGTTTGTGTCTAATTTTGCATCTAATTTTGTTGCATCCACTTTTACATCTTGTTTTGCATCCATATTTACACCCTCTTTTTCATCTGTTATTGTGTCCACTATTGCATCCAAATTTTCTTGTGCCATATTTTGCACCAAGTTTGGCACCTCCATTCCACCCATTTTTGCTTCTAAATTTGCATCCAAGATTGCATTCTCATATACATCTAGGTTTTCATTGTTTTTTACATCTATTTTTTCATCCCTTTTTGTATCCACTTTTGTGTCAAGATTTGCATCAAGTTCTGTGTCTCATATTGCATCTACTTTTGCATCGAATTTTGTTGCATCAACTTTTGCATCCTATTTTGCATCCATTGTTGCACCAATGTTTACATCCACTTTTGCATCCCCTTTTTCATCTTATTTTGCATCTTAATTTTCTTCTTTTTTTGCATCTATCATTACATCCAATTTTGTTGTGACACAATTTGTGCCATGTTTTGTTCCTATTGTTGTACCCACATTTGCTTCCAATTTTTCATCCACTTTTGTGTTGGGTTTTGCGTCTCATTTTGTATCTTCTTTTGCATCTACTTACATTGCATCCATATTTTGCATCCAATTTTGTTTCTCTTGTTGTACCCATGTTTGCATCCACTTTTACATCCCTTATTGCATCTTGTCTTGCATCTAAGCTTGCATATTTTTTTGTGTCTATTATTACATCCACTTTCTCATTGACTTTTGTTGTGCCAAAATTTGTGCCATATATTGTGCCTGTCATTGCAACCCACATTTTCTTCCACTTTTTCATCCACATTTGCATACTCTTTTCTGTCCAAGTTTGTATCAAATATTTTTTATGTTTTTTGCATCCCATTTTGCATCTACTGTTACATCCACTTCTGATGCATCAAATTTTTCATCTAATTTTGTGTCCACTATTGTACCCATGTTTGGTCCATGTTTACATCCCTTTTTCCATCCAAGTTTGCCTCCTTTTTTTATCCAAGTTTGTGTCATTTTTTGCGTTCGTTGTTGTATCCACATTTGTTTCACCATAATTCATGCTAAGTTTTACACCTCCTATTTCACACATGTTTTCTTCCACCTTTTCATCCATGTTTGCATCCTATTTTGTGTCCAAGTTTGCATCAACTATTGCATCTACTTTTCCATCCACTTTTGTGTCTTGTTTTGCATTTACTTATGGTGTGTCCACTCTTCATCTAATTTTATGTCTATTGTTGCCCCCATTTTTTTGTTCACTTTTTCATCCCTTTTACAACACTCGTCATATTTTTTACATTCATGATATTTCTTATGACATTGACAATTATGAACAACTGATGACAATTCCAATAATTATGACGATGTTGATAATGAATATGATGATTATGAAATCAATTGTGATTATTATGATAATGACAATGATGATAAAAGCGATGGGGGTTACAATGACAATGATGATGACGATGCTAATGACCTTGGCCAATCTTACCGACTTTTAAATGTTGTTATGGTCATAATCATAATCATTATCTTTGGCATCATCTTCTAAGTCATCATCATCTAATCATCATTATCATTATTTTCATCTTGGTCATCATCAACAACAATAATGGCATGAATGATGATTATGATTTTCATGATGAAGATGACAACAATGATGATAGAAATTACATTAATTATGAGGATGGAGATGATGAAAATTATAATGATGGTGATAATGGTAGTGATGATGATGATCATCGATCATCTCTCAAAAATAAAGTAGTTATTTCTCTTTCATATATCATGTGTCATAACAACCCTTTTCGAGCACTCATAACATTTTTTGGGTTGATGATATTTCTTACGACACCTATAATTATGAACAATGGATGACAATGTCCATAATCATGATGATGATGATGATGACGACATGAATGGTGATTATGACAATAATGCAAAAATGACAATAATGATGATGATAGTGGTGGTGATGATGACACTCCCTCTAAAGTAGGGAGGTATTGGTAACAAGACAAAAAAGTAATCTCAAGTTGAAATATTCATATAAGAATGGATATGGATTGATAAGAATCAATGATGATTTACATCATCATAGCCAACATTGTCAAAATCGCAAGGCCTTGACCTAACAAGTTCTATCTCTCCATTAGATCAGAGCACAATGTTAGGAGGCATAAATTTGGACCCCATTTCCTCTATAGGCACTTACCCCACCAGGATGTTCACCAGGTATGTCCCGACATGGTCATTTCCCAATCCACCGTCATAATATTTGACACTAGGAAATGTCAATCCTCATGACTATTCTTATCTTGGATTAATGTACTTGACTTATGGCTGTTAGTCCTAGTCAAAGTATAAATTCTCAAAGAATATTGGTCCCAGATGTTTATCCAATCCACCATTCTCCCTATTGGTGTCTTTACTAGGCTTATGACTATTAATCCTAGACATAGTACATGACACATGGATAATATGGTATCCACCCTCACTCCCTCTCAACCAAGGAGGAAACATCCATAGGCCTAAGCTTTTCTCAAGAATACCCATCATTTTCATAGAGAATAACATCATTAATTTGTTTTCATCACATGATACCTTTATGATTAATCATTCATATATTTGTGGCAAAATATTTCCCCTTTTCTCATTTGTGATGAAAAAAATAAAAAATTGAAAGCCAAAATCATTAAAGATACACTATAATGATTGATCTAAGTCTAAACTCTAAGGTTGAAGTGAAAATTCATGTAAATGTTATATCTATGAGTTGTGCCAGAGTTATGAAAACCTTATTCCCTAAGTCCTATATATAAGAAAAAGAAAAAGAAAGAAAAATAAGGCCCAATGAATGGTAACTCATGTATTCACTCCCTCTTTGGAAAACATATGAATATATACACTCCTAGTCACACTTGATCGCATGTTTGTGATGGTTAAATAATGAAGTCCTCTTTTCTCCTTGCATTTTCACTTGATCATTTAAGCACCTAATTGAGGATATAGGGAATGCTTGTTGTCTAAGGGTTTCATGTCTACTCTTGGTTTACTTATGTCACACTACAGTCAATTTATGTGACGGAGTGAAATACTTGAGTTTGTGGAGTTATTAGAACAATGTATTAAGTTAGTCACTGTTTCTGGGAAAAATAGTATTCCTAAATAATGCTATCCCTTTGGGTTTGGCAGCTACCCTAGAAACAACAGTTTAAAGCAATTCAATGATTTCTCCTACGTGTAACAGATAAGAGAAAGATGATGGAACCAACCTAGAACTTCCACTTAATCCCTTGCTTGATCTCTCTCTCCTTTGATAGATCCTGCAACTCCTCCGCATACTTAACACGCTTGGAGAGTACCTGCACAAGTACAACAACAAAGAACCTTCAAAGAATCATGATCTATTACAACATAATCATTACAGAATCAGATATATAATGAACAAATGATAGCATTCACAAATGATAACATTCACAATTGCACAATCATATGGAAGAAAACTTGAAGAGCTTTATTAATAGAAAGGAGGATTACAACCCAGTTGTCTGATCCAGCATCATCCTCCCAGCTTCAATCCTTCTTCACCTCATGAAATAGCAAGATCATACCAACAAGAATACAATGCTCTTTCCTCAATTACAAACTATCAACACTTCCTTGCAATTCACAATATTTCAGCTTCTAGATCTCTTGGATGAGGGATCCATTTATAGATGTGTGCAAGGGTGTGAGTCATCCATGGGGTTTGATCATTGTCATTCCACTTGTTACAATTGGTTCCACAAGAGAAGGGATTGGAGATTTTCTTAGATCCCTTATTCATCCTTGGGTGAATTCAGAGAGGCAAGTGGCACTAGAGAAGTTTCTAGAAGATTCCATGAGCAACCACTTAGAAAATTGTCCCGGACATTTGTCCATCCTCACCCATTACACCCTATATAAGGCCTTAAATAGTATGCATCGCACCTTGGCAGTGTACCACATAGTATGCATCACACTTTGCCAGTGGAGCAGTTAGTATGGTTCAATTTAGGCAATTTTTGGATGGTTTCTCAGATGGAACTGTTGGGGAATGATGTATTCAGATGAATATATTCTTTTAGGGTATGAAACAAATATTTTAGGGGTTGATGAGCCCTAATACATTAATATATAAGTTTGGGGTTGATCTGCCCAAATATGTCTATAACAGTTGCCCCCTAAAGCATGAGGTCGTAAATATTCATGTCGGGTGAAATGCTTTATCATGAGGATCCAAAGTTTCAAACTGGAAGGTGACCTACATCAGTTACAATACAATACATTATCATAATATGATTTTCATGATCTAGCTAAGAGAGCCATTCCCATGCTTAGCTTTATAAATTTCATTTCATGTACGTAGATCAGATAGTCGTCTGCAGATATAGACTGGTGATTCTTCAGATATGGAGTCATCATCCATGATTTGGATGACCATCTCTGCAAAGCCTTTGTACATTTGATGTTTTTATATCCCTGAATATATCATAGCCCAGATGGATGAAACTAGATCCGGGGTCTTCAAACTCATTCAATCTTAGCTCGATGTACAAGTCAATCCATGTGAAGAGATGTTTTGAAGTCGAACATGGAAAGACATCTCCTGATTACCAGCCAGTGATGTGATCTGTTAACAGACACAGGAGGAATCACCGAATGATCCTCAAGGTACTTCAATACAATTCACGTGGTGTGAATACATGATCCGATGTCGAACACCACACAAAATCTTTCGGTCGAAGGCCATTGATGTCAACCTATCGTCGGAAGTGAGAAACTTGCCATTGATGTATGCAAGCTTCAAAGCACTGAAAGGGTTGTTCCTAAGTCAACTTCTTGGATAATGAGCTGATGTCGATAAGAAGCAACTCGTCATAGGAGGGCCTTGATGTATCCCACATCTATGACACGAAACAAAGAAAATGATTTCTAGAGGTGAAAAATGAGCTGACGACACAAGGTTTAGGAATGGAAGTCATGAAAAAATGAAGGTTGAAGGTATTGCAGTGTATGAGACATTAACTGGATGGTGGTTTCTCAACTGAATGACTTCTCTTGAACATGTCGGCGACACTAAGATGAATTGGTAGCGTTAACCCCAAAAGATGGATGGTATGAAAGACCAATGGTATGATGATTGGTGAATGGAATAACCCAACCCAACTCAATAATGGAGATGAAGTGAAAGTGTCATGTTCAAGAGCGACTTGCTACCATAAATTCTTCAAGTTTTCTCCCTTTTTCCCAAGTCATTGTTGACTAGTACCTCTTTATTTTTGTCAAGCTTAAGGAGGATAACATATGCTTGTTCTATAATTCGCCCTTCGGGCAAACCTGTCGCTATTTAGTTGTTTAACGAGTTTAGCGACAGTGAAACTTGGTCTTGTCTAGATGGACAAGTTTGTCGCTATTATTTTAACGAGTTTAACGACAAGGATAACTCCGTCCTTTTCATGTTTAGAGAGTTTGAAAAGGGACAAAAAGAAAACTCCATAAGTTATTTTTCGTAAAGTAATCCCTCAGGTTCGAAAAAGGATAAAATAATACAGGAGGGATGACATTTACAATACTTTAACGAGCTGGAAAGGACAAGTGCTTGACGATCTTTTCATGTTTAACGAGTCTGAAAAGGGTTTAAAGAGGACTCTATTTTGAGGAAAAAGTGGTGTCTAGGGTAGCAACTGGCTCCAGTGATGTTAGAACTTCTCAAAACATGTTGATTTATGTGAAGAGGCTGGCTAATAAGACCACTCATTGCAACTGTTCCTAAAAACGGGTAAAATAACCAAGTGAAAGCGTTTGATCAGCCAAAGAGATGGCGGTGATGAGATGAAAACAACCAAGGCTCAAGAAGCTGATAGAATGGCAATCAAAAGGGTTAAAAATTGAAAATGGGTTCATTTTTTGACAAGCTTGAACCATGGGGAACTATGCTTGGATTCGATTTCATGTTTACACAAGCTTGAAATGAACAAACTATGCTTGGCTTCAGTTTCTTTTTTACACAAGCTTAAAATGAAAAAATATGCTTGAATTGGTTTACATGCCCTTAGCATGATGAAAGGGAGAGTCTCCTATAACTAGATGGAAGTCACTGCAGTGAAGCAGGATGGTTGGCTTTATTTAGATAGACAAAGGTGAATGGTGTGATAGACCAATCACATAACCTATAGGGAAACTTATCTTTACCATTAGGTGCATGCCCCCCAAGCTTCATTACATTCACCTAAGTAGACTACTCATGGCTATCAGGTGGATGGAATGAAGGTTCTTTTACGAGATCAAGTGAAAGAATCGACTTGGAACTTGGGACCTTGTTTCATTTTTAAAAGAGCTTGACACAAGACAAGGAATTATGCTCATAAGAGCTGTTTCATTTTTTAATGAGGTTGTTATAGTAAAATAACTATCCTCATACTCCTTAGTTTCATTTTTTAACGAGGTTGACACAAGACAAGAAACTATCCTCAAAGACCCTTGGTTTCATTTTTTAAGGAGGTTGACACAAGACAACAAACTATCCTTGGCATCCTTCAATCACAACTCATAAGTAGTCATGAAGGAAAGATCTGATTCCAATTCCCCCAGTACATAATGTACAACATCACTGAATTGATTGTCAGTCGATGTAGGTATGGAACAGGTTGCCACATAATTAACCCATGGTGGGGATGATACCATTGGTATAAATGGACAATTTAGGGATGATGGTTGACTAGGAGCTATATTTGGACTGGGAAATGAAAGTTGGTCAATGGTGACAATCCTACCTTCATGCGGGAAACAAATCACTCGAAAGAGTGTTGAAACAATAGCTCCCATGTTATAAACATAGTCACGCCCAAGAAGTAAATTTTAATCTAAAGGTCATGGGACTACCATCACATTCAGATAAATGGTTTTTCCTACCAAAGTGATAGGTAACTGAGGAAGGATCCCTAACGGTCGACTGGTTCCTTTGTTAAAGCCCAACAGATTCTGTGTAACAGGCACAAGTGGTGGTGACATGAGCGCTTGCCAAGCAGTTGAGGAAAGGATAATCACTGATGCGCCTTCATCTATAATAGTGCCAGACACAATCATTTTACAAACTTGTACTATGATCTAGAAAGGCACATAAGAAGGAAGGTGGGATCCTGCTAGTCGATTCCAATCAAAGGAAGTGACTAGACTACTTGGAGGGGGTACCGAAGAAAAGGAAGAATTAACCCCTTGAGTATGTTCCTCCTGTCTTGATGGAACAAGCAGATTGCCCCCAAGGTCGTCAGAATCCAAAGTAAACAAAAAGAACTTGAGCAGTATTTCACTCTCTTTGGGAAAGGTACGATTAGCTGAAGGTGAAATCGGGTCAACTGTTACCTCGACCTGTTGATTTTGGTCGAGTATAGACTCATAGGATTCACTTTCAGAGAGAGTGGTTTCGACCGAAGGTTGATTTAATTCAGTTGGTTCATCAGCGACTGAAGGATTCAAGGAGAGTTTCCTGTAACCAGATGGAAGTCACTATGGTGAAGCAAGATGGTTATCCAACACTCTTTTGGCTTCATCCAAATAGGGACAAAGGTGAAAGGGGTGTATACCTTCACATAACCTACATGGAAGCTTGAATTTTCCCTCCTGTCCATGAACTTTACTATCACTAGTTGATGGTGTGTTACCAACATGATCTCTAAAGGTTGATGACATGGGATGGTGTGAACAACAAGACCATTCTTTCAAAATCCGAGGGAAATAAGGACAATTTCGATGAAAATGGTCTCCAGTACACACTATGCATGGATATTTGACTTTGTGAGGCTTAATGAACAGATTTTCATCAGACATTGCATTCAAAGCATTGGTCGCTTGGTTGGCCCCTTGCTGAATTGGATTATTCTTCTTCTTCTTCCCTTTCTTCTTCTTCTTAGCCATTTGGTTACTAGTATCAATAATTTCACCAAGCGAAGAGGAAGAAGGGGAGGGAGAAACAAATGAGGAAGAAGGCAAAGGGTCAACTTCAAGATCAACTGGAGGTTGATTTTTTCCAATTGGAGGTGTACTCGATTTTAGAGAAATCTTGACATTTTGAACCAAGGAGGTTGAAAACAACCATACTGGCAAGCCAATGGTAAATCCCAGAAGGGACAATGTAGCCATATAAGGAGCACCAATATTTCCGAAAGAAGGAAAATGACTAGGATTCCCATCAAAAGGGATTCCTTGATCAGTGGACTATGGATTTGTCGCCATATATTTCAACCTAAGATCAACCAAGGAATAGGGATGTTATTCGCAATCAATTAATTTTAACGACACTTTGGAAACAACTTTGATTTTTCAGTTTTTAAGAGTCGAGAAAAAGATAAAGATGACTCTAGTCTCCTTCGATTTTTAATAAGCCTGAAAGGACAAGTGCTCAGATGGACCTTTTATTTTAAAGAGTCGAAAAGGAACGAAAGTGACTATGGAAAATCTAAACAGAGGGATTACCAAACCAATCACAAAAATGCAATATACACCTTGGTGATAAATTAAAAAGAAATTACCAAGGACTTATGTACGGCAGTCAATCTTCCCGAATGTTGTGTTTAGTGCATTGCGATCAATAAGGCAGTAGATTTGGTTTCCTATGGATAAAGGATTTAAGTGTATTGTGGTCTCCCAATGTATACACGACTATATGGGGAGCACAAGTCCATGCTAGCACTTATCGTATCAAGGAGGAGGAATCACCCAACCTTCAATGAAAACGATAGCCACTAGTTTTAACGATGCCGGAACACGTCACTAGCCTAGACCTCTAGATATGTTGCGTTAAGTTCCAAAGCGTTGTTAGGTTCATTGAAATTCATTTTAAAGTTGATCTTGTTTAGAGTTTTCCTTTCAATGGTTCACCGCGTGATGATGATCTGAAATTCCTAAGATGCAATCTACAATGATAAACAACAAGGATAATTTTAGGGGCGAATGTTCGCCCTTTGGCGAAATTAAGGGGCTTTAAATTTTTAGTGGGTGAATATTTTGTTTCATAGTACATTTTTACAAATCACCTCAAATAGCCCACCTTATTTTAAGGGAGAGGGTAAAAAAGGTAAATTTAGCCCTTGAAATTAGGACTTACATCCTTCCATTCGCCCATTTTCAAGAATAGGTTTTATTTAAGTGAATCCATTCGCCCATTTTCAAGAATAGGTTTTATTTAAGTGAATCCTATGGGCCAAATACCATATTTATAAAAGAGGTATGGTAAATTAATAAAAATATAAATAAATGAGAGGTATGGTAAATAAATAAAACATTTTTTATATTTACTCCATAAGTCACCTTATATACATGTAAGGGTGTAAACAAATAAAAATATAAGTGGAGGTATGGTAAATAAATAAAACATCTTTTTATACTTACTCAAAAGGTATGGTAAATAAATAAAAATATAAATAAACTAGACGTATCGTAAATAAATAAAACCTCTTTTTATATTTAGTCCATAACCCTCGTTCTATTTATGAAGGCTCAAGAAAGAGGTTTTATTTAAGTGAATCCTATGGGCCAAATACCATATTTGTAAAAGAGGTATGGTAATAAATAAATAAAAATATAAATAAACTAGACGTATCGTAAATAAATAAAACCTCTTTTTATATTTAGTCCATAACCCTTGTTCTATTTATGAAGGCTCAAGAAAGAGGTTTTATTTAAGTGAATCTTATGGGCCAAATACCATATTTGTAAAAGAGGTATGGTAAATTAATAAAAATATAAATAAACGAGAGGTATGGTAAACAAATAAAACATTTTTTTATATTTACTCCATAAGTCACCTTATATTTACGAACACTCAAAAAATGGGTTATATTTAGGTGAAACCTATGGCCAAAATACTATGGGACAAATACCATGGACTAGATTGTTATTAATACCATGCAAAAAACCATTATTAACCCTAATATTAGAATTAATAAAAATAAAAATGGCACATGGTATTGACCCATGGTATTCACCAAAATGGCACATGGTATTGACCCATGGTATTCACCTGGAATGTAGCCTATTTAAATGGGGGAATTAAACCAGCATGTAGCCTATGCTAAGATTCACTAGGACTTTACAAAGTTTTATTATTTAGTGAAAGACTCGCCAAGATCTTACAAGATTTTATAATTGAGTAAAATATTCGCCATGCCTGGTGAGAGATTCGCCAAAAAATTATATATACATATTATATTATTGATAAAATCGCCTTCCATTTTTCCTATATACCATGGAGATTCGCCCATTTATTATATTTATAAATTTAGGGGGGGTTCTTAAAATTTTCCCTGATAAACAATCTTTGTTTATTTGAGCAATGAAAATCCTAGCTACTAGGGAAAGAAGATAACAGTGCTTTTAAACAAAGAGCAAAGGGCACACACTATTGCATTTCCCTAAATCATTCTTTCGCACACAAATCAAAAAATGCTAAATTCAAATGCATGTATTTGTTTTCACTCTCCTTAATGTGAAAGATGCCAAAAGGAAAGCTAAATGCAGCAAAGATTTGAAATACTTCACTCAAAATGACATTTTCGACAATTTCTTTTTCAAAAGAGAAAGGAAGACTAAAAAACGACACTTTCAATTTTGAACAAAAATGCTTTCAACACTTCAAATGTAAATAAATCAAATCAAATGCATCAAGGAAAGTTCAATTGATTATCAAGGGAAGGAAGAATTTACGACACTTCTCTTTTCGACAAAAAACGACAATTACGACACTTTTTGTACCAAAGCAACAAATCGACTAAAACAAATTTTCGACAAAGGATTGTAAATGAGGAACAAGTACACAAAAAAATTCACTAATCCTAAAGTAATTGAGGCTGATCTAAGTGATGCAAGTAAGCTTCAATAAAGAGGCACTGTTCATATGTAGCAAAACAACCAAACAAAACTGAAAACAAGGTAAAAAAACCCTTAATTTCTAGATGTAAAAAGAGTTCAGTCAATCATTGCACCTAGGCTTCACAAAAATTGAGATGCATCACACTTACTACACTCGAGCGGTGCTATGCATACTGAGTCACAGTGGAAGATAGTGCGATGGTCCAGGGAGCACAACTGAAATGGGTTTCGGCTCAAATGTGGAACTGTTTTCAATGAATTAGGCTGGGTTTTTATGAACAATGATGAGCAAAGTATGATGGAATGTCTTGAGATGTTACTGAGCTACCAAAAGGGCATTTAGATGTGCAAGCAAGTCAAATTTTTAATTCATAAACTAAACCAGAGATTGACCAAAGCAGCATTCATCTACTACGCAATTGCAAAGCAAGAGTAGTTCGAAAGCTACTTGGCCAACTTCAGACTCTGTCTATAGTTTATCAAATTGAACATAAAACAAACAATAACAACAAAAAAACATCTATTCATTCCCTAGTGGAGTCGCCAATTTGTTTTTGGGAAAACTAGTATTCCTAAAGAATGCTAGCCCTCTAGGTTTGGCAGCTACCCTAGAAACAACAGTTTAAAGCAATTCAATGATTTATCTTATGTGTAATAGATAAGAGAAAGATGATGGAACCAACCTGGAACTTCCACTTAATCCCTTGCTTGATCTCTCTCTCCTTTGACAGATCGTGCAACTCCTCCCTGTACTTAACATGCTTGGAGAGTACTTGCACAAGTACAACAACAAAGAATCGTCAAAGAATCGTGATCTATTACAACATAAACATTACAGAATTACATATATAATGAACAAATGATAGCATTCACAATTGCACAATCATATGGAAGAAAACTTGAAGAGCTTTATTAATAGGAAGGAGGATTACAACCCAGTTGTCTGATCTAGCATCATCCTCCCAGCTTCATTCCTTTTTCACCTCATGAAATAGCAAGATCATACCAACAAGAATACAATGCTCTTTCCTCAATTATAAACTATCAACACTTCCTTATAATTCACAATATTTCAGCCTCTAGATCTCTTGGATGAGGGGTCCATTTATAGATGTGTGCAAGGGTGTGAGTCATCCATGGGGTTTGATTAGTGTCATTGCACTTGTTACAATTGGTTCCATAAGAGAAGGGATTGGATATTTTCTTAGATCCGTTATTCATCCTTGGGCGAATTCAGAGAGGCAAGTGGCACTGGAGAAGTTTCTAGAAGATTCCATGAGCAACCACTTAGCAAACTGTCCCGGAAATTTGTCCATCCTCACCCATCGCACCCTATAGAAGGCCTTAAATAGTATGCATCACACTGTGGTAGTGTACCACTCAGTATGCATCATACTTTTCCAGTGGAGCAGTCAGTATGGTTCAATTTAGGCAATTTCTAGATGGTTTCTCAGATGGAACTTTTGGGGAATGATGTATTCAGATGACTATTTTCCTTTAGGTATGAAACAACTCTTTTAGGGGTTGATGAGCCCTAATACATTGACATATAAGTTTGGGGTTGATGTGCCTAAATATTTCTATAACAGTCACCACACACACATGTATTACATCTCATTGATCCACATGTGTGGTTAGGAGATTCGTTGCTTGAGAACTTTAATGGGGACTACTTTAGGGCTTTGATGGTATAGATTACAAAATCTCTTGGTAAACATTATGATTCATCCTTTCTTTTCCTCGAGACACTTGATAATATTGAATTCACTCCCAACAATCCATCGAGATGGGGAGTATAAATTACTTGTGCTAGAAATAGAATTGAGAAATACATGTTTTCCATTTATGATATTGGAGTCATAGGCATTCAATACATGGTAGTAGTCCTCGATGTCAATTAATTAATATTGTATTGTCATAATAAGGAAAGAGGTAAAAATATTGGTAACCTTGATGTCCTGATCATTCCAAATACTAGCCATTGCACCCAAGTATCTCTAAGCATCTATCACTACTACTTGGAAATTCCCCCCCATTTGCTAATTATATGAGGTAGAACCTCACTGAATATTTTTGTTTCTTATATCAACATTGTTGATAGGTGATTTGCATACCATTTTTCTTTTAGGAGTCTTTGCTTTCCTTTACTATTGAGGCTCCCCATGTTCCATGAGACTATTTTAATGGAGAATTTACATAGAAAGGAAGTATAATGTGACTAAAAAAAACATGTTTCAAGATTTAAGTGCTTGGACAATGCCACTTCATGACTCCTATATTTCCTTAACCTGGGACTGAATGGTGAAATTGATGGCCTTAAGGGAAATTGACCAATGAAAATCTCAAAAACAGGTGACTTTTGACTTTATCACATACAAGTTAATATACAAAAAAATTATCCATAACAATTTCATCAATCAATGGATCATTAAAAAAAACATCCAAAACAATTTCATCAAGCAATGAATTAGTACATTATAAAATACAATCTATAAACCTATTGGGAACTTTTTTCTAAACCATGCTCAAAACCAACATGTTTAATATTAATATTTAACAATAATATGGACAACAACACATTTTCATGAATTAAATAACATGTTATCAAGCCTAAGAAATGTCACTAAGAGAAAACTAACAATCATGCAATTAATGGGAGTGACCACTCAAGGCCACCATAAGACAATTAATATGTTAAGACCAAGATTAATGGGGACAAAGATCTACAAAGGACAAAGGAAAACCTATTTTAACTTTATTGTTTTATTAGGTGCAAGTTGAACATCTCAAGATATAATGAAGAGAAGAATTAATTTTATTGTATTAAGAAAACCTAGGCACATTCTATAACTTAGCAAGGAAGAGATGTATAATACCCATCTTAGCAACACAACATATGGCATTAAGTTACTTTTTTATATATCGTTTAAACTTCTACCATAAAATCACAAATTTAGCATGAATGGAATGTTTAAAATCCATCTTTATATAAAAAAATATCTATATAATTTTTGTTATAAAAAAAATACCAAAAACTAAATATATATTTTTTAGAAAATAAGAAAACACTGAAACTAAATATATATTAAAAAAAAACTAAAACATAAGAAAATACTTTTTTTTTAAAAATTTAAAATAATTTATATAATTTTTTTAAGACACTTCCCTCCATTCTAAGAATAAAAGATAACAATAGAAATAAGGACAGACCAAAAATCTTCCTTTCCCTAGTAAGTGTTTTCCACCATTCATTCCGCTCACTCGAGTTATTTCATATAACAAAGGCAACTGTGATTTCAAACTCTTTTGGCAAAGGCTATTGAGCTTCGCTAGTGATATATCTATTCCTTGATGGAGTCCTTGATATATTGATTAAGTTTTGATTCCTTGGAGATTAATTAGAGCAAAGAAAACATTAGTACTCTTAATTCCAAGTTCAATGCCTCTGATGGTGGACACAAGGAAAGGGAGGGGTTGCTATTGTGGTCACAACTCCAAGTTCATTGTCCCTGATGGTGGATGAGGAAAGAGAGGGATTTGTGGTCGCGGAGTTTTATCTTTTACATTATATTTAGGGAGTTCAAAGAGATTTGAATGGAATCATTTTGTCACTAGGTATAATGGATTAAGTGTGATAATGGATAAAATGAGTAATTATTTGTGAGCATTAGTTCTTGAACGAACATTAAGATCCATTTTATCATAGAGAAAAGTACATTCATTAAAACAACTCAATATTTCATGTGACATTCATATTGTATGCAACTTATTTTTCATTAAAAACAATTTATGTTTTCATGTGACATTCTTTTTTTGTTAAAATTTCTTCTATTTCTAATCTGAATTACAATTTTAATTTGAAATAAAGCTTCCAATAACTCTTAATTTACCAATCGTGCATGGACATCATAAGAAACATTCACAATTTATTATGAAGAACAAATTTGTACCTACTTCGTATGCATTAAAAAATTCTTCTAGTACTTAATGTGAATTACAAGTGTAATCTTAGTTGGATCTCCAATATATCTTAAACCATATTTTCATTTTATTTTTTAGTACTATTAAATTTTATTATGTCCTACCTCATTTTATGGTTAGCATTGTAATAAAAATATCCATTGTACTATAGAATTAGTACTAACATGTAATATTGATTTTTTTTTCCAAAACGCTACAGGTAATGACCACGAAGATGATGATAAATACTATGTTTAGATTACATCATATATCAGAGATGATGATGATGAGGATGACAATGACATTGGTGATGATTATGTGGATGATATTATCAGGATGACTAGGATGATGATCATGGAAATGATCATGAGGATGATCTTGACTATGATTTATGTGGTGCTAGCTAGCCATCCGTTATTTTTTATATTTAGTTGGGATGTCTTAATAGGGTAATCATACATTTGAATTTTAGTTGATTCGAATAATGATGATGATACTATCGGTATTATCTCATTACCTTATGAAAATGTTGAAAAGTGTTTACATTTTTTTATGAAGAATTATTGTGTATGATGAGATTCCTATTTTTTTATGGATGTTATGAATTTACCTTAGAATAATGATATCTATGAAACATTTTTATTTGGTAACCATATATTGACTTTTAGTTGATTTGATTAAATATGATTATGATATTATTGTTTTTATCTTGTTATTTTATGTATATATTGAAAAATATCAACATTATTTTGATGGAGAATTATTATGTATGATGATATTCTATCTTTTGTTGGATGTTGTGAATTTACCTTAGAATAATGGTGTTCACAAAAGATTTTGATCTGATAATCACATTTTTGAATCTTAGTTGATTTGATTAAAGATGATGAGGATATTATTAGTATTATCTTGTTACTTTTTATGTGTTGAAAATTGTCAATGCTTTTTGATGGAGAATCATTAGGTATGATGATATTACTATTTTTGGATGCAATGTTGTGAATTTACCTTGGAATAATGATATCTCTGATAAGTTTTGATTTAGTAGTCATATATGTATGTTGAAAATTATCAATGATTTTTTGATGGAGAATTGTTATATATGAGGATACTGCTATCTTTTTTATGAATGTTGTCAATTACCCTTAAATTTGTTTACAAATATTAAGTTATCAATTTGAATTGTGATATCTTCTTAAATGTGTTATACATGAAAATACCTCCTCATCATCTTGGAGGAGAATACTATGTTGTTGGTTGAAATACCCCTTTCTCCTAGACTATATAAGACTATAATACAAGTTATGTACCATGAGGACCATGTTATCCTAGTCTATAACAAGTTGTCCCCTTCATCTAACTTTTGTTACCAAAATTCTCACTTAACTAGAATTTGACACTCTTGTTCACTTTTGGAAACTCATATGGTGGAATGTGATCTCTTTATCCTCATCTTTAGATTTTTCCTAAAAAAGAAAAGCATACAAAAGCAGGAAAGATCCATAAAGCACAGGGAGATTTTTCCTAAGAACAAAAGCATCTAAAAAGTGGAAAAGGTCATTTTTATATGAGGAAACATTATTCACCCAAAAGCTTTTTCCCAAATTCAACTAATGAGGAATTTGGGAAATCTTCATAGCCTTCACTTTCCTATATATTGGAGGCTTGGATATTGAGAAAAGGATGGGAATTCTTGTATTGTCACGCTGCTACGATCTATCTTGAGAGGGAGATTTTTAGCTAGGAGTTAGGGGAGGTATTGCTGCAACTGCATCTAATGGTTGTAACTTTCCTCCAACTTCTTTATTAACATAGATTAGTTGTTCTTCCTTCCATATGTTGTTATTCATTCTTTACTTATTCTATTTAACTAATGAATGTATGGTATTTTGGTTTATATTTATTTATTCAGTAATATTTATATGTTTATGATAGTTTTGATAATCAATATATTATGTTATGAAGGTTTCTTTGTTCTCTCTCTTATGTGTAGGACCAAGCTTTGGAGCTAGATAGGAGTGCTTCCCAGCTACAGTAAAAACTCCAAAAAGACTTGCATGTGAGGACTCATGGGAATTTGTTCTCTTTTTCATAATATATACTCTACATCTTGATCTACTAAGAATCCTGAGCCTTAGAATGACCTTTCTCTTCATCGGTCTATCCTAGGTTTCCAGGATAAACTGAGAGGATTTTATGCTCATCTAAACATGCATTAAATCCTACAGAAAAATGATATTTAGAAACTGTAACATATTTCACTATGTATTTGAAATTAGTAAAATGAACCCATAAAGGGGGTCATAAATGGAAATAAAAGTAAAACTCTAAACAAGAAGCCAAAAGTGCATGTAACCATGGATGAAATTTTGGGAGTAGAATTGGATGTTAAACTAGCCTTCAAACCAAGATGCAAACAATGACACAAAAAGGGTTTTAAAGTAGAATTAAAAAATGGTGCAACACTAGACACAAAGAAGGGACAAAATAGGGCATACAAAAAGATACCAAATTGGGGGCAAACAAGGATGCAAAAATGGACACCAAAATGAGGATGCAAAGAATGGTGTAAAATTAGGATGAAAAATTGGGTGCAAAAATGATGTAAGAAAAGACACAAAACAAGATGCAAAATGGGACTAAAAAGGGTGAAACCAAGGATGCCAAAAATGATGCATAACTAGATGAAAATTCAAACTAAAGTCTAGGTGCAAAATGAGATGAAAATGTGGACACAAAATGTGGCAGAAAAAATGATGAAATTTTGGATGCCAAAAAGGATCCAAAATTAGAGACCAAAAAAGATGCAAAATTGGACACAAAAGTAGAAAAAATGGTGAAAAAATGGGCATAAAAATGGCTCAAATTTGGATGCAAATTAAGGTGAAACATTGGATGAAAAATGAGGTGCAACAAATGATTCAAAACTTGGTGCAAAAACAAATGCAAAAATAGATGAAAAACGGCTAAAAAATGAACGTAACATTAGACAAAAAATGGGATGCAAAGGTGGACGCAACACATGGTTCAACATGGCATGAAAATTTAGATGCTCAAAAGGATTCAAAATTGGATGCAAGAAATGGTGTTAAAAATGATGCTAAATTGGGTGCAACAAATGATGCAAAATATGGTGCAAAATAGGGTGCAAAATAAGATGCAAAAAAGGGAGACAAATAAAACGCAAAAGTGGATGCAAAAAATGGTGCGAAAATGGATGAAAGATTTGGCACTAAATCAGATTCAACATATGGTGCAAAACTGGATGAAAAAGTGGTGTAAAAAAAGGTAGAAAAATTGGCACAAAAATATATGTAAAAATAAGTACAAAAATAGAAGCAAAAAATGGCATAAGACTAGATGCGAAAACTAACACAAACTGGGTGCAAAAAAGGCATTAAATCAGAGGAAAAAGATGATGTAAAACTTGATGAAAATTATGACATAAAACTAGAAGCAAAGAATGGCACAAAATAGGAAGCAAAAAATGACGCAAAAATAGATGCAAAAAATGGCACAAAACTAGAAGAAAAACCTGTTGTAAAACCAAATGAAAATCTTGGTGCAAAATATGATGAAAATTTTGGTGTAAAAAAGGATTCAAAATTTGGTGCAAAAAAGGAAACTTTAAAATTTGTACAATAAATCCATATTTAGCACGAGGCTTCTCATCCAAATTGAGAAAAAAAATGCACTAAAATATGGTGCTAAATTTGGCGCAAATTGCATGTTTTGTTATAGTGACAATACCATGGGAAAATGCCATGGGTGAATGAATACCATCGGTAGATGACATTTATAGTACCATGGGTGGATGAATACCATGGATGAAGGAATACCATGGGTGAATGCCATTTTCCATTTGGATCACCATAGAAATGGTAGAAAAGTTAAATTTAAGGAAAAATAAACATCTTACTCCTTACAAAGTCTCGTGGCTGTAAACAGGACATCAGATACTAGTTAATGAGCAATGTGAAGTGGAGTTTCAAATAGGATGCTATAAAGATAAATTTCTTTGTGATGTTATGCCTATGGATGTGTGTCATGTTATGGTTGGAAGACCTTGGTAATATGACAGGAAAGCAATACATGATGGAAGGAGAAACACCTATACTTTTGAAAATGATGGAGAAAAGCATGTACACTTGCCTTTGAAGGACAAAAAAGCACTAGAAGAAGACCAATCCAAGGTAATGTTACTTAGTGGAAAAAGTTCCTTCAAAAAATAAAATATGAGGAGCTAATTTTTTCTTTGATCAGTAAGCCAAAGGTAGTCCTCACAAGCACAAATTTGAACGATATTCTAGAAGAAATTAAAAATATGTTGAATGATTTCATTGATATTGTACGGATGACTTTCCTAATAAGTTTCCTCCCATTAGAAGTATCAGCCATCATATTGATATCATTCCAGGTTCCAGCCATCCAAACAAAGAAGCCTATAGAACGAATCCAAGGGAGAATTAAGAGATTAAAAATCAAGCGCAGGAATTGTTGGATAAGGGTCTCATTCGAGAAACCTTAAGTCCATGTGATGTTCCAGCAGTGTTAACTCCAAAGAAGGATGGTGGATGGAGAATGTGTACAGACTCTCGAGCGATTAACAAAATCACAATCAGGTACCGGTTTCCATTACCTCATATTGATGATCTCATAGATTGTTTAAGTGGTGCTGCATATTTTTCTAAAATAGATTTAAAAGGTGGATATCATTAGATTAGAATTCTAAGAGAAGGTGAAAAATGGAAAACAACAAATGTTAAAGCTAATAATGGCTTATATGAATGGTTTGTAATGCCCTTCGGGATTACCAATGGTCCTAGTACCTTTATGAGATTGATGTATGAGGTCTTAAAAGAATTCAGTCGAAAATTTGTTATAGTTTATCTTGATGATATCCTAATTTACAGTCCGTCAAAAGAAGAGAAGTTAAGACATCTTCAGATGGTTTTCAACAAGTTACAACAAGAAAAAATGTTAATCAATTTAAAGAAGTGTAGTTTCATGAAAACAAAATTATTCTACTAGGGTATTGTGATTTCAAAGGAAGGCTTAAAGCTGGAGCATGAGAAATTGAAGGCCATAATCAATTTGCCAACCCCAAGAAACTTTTTACAAGTAAGAAGTTTTCATGGATTGGCAAGCTTTTACATAAAATTGATCAAGAATTTCAGTGGTATATGTGCCCCAATTGTAGAAACCAACAAAGAAATAAATCAACCATTCCATTGGGAAAAAACAGCTAAAAAACGTTTCAAATATTTAAAGAAAAATATTACAGAACAACATAATTTAGCATTTTCATATCAACAAGTTGTTTCAGGTTGAGATCGACATCAGTGGAACTGCAATAGGAGTTGTTCCAAGTCAAGAAAGAAGACTAGTCACCTACTACTGCGAAAAATTCAATGAATCGAAGCAAGAATACTCTTCTTATGATAAGGAATTCTATGCCATCATACAAACTTTAAAAAAATGGAGGCATTATCTTATGCCAAAAGAGTTCATCCTTTACACAGATAATCATGCTTTACAATATATCAACAATCATACGAAATTGAGTCAAATATATGTTAAATGGGTTGAATTATTACAAAATTTTGCATTTGTTATCAAGCATAAAAGTGGGCAGTCAAATAAAGTAGCAGATGCACTAAGTAGAATCAATTTAATTCTGCAAGAATTCCAAGTGAATGTCTTAGGATTTGATCAGCTAAAAGATATGTATAAAGATGATCTAAATTTCAAAAAGTTTATGCAGCTTGTGAAAATCATGTAAGTAGATATTAATCTCCATGGTTAGATTACATATCCATGAAGGACTTTTGTTCAAAGGAAGACAATTATGCATTCCAAAATGTTCGATGAGAGAAAATCTATTAAAATATAAACATAATGGAGGCTTAGCAAGTCATTTTGGGTAAGATAAAACTCTAGCACAATTACAAGCATTCTACTATTGGCCTCACATGCAAGAAGATGTAATACAATTTGTTGAAATATGCAGGATATGTCAATATACAAAAGGGAGAAATCAGAACATTGGGTTGTATCAACCCTTACTAGTACCAAATCGACCATGGGACTCTATAATCATGGATTTTGTACTATGATTTCCCAAAACACAAAGAGGAAGTGACTCAATATTTATTGTTGTTGACAGATTCTAAAATATGGCTCACTTTATATCCTGCAAAAATACAAATGATGCAACTAACATAGAAAATTGTTCTTCAAAGAACTAGTTAGATTTTGTTGTCACCCTCTACAAAACCTGTCTGTAGTTGTTAAAAAGGTGTAATTGGGAAAGAAAATTTGCAGCCATATGCAGGGTCATAGGAGTAGTCAAAGATTGATTGGGCCTCCTCCAATGGGTAAATATCATAATTATCTTTCCAACAACATATGGAACTCCTAAAATGGACCTTGGAATCATAAGTTATAACAAATCAAAGCTGCCCTTGAAAACTAGAAGCTAAGGAGAAAATGTATTAAGGAGGAATCTTGGAAATCGATAATCAAAGGTCCCAGAATTCCATAAAAGACCACCCTAAAGAAATGGTTGGGGAAATAGCCAATAGTTTAAAGTGTTTGGGAGCACCTCGGAAAGCATGACAAAGGAAATCAATGCAAAAAAAGGGACAAGTGGGCCCTTTCTCTATCCTCCAAAGGGGGCCACATGGTAGAGTATCATATGATCTAAGAAAGACATGGTGGTGCTAATGTCACCAGTCAGAGATCGACGATCTGGGGTAGTAATGCATGGTGCATAAAAATGGAATTAGCTATTGGGAACCTCCGACTAGGGGGCTCCGATAGGGGGGTTGGCCCGTGGTCATATAAAGGGCCAAAGAACTAGGGGCTAAGCACGAAGGGTGATCAACGATCACAATTTATGGAGGTCACACTAATTGCATGACTCGGAATTCACCGATGTGTCGATTTCGATATTCCAAGTGGGCTCAATCAGCGATTGACGTTCGCAATGTTCCAGGAGTTGCACAGTGTAAAGGTTAAGTATTTCATCGATATGCGAGATTTTGTTTAAGAAGGGAATGAGTCTCCCGGACATGCGTTGAAAGGCCTTAACACCTGAGGAATAAGTGACTGATCATAAACCCCAGTCACATGATGGAAAAGAGGAAAGGGGCTCAAATCAAAAGGGGCTAAAGTGGATCGGAATGCACCATCTATGAGGTCTTTTAATACAAAAGTCTTGAGGTGATAACTACCCGATAATGAAATACAAGGCTTTAAATACACAGTGGGTTGGGGACTGAGACATTTAAGAAGGACATGGAGTATTCAGAATTTGGCATGGGTTGACCCTATAAAGCCTCTCGTGACAAGAAATCAGGGTCAACACAAATAGGGTAAATGAACTCAACTATACCATGCCTAGGCCTGCGATGAGTAAATGAACGTATGGAAGCTTAGGAAGAATTAATGATTCATCATGGATTTCAATGTAGAGGGAAGATGAAGTACTACCCAGATGACCTCTGTTTCTGTACCACAAAGGGAGATTGATAGCTTAATTACTCCTAGCTCTTGAGAATGATTTATTCAAGAAGTAAAAGTTGAAGCAACTAGAACCAACCGAGTCCTAGAGAAGGAATATCAGGACAAATCAATTACCTGATCAAAGGCAGTCCTAGGGATGGACATAGAGATATTTTTCTGATGTTGTCATCTAATTGTTGACTTGTTTTGTTATCATGTACTGGGTCACAATTTAATGAAGTGATTAATCTTTTTTAGTCATTTTTTGGCCACAAAGACATCCCAGGCTAAGACAGCTAGATGATTTGACAACTAAGGCTCGATTGATATATTTTTTTGTAATTACTGTTCAATTCTCCCCTCTCGAAATAAATAGTGGGAAGCAACACTTCACAATGGTTCAAAATTTTTGGAAAGAAACTCCTGAGTGGATCCTTTTCTTGTTTCACAAAGGCATTGTATGAACATTGATGTATGCACTCTATCAGAGAATTTAATGGAAGAATTGTGGTGATTCCAACTCCTTGATTTGCAGTATGTTTTTCTCTCTTTGTATTTCCATATGTGTTTGACATTCTCCTCAGATTGCATGTAAGTAGCAGCTAGATGTATTTCCATTACACACAGATTCATTTCATTCAAGTCTTCGATAAAGAATTTTTGTATTGATATGGTGATAAGGTCTTTAAAATGTGCTCCATGCATCTCAGCATCTCATAAAAATTTCATTGATCCCGCTTTCCTCGAAATCCAAAGATACAAAATTCTTAAATTTTAAGCTTTGTTTTGATAGATTTTCTCTCTTTTGTCTCCTACTATGCCATCTCCACTAACAATTGATTTACTGCGAGTTTCAATATTCTTTGGCCACCACTATTTAAGTATTACTCCCTATGTAATTCTGCACACATGTTATTTCTTACATTGTGCTTTCATGAGCAGCTCTAAACCAACCCTTTTTAAACTATCCGTGATAGAAAAATATTAGTGTTGCAAGACCTTAAGATAAATTTTCTAGCACTACTTAAGATTTCCTAGGCACTGGTCTATAATCAATCCATAGGTTGTCTCTAGGAGGCTTTTCTTATCCCCTAAAGCATTGATGCTACATGTGCTATAAAAAGCGACAACATGTTTTTGATGTCATTGTCAGGGATGGAACTGTGAAATAATTTTCCATGGGTATAACAAATCATTACATTCCCCCTGTTAGGTGAGAAATGGGAGTGTGGGTTGAAGAGCTCTCACCTCGGCGACTCCCCTATTTGTATTTTTATTTTTCATTCTAGCTCCTAAAAGGCCCCATACCTGTGCAAACCCCTCTCAACAAAAATCCTTATCCAGTTCACAGAAGGTTGCAATTCGTTGTTCTGAATATCCTCCTAGAGTTTTGGTATACCCTCCTGAGAGTGGTCCACCACTCAGTGTAGCCTCCCTAGAGGATAAAGAAGAAGTTGAGGAGATAAAAAATAAA
Organism: Pinus tabuliformis; assembly: GCA_031772625.1. Taxonomy (NCBI): domain Eukaryota; kingdom Viridiplantae; phylum Streptophyta; class Pinopsida; order Pinales; family Pinaceae; genus Pinus; species Pinus tabuliformis. Next base: position 495,387,527 of record CM062820.1, read on the forward strand.
CCCCAAGGTAGCCCCACCCATAGTGTGAACAACCCCTTACTCCACTGTCAGTCAGTTGAAATCACCATTGGTAATACCTCAAGCTCCTCAAGGAATTCAAGCACCCCTGATCCAAATGGCTATCCCATGCTTCTTGCTAAACAAGAATTCTCCCTTAAACTTGCCTCAACCTCCAGATGTCATGCCCCAGGACTACCTCAAGCTCCTACCGAGGTATAATGAAGAAGCTAATGTAACAACCCAGAAACACATAGAAATTTTATGTGCCTTTGCAGAGGCTCTAAATGTTGAGCATCAGGACGTAGTGTTGAGGATTTTTATCCAATATTTGGACGGGGAGGTCAGGAAGTGGTTTAAATCTTTGCCAAATGCTTCCATTAGCACTTGGGAAGAAATGGAGAACTCCTTTTTGCAGAAATGGGGTGAGAAGAGAGACCAGGGATACATCCTCACTGAGTTCAATGCTATCAAGAAGAAACCTAATGAAAATATCTCTGATTTTATTAAAAGATTTAATAAATTGTACAAAAATATGCTCGCTGAAATCAAACCTCCACAGGTTTCTGCCTGAGTAGTCTTTGCTCGGGCATTTGATTCAAAATTCAAATTTACTCTCAGAGAAAGAAGGTCTCCTACCTTGGATCATATTCAGACTGATGCCCTTGAGGTAGAAGCGAAATTTACCTCCACAGGGAAGATAAGTTGTAGATCTAACCTTGGAGAAAAGAGAAGGGGGCAAGAGGAGGTATCTTCCTTAGGTCAAGGAAGAGAATCACAAGATGAAATCTTAGAAGAGATGGATAAATTAGTAAATAACCTATCAAGAAAGCTAATAAAGATGGAGCTGGAAAATAAAAACCTTCAAAGACAAAACTTCCGAGCTGCAAATCAAGGTTTCAATCCCCTGTATAGAAATCCTCCCCTAGAGTTTATGCAAAGGGAAAGGAAAGAACAACAAGATCACGTCCATCCCCCACTATATATAGAAGATGAGCTAGAAGAGTAAATGTTAGATTCTAATGAATTCTGAGGGAATATGTATGGCTTTATCTCTGATGAAGAGCAAGAGGTTATATTACAAGAAGAGGAATAGTAGGATCTTGTTGCGATGATTAGAGATGATGAGATTGTCAATTATTGCAAATAGGTCATTGATCTCATGCATGCTCAACTAAAAAAGAGGTATGACCTTTGGTAGTCAAAAAAGAGATCGAGGGCACAAGACCAAGACGATGATGCTTCTTCCCAAGAGCCTCCCAAGCTGGCAGACAAGGGGAAAGGACAGTTAGATCCAAACATTCAAGGAAAAAATGAGACCTTATATTTTAGTTTCCATATGCACGAAGTTCACAAAGTAGAGAAACTACCTCCTCCTCCTAGACCCATCCATGAGAAGAGGAACGAACCGATGGAGGTTAACTCTATAGAAAGGGGCCATGTTGTCTTTAACCTTCAAAACGAGCTAGAAAAAGTAAAAATATCAGTGCCTTTATCAGAGCTCTTGAAATAACCTACCTATAGGGCTCAATCTTCCTAATTTATGTTTCCATCTCTTCCTGATCAATCACACAATAGCTTGAACCTCCAAGAATAAAGGTTGATGGTTGTCTTTGGGCCCCATGTCGAACAACATGATCCCTCCATGTGACCTTTTTATGTCACTCTAGTAGTACACGACCTATTTCTTCACAATTGCATGTTAGACTTTGGAGCTTCTCATAATTTGATGCCATTATCCGTAATGGAGCAATTGGGTCTAGAGATAACTAGGCCCTATAAGGATCTCTATTACTTTGACTCTAAGAGGGCTAGGTGCTTGAGGATGATCAAGGACATGGTGGTTAATTTGGCCCAGATCCCAGTAAAAGTGTGGTAATGGATATTGTAGTTGCTAACATCCCAACGAGGTTTGGTATGCTTTTGTCCTAGTCTTGGGGATCTAAGATTGGAGGGTCCATAAGGCTAGATATAACTTATGCTACCATTCCTACCTTTGGTGGAGAGGAAAGGAGATTGTATAGGGAATCCAAATTCATCAATACAGTCACCAACCAATGCTCCTGTGTATAGAACATATAGATACATTTCCTGCTTTATGCTAGAAGAAGACGAATTCATCCTAGAAGAAACATAGATAAAACCTATAGTCCAATTGTACTGACAGTTCAAAGAGTGTAGAAAGGTATGGAAGTTGTATTTTGATGGGGAAAATTCAAAAGAAGGAAACAGGGCAGAAGTATTGTTGGTATCTCCAAAAGGTAAATTAATTCCTCTATCCTTCAAATTGGAGTTTGAGGCCACCAACATTGTGGCAAAATATGAGGCACTACTACTAGTCCTGCAAGCAGAAAAGAATCTAAATATTTTCTACTTGGCCGTATTTGGAGATTCTGAACTGGTAGTTAAGAAGATCAAAGACCAATGCCAAACCAAATACCCCCAACTGAGGGCCTACAAAAATGAGGTTTGGGAATTGATTGACAACTTCTCCTCAGATTTTAACATACAATGCCTTCCAAGAGAAGGAATTTAAATGGTCGATTGTTTAGGCATTGCTGCCAGCAACTTCAATCCACCACATAATCCTCTACTCAGGGAGGAAATTGAAGTCAAATATAGACCCTCAATCCTGAACAATGTGAAACACTTGCACGTATTTGACGATGATGAGTAGATCAAGAGTTTCATGGAGGTAATCGAAGAATTCTCAAACTCCGTGATTGATCAAGAAGAGGAAGAAATAACAAAAGAGAAATCAAATACATGGGAGGAAAGCATCACATGATAGAAGGTTTTGCAGTTAAAGGGAAATGCCATTCCACGAGGTATATTTCCTTTGTAAAGGATATTCAAACCAAACGATGTAGCTTCAAAACCTGCTGAACAGGGAGCTGAGGAACATGTGGAGGAATGCAACATAGGTTCAGAGGATGAACCCCTGTTGATCAAATTATCAACCAAGATCGCCCAACACTACAATCAAAGGTATTTAGATCTCTTGAAAGCTTATAAATATGTTTTTTCTTAGTCTTATGATCACTTGAAAACTTTTGATGTAAATATTATGCAACATAAGATTCCCCTAAAGAATGATGTGAAGCCTTGTAAGAAAAAACTCAGACAGATCAATCCACTTCTCCTCCCATCCATCGAGAAGGAAGTTAAGAAGCTGCTTCAAGCGAAGATCATTGTACCCCTGAGGTACTCAGAATGGGTGGAAAATCTAGTTCTTGTTAGGAAGAAGAGCGGAGAAATTATACTATGCATGGACTTCATGAACCTGAACAAAGATTCTGTGAAGGACAACTACCCATTGCCTAAAATGGACCACATTTTATAGAAGATAGATGGCTCTAAAAAGATGTCAATGATGGATGGATTTTTTGGATATAACCAAGTAGCTATACAACTTGAAGATCAAAATAAAAATGCATTTGTGACCCCTGGGGGGACTTTCATGTACGCTAGGATCCCATTCGGCTTAATAAATGCAAGAGCAACATTCCAAAGGGTGGACATAGTGTTTGTGGGAGAGAAAGATACATTTGTGGTGGTATACCTATATGACATCACTATTTTATCAAAAACATATGAAGAACAAATTGAACACATGAATCTTACCTTTGAAAAGTGGAAAAAGTATGGGCTCTCCCTGAACCCCAAGAAATCTCAGTTCTCTTTAAGTGAAGGCAAGCTGTTGGGGTACATTATAAGGCAAGAAGGGGTCAAGATCGATCCTAAGTGGGTAGAGGCTATTAGTCATATTTCTGTGTTGAGGAATAAGAAATAGGTCCAAATCTTCTTAGGGAGGATTAATTTCTTGAGAAGGTTTGTGCCTAACTATACAGAAATGGTGAAAGGCATTATTGAAATGTTGAAAAAGGAAAATGAAGTAAAGTGGGGCCCAGATTCCCAAGAATCCTTCTCTAGAATCAAAAGAGATTTTGCAAAGGCTTTGGTGCTAGTCATCCCAGACTATTCGAGTCCATTTTATATCTTTTCTTTTGCCTCCCCCCATACTATCGATGTTGTATTAATTCAAGAAAATAAGGAAGGCCATGAGAATCCCATATATTTCTTCAGCCATGTGCTGTGAGATGTTGAACTAAAATATAACATATTGGAAAAATAGTCATATGCTCTAGTTAAAGCTTTGAAGTCTTTAGAGTCTATGTGCTACGTTTGATCATCATGACTTATGTCCCAACAGCAACAGTGAAGGACATCCTAGTACAAGTAGACAACGAGAGTAAAAGGGGTAAGTGGATTTCAAGAATCTAGGATTATGACATGGAGGCAAGACCCACCAAGCTCATCAAAGGACGAGGACTGGCTGAAATCCTATCAAAGTTAAATTATCAGGTATTAGGGATAAATCTATTAGCAAAAGACCACTGCACATAAGATACTTAAAGCAGGCTTCTATTGGCCCACGCTATTTGGAGATGTCCATTATTATGTTAAGGCCTATCACCATTGTCAAGTATATGCTGAGAAGAAAAAATTGGCACCACTCCCTTTGATCCCTATTATTATAGAAGAACCCTTCAGACAATGGGGACTAGACTTCATCGGGGAAATACATCCTCCTTCAAAACAAGTGGATCGTCACTACCACAGACTACTTCACCAAATGGGTAGAAGTAGTCCCAACCAAGAATGAAACTAACAATGTGGTTATGAAATTTTTGGAGGAGAATATCTTGGTCAAGTTTGGGTGCCCTGTAAACATTATGACTGACAACTGTCGGCCTTTCAAGTCTGCAAATTTTAATTCCTATTGTCATAAATATAACATCACATCTGCACATTCCACCACTTACTATCTGGTGGGCTCCAGTATTGTAGCAATAATGCTACAACTCCTGGGGCTTCCTGTCTCTTAATTCTATCAACCCGGTAGTTCGTACAAACTTGGAAGCGACGGTGCTGTATGCACAAGTACTAGCCCTTGTCGCAGCTGTCACTTGGTCAGCTGGCACAAGTCCGCTAGGGCTTAAGCCAACTTCTATAGGCTCACAGAAGAAGCTTTATCAATGATGGACGAAAGCTAACTCAAAGGAAGGCTACGCTGCTGTTACACTAAAAAATGTCACCATGACTATTTACAGTTAGTATGGCTCAATCAACAGTCATGCTACCCTCTTAGGCAAGTCTTATGCCTCTGCTCTCCATGTCAAACTCCAAAAAAGAGAGAAAGTCTTGTATAAATGTATTTATCTCTGGGGACGCAGGTTCTCTCAACCTTACCTGCGGGGACGCTCCCAATGTTCACAAAAGCTGCGTCCAAAGACGCTCTGTATGTAAAGGGACAGGTGCGTCCCCCTGTTAAGGTTAGAATGCGCAAGTTTCATCTTTAAAAAGTTACTTGTGGTCATTTCTAGAGCATTCTAGAAGGTTGTTCGACGTGTATTGGGCGCCTCCAGATGGTTCATGCACTCCTATCAAAGAGGAACTTATCCCATCAATAAGGGAGCTATCCCACCCAAAGAGGGGATTATCCCATTGATGGTGGACCTGATTAACCTCCTCTTGAGCACTATAAATACAGGCATTGGGCCAGAAGGAGGGGAGGTTGAAAGCTATACATTTCTAAGGGTAAATGCTGCAGGAATTAGGACTCCCATTTAGAAGCTTGTGAGGAGAGATTGCCATCTTTGCTTGTTCTATTTGGAAGTGGGTGAGCTTTGTCAAAGTAAAGGAGAACTCTTAACGGACCCTGGGAAGGACTTGCACAACACCAAGGCTCAGGTTGTATTTGTTCTTTTTGTTACCTATTAATGCAAATGAGTCCATTCTTCTCAATAACTTGTTGTTTATGAGTTATTTCATGTGCTCCTTGGTCTACATGTTGAATATGTTTTGTTTTATGCTATAATCAGGTGCTATTTAATTGTTTGACTGTTGGTGATTACAGGTTTTGGAGAAAAGGAGGAGCTCATCCAGATCAACAAAGCTTGGACTTCTACAACAGCGTTTGGACAAAGGTAAGAACAAAACACTTGATATCTCATATCATAATGCATGTTTAGAGAAGGATAGATCTTGTTTGTCTTGTTTGTCACTAGAGAGTCTTAGGCTCCTAGGGAGGTTGGTTGTGTCCGCACAATCGACTCTTTCCGCCTGACAAATTGGCGACTCCACTGGGGATTCCATTGATGAGAAAAGTCTTTTCCTTTGTGTGAACTTTGCTTTGAGAAAATTGGTTTATTTTTCTGGTTTTGGCTCTGTGATTCTGTCTCTGGGTGGGTTAGCTTAGGATTAGTTTTATTTTGGTTTTTCTTGAGTTTTTCAGTAGGACGCACCCTCTGAGTGCTGCACAGTGCGTCCCTGGACGCACTTTTGCTGTGTTCACAGAGCGGGCCCGCACCTGTGCTAACGGGTTGCCTGCGTCCCCTGCCAAAATTTAAGAAAATTCCATTTTTTACACTTTTTGCTCTTAGATTTTGTTTTTTCTTAGTTTTTTCTGCCCAGATTCATTAGTCCCTTGCCAAGAATCTTCACCTGAACTTGTTTCATTAGCATTCCTGTTTTAAGCTTTCATCAATTGGGTGTTTTGAGTCTCTTTTTTGGGAAATTCTTGATTTGATTTCCTTTGGTCATTACTTGGAGGTTTGTCTTAGTCTTTTCACAGTTTTGCATCTTTTTGTTTCTGTTTTTGCAAAAAAAATTCCCCCTCATTCGCCGGGGGGGGCTAAATTGTGTATGAGTGTTAATCGCCTTTGAGTGTTTTTATTTGATCTTTGGAACTCTCACCCAATTTTCTCGACTTGCACTTGATTGGTTCTTAGATTACATTAGAATCATCTTGTGTTTGACTCCTAGATTTGATAGCGCGTGTTAATTTGTTTGTTTTTACTTTTAGAGACCATAGGTGTGAATTGTGAATTTTAATTGTTAGGTGTGAATTGTGAATTGTTAATTTTAGTTTTAAATTTTTAATAAAATTCACAGAAGTTGAATATAATGGAAAATGTTCCGGAATTTATCAACCTAGGAACCCCTCCTAATGAGAATCCTAGTACTTTTCCTTACTTTGGAAATGTTGGTCCTCCTTATATGGCTACTTTGTCATTACCTGGATTTACAATAGGTTTACCGATATGGTTATTTTCAACTTCGTTGGCCCAAAGTACTCCAACTGTTCCACCTCAAACGGATGCTTCACCTCAACAGAGTTCACCATCTCAACATCACCAACCTTCTGTTGACCCTTTACCTTCTTCGCCTAATTTTTCTTCCTCCATTTCTTCCTCTTCGCCTGGTAAAAGCCTTGATGCTAGTAACCAGGAGGCTAAGAAGAAGAAGAAAGGGAAGAAGAAGAAGAAGAAGAAGAAGCAAGATAAGAAAGAAGTCAACCAACCAACCATGGCTGTAAATGTTAGTGGTGTTGAGGAAAACTCCAACATGCATCGTAAACCAAAATACCCTTGCAGGCTTTGTAAGGGTGACCACTTCCTTGTCAATTGTCCTGGTATTCCAAAGGTCTTGGAAGTATGGTCAGAAAAATCTTATCAACTTTCCGTTGATCCATCAACCAGTGATAGTCAGGTTCCTGGGAAAAAGGGTAAAGTTAGGTTTCCTTGTAAGTTATGCAAAGGGAGTCATCAAACTCACATTTGCCCTCACATAGATGAAGCCTCAAAATTGTTGGAAAACCTTACTGTTCCACAGCAAGAATTTCCAACTGGTTACCGTAAACTTTCTCCCAACCTACCGTCAACTGACGGAGTGATTGATCTAAATTTAAGTACAGTTGATCACACTCTTCCATTAGAGAGTGAAACTCATGTCACTCAGGTTGATGATCCATTAGTTGATCAAGTGGTCGATTCAATTTCAAATTCGGTCGATCACACTCTCCCTTTCGAGAGTAAATTTCATACCGCTGATGTTCTTCTTGTTACATCAGATTCTTCTATGCCGGGGGGCATTTCACCTGTTTCTATAGAACCCCCTCCAAGCACTGAGGTCTTTTCCTTTGATTGGAATAGACTGATAGAACCTCGTCTTCCTTCCTCCATCCCTTTCCAAATCATTGTCAAGGCTGGTGGTAGGGACATACATCGTACACAGGTAGATGAAGGTGCTTTTGTTAGTATTTTATCCTCAACTGTTTGGAAAGCTTTGGGTTCCCCTCAGCTTGCGCCTATTATGCGGAATCTGAAAGCTTTTAACAGAACCATTAGTGAACCTTTAGGGATCCTTCCTAAGTTTTCTATTACCTTGGAAGGTAAAACTGTCTGTATTGATCTTATGGTAGTTCGAGGTCCCTTGGATTTCAATTTACTCCTTGGGCGAGATTATGTTTATGCAATGAAAGCTGTCGTATCGACACTCTTTCGCGTGATGTCTTTCCCTCACAATGGTAGTATTGTGACTGTAGACCAGCTTTCGTTCCCTAGTCTTGTCTCAACTACCAATAATATGACAGCCCTAAATGTTTCTGATTCTAAAGTGGTATCTACCCTGCCACGGGTTAATTATGTGGCAACCGGTCCCATGTTTTCAGTTACCGATGTAAGTGAGCCTCTCACTGTTGATTTAGATCCGGTAATTGACATGGAAAACTCTATGGGATTACTTGAACACGATGTTCTTATCCCTTTTGAGTCCCTTGACATGTGTTCCTTCCATAGAACTATTCTTCCTTCTGATGAAGACCTCTTGGAAGCCATGATCAAGGTGTGTCCATTGACATGTCTTTCTTCCAGTTGGAAGCCATGATCAGTGTGTACGAGGATAGTTTGTTCCTGTCTCAACCTCGTTAAAAAATGAAACTGGATGCAACGAGGATAGTTTTTTCCTGTGTCAACCTCGTTAAAAAATGAAATAGGCTGTAGTGAGGATAGTTTCTTCTAGTCTCAACCTCATTAAAAAATGAAACTGGAAGTCATGAGCATAGTTCCTTGTCTTGTGTCAAGCTCATTAAAAAATGAAACAAGGAGTTGTGAGGAAAGTTCCTTTTACTGTGTCAACCTCATTAAAAAATGAATCAGTGTGTACGAGGAAAGTTCCTTTTACTGTGTCAACCTCGTTAAAAAATGAATCAGTGCGTGTGAGGAAAGTTCCTTTTACTGTGTCAACCTCGTTTAAAAAATGAAACAGGCTTGTATGAGGATAGTTCTTTTACTGAGTCAACCTCATTAAAAAATGAATCAGGTAGATTGTAGGTGAGGAAAGTTCCTTTTACTATGTCAACCTCGTTAAAAAATGAATCAGTGTGTGCGAGGATAGTTTTTTCCTGTACCAACCTCGTTAAAAAATGAAACAGGCTGCTGCGAGGACAATTCCCGTTACTGAGTCAACCTCGTTAAAAAATGAATCAGGTTAGAGGATAGTTCCTGTTACTGAGTCAACCTCGTTAAAAAATGAATCAGTGTGTGCGAGGATAGTTCCTGTTACTGAGTCAACCTCGTTAAAAAATGAATCAAGTACGAGGAAAGTTCCTTTTACTGTGTCGACCTCGTTAAAAAATGAATCAGTGAGTATGAGGACAGTTCCTTTTACTGAGTCAACCTCATTAAAAAATGAATCAGGTAGATTTTAGGATATGTAGGTAGATTGTAGAAACAAGCGTCTTGAGGATAGTTCCTGTTACTGAGTCAACCTCGTTCAAAAATGAATCAGGTATGAGGATAGTTCTTTTCTTGTGTCAACCTCCTTAAAAATGAAACAACTCCCTTTTCAAGTTAAATATTGAAAGTAAACCTTCATTTCATCCAGCCGGTTGAATGCAATGAAGCCTGGGGGGCATGTACCTCACTTTGCATCATTATGCTGGGGGCATGCGAACTTCTTGAGCATAGTTCCTTGTCTTGTGTCAAGCTCTTTAAAAAATGAAACAAGGGTAGGTTAAGTAGGTAGATTGTAGAGAATAGTCATGAGCATAGTTCCTTGTCTTGTGTCAAGCTCATTAAAAAATGAATCAAGGATTTTCGAGCATAGTTCCTTGTCTTGTGTCAAGCTCGTTAAAAAATGAATCAAGGTTTTTAGATTATAATTTTTGTTAGGTAGATAGTAGAGAGTAGTTATGAGCATAGTTCCTTATCTTGTGTCAAGCTCATTTAAAAAATGAAACAAGGGTTTTGAGGATAGTTCTTTTCCTGTGTCAACCTCACTAAAAAATGAGACAACTCCCACAAGTCTTTCCATGATCTTGAAAGTAAAGCTTCATTCCATCCACCTCATTGAATGCAATGAAGCTTGGGGGGCATGTACCTCGTTTTGTGTCATTATGCTGGGGGCATGTGAACTTATAACAAGCATAGTTTTTCGTTTCAAGCTTGCGTAAACATGAAACCGAATCCGAGCATAGTTCTTTTCCTGTGTCAAGCTCGTTAAAAAATGAAACAAATCCTCCTCTAATTGAGTCGAGAGTTTGACTAGATCTCGTAGATGTTAAGTTGTATATTTAGGTTAGTTATTTCAGTTTTTTGCATAATTTTCTTACAGTTTTAGGTCGAGTCTTTCAAATGATCTCGTAACTCAACCTTCATTTCATCCAACTGGTTGAATGAAATGAAGCTGGGGGGCATGCGCTCTAGTAGTTACGCTTAGGGGGCATCAAGCACAGTTTTCTCTCTGTTTCAAGCTTGTGAAAAAATGAAACTACTTTGAAGCATAGTTTTTCTCTATTTCAAGCTTTTGTAAAAATGAAACCTATTTCGAGTCAATTTCAGTTATTTTCAAGACTCGTTAAACTCATGAAAATACCGAGATTATTTTGCTATCTTTCATTCTCGTAAAACAAATGAAAATGCCGAGTTCTTTCCGTCTTTTCCTGCTCGTAAATTAAATTGAAAGTCGGCCATATGAGTACATTTTTATCAATTTTTTTTTTCGAACTCATTAAAACTTACGAAAAAGTGAAACCTCAGAGTCATCTTTTAAGCCCTTTTCTGACTCCTAAAACATGAAAAGATTGCCGAGCGTTTCTTTTACACTCGTTAAAACGGAACTAAAAGACGGTCCACTTATAGCTCTTTTCTGACCGTAAAAACAGGAAAAGGTTGCCGGGTTTTTGTCGTTTCAAACTCGATACTGGAAATAAAACGACGTTTCCTTGATCGCTTTTTACTTTTCAGGTCAGTGGCACTAATCATGAAAGTACTCCTTGGTCGCAAGATCAAGCGGTTCCCCCAGGTATTATTTTATACTTTTTCGGGCTTGAGGGACACAAATCTACGAAAAAGTTCAACTTGGAGTCTTCTTAAGTTTTTCAGACTCTCTAAAATTGAAAAACGCCGAGTTTCTCCTATACTAGGCTCGTTAAACATTTCACAGTAAAGGACCTGTTCAATTACAAACAGGAACGAACCACTCCTTCCTAGGGTTCGAATGAAAACTAGGTTGGACTCATCCGAAGGATGAGCTTATAATCAAGCATATGTTATCCTCCTCAAGCTTGTTAAAAATAAAGAGGTACTTGCCAGAAATGGTGGGGGAAAAGAGAGAAGAATGAGCCTATTTGTTACCTTTTGTCTCAGAAGAAACTTTATTACCACTCTTGAACACGACACTTTTCATTCACCTGGGTTGGGAAATCTTTTACCTCACAGTTGATCAAACCACTTTGAAAGTCTTTAACCGGGTTTCGGGGATTAACTTTGAGTTATTCGTCACCAAGCCATCTGTCGTGTCGTTATGTGTTCAAGAGGTCTGCAAGAAAAACTTTCATCTGCAAAATACTTGTCATCCATTTGACCATCCCTGAGTCAGTCCTTACAGCAACATTTCTTCAACTTGAACAATGATTTCGTGTTGCGGGCTTGCCTGCAACGGGTCGCTTTCTATCGACATCAGCACATTATCTAGAGAGATGACTTAGAAATTGTCAGTACCTTGAAGTCGGCATGCATCAATGGCAGGTTTCTCGCCTTTGACGTCAGTTTACATCATTGACTTTCGATCGAAGGATTCCGTGAAATGTTCGACATCAACTCATTCATTCACATCTCATGGATTGTACTGGGTACTTTGAGAACCATTGACATTACTGGTGGTCTCTCTCACGCTTGTTAACAGTTTACATCATCGACTGGTAATCAAGTGGTTTCTACTATGTTCGACATCAACTCATTTATTCGCATGGCTAGAATCGTACCAATTCGGGAAGTAGAAATGAAGACCCTGGATCTAGTTTCCACCATCCAGGCTGCGAGGAGTTTTGTATTCATTATGTAAGTAGACTAATCATAAAGAGATGGCTGCGTCCATACTGTGTCTACAAAAGTCTATGATTGTGATGTATTGCAAGATCATTCCTGTATCAGAGTAGTTAGTCTGTTAGTTAAAGTTTTGATCTGAGTATGGGAATGCCTACCTCAGTGATGATATAATCTTATACATGTATTTTGTGTTGAAAATTGCAGGTTCTGACCAGGCTCTCCACGGGATAATCCTTGAAATGATAAAGCGCTTCACCCTTCCTAGATATTACAAACCCTAATCTATTCCAGGCTTCGCACTTTAGGGGGCAATCTGTTACACTAAAAAATGTCACCATGACTATTTACAGTTAGTATGGCTCAATCAACAGTCATGCTACCCTCTTAGGCAAGTCTTATGCCTCTGCTCTCCATGTCAAACTCCAAAAAAGAGAGAAAGTCTTGTATAAATGTATTTATCTCTGGGGACGCAGGTTCTCTCAACCTTACCTGCGGGGACGCTCCCAATGTTCACAAAAGCTGCGTCCAAAGACGCTCTGTATGTAAAGGGACAGGGGCGTCCCCCTGTTAAGGTTAGAATGCGCAAGTTTCATCTTTAAAAAGTTACTTGTGGTCATTTCTAGAGCATTCTAGAAGGTTGTTCGACGTGTATTGGGCGCCTCCAGATGGTTCATGCACTCCTATCAAAGAGGAACTTATCCCATCAATAAGGGAGCTATCCCACCCAAAGAGGGGATTATCCCATTGATGGTGGACCTGATTAACCTCCTCTTGAGCACTATAAATACAGGCATTGGGCCAGAAGGAGGGGAGGTTGAAAGCTATACATTTCTAAGGGTAAATGCTGCAGGAATTAGGACTCCCATTTAGAAGCTTGTGAGGAGAGATTGCCATCTTTGCTTGTTCTATTTGGAAGTGGGTGAGCTTTGTCAAAGTAAAGGAGAACTCTTAACGGACCCTGGGAAGGACTTGCACAACACCAAGGCTCAGGTTGTATTTGTTCTTTTTGTTACCTATTAATGCAAATGAGTCCATTCTTCTCAATAACTTGTTGTTTATGAGTTATTTCATGTGCTCCTTGGTCTACATGTTGAATATGCTTTGTTTTATGCTATAATCAGGTGCTATTTAATTGTTTGACTGTTGGTGATTACAGGTTTTGGAGAAAAGGAGGAGCTCATCCAGATCAACAAAGCTTGGACTTCTACAACAGCGTTTGGACAAAGGTAAGAACAAAACACTTGATATCTCATATTATAATGCATGTTTAGAGAAGGATAGATCTTGTTTGTCTTGTTTGTCACTAGAGAGTCTTAGGCTCCTAGGGAGGTTGGTTGTGTCCGCACAATCGACTCTTTCCGCCTGACAGCTGCTTGACAAACTGAATCAAAAGCAATTTAAAGCATGTAAATCTATGAAACCCTAATTTAACTAGTCTATCTTCTATAATGCAAAGAATGTGGATGCAACTCCTATGAATGCTGTCATTACCTCTAACAAGTGTAAATGCATGGGTCTAAGCTACTTGCATCATGAGAAATGTGTTTTTGTGTTTTTCCTTTTGGTGTGTGGAATGAGTGTGAACTTGGCCTAATTAGGGTTTGATTGTGCAGGTGGGATGGAGAAGGAAGGAAAGTGTGGGACAGGTTGGGGAGGCTAGGAGAGGTTCCTAAGGATCCTTAGCACCCATCCACAGAGGTCCCTCACGTTCAGAAGCTCGGCAACGAAGTGAATGGCCTCCTACAGGAAGGCTGCAGGGGATCCTACAGGATACTCTGTTCTCTACAGGATGGCTGTGCACGTCTACAGGATGGTTGGCCGTGGAGGTTTTCAGGAGTTGATGGAGTGTTGGAGTGGTGTGGGAGGCTAAGGGAGATGGAGATGGACCTAATGATGTCTTAGGAAATGGCAAGTCAGACGAAGGAAGGGTGCATGCAATGGGTTGATGTTTTGGAAGGGTGGAATCAACGAGAGTGAAGGAGATGGAGCTGTACGTGAAATGAGAGAGTTGGAGGGCACGTGAGTGAGATAGAGGGTGAATAGAACTTGCAGGTGGATGAAGAAAACGACGAAGGAAATCGCTTGAGCAAAAGCAGTGTAAATAAAACAAATGACCTGTGCATGAAAACAAGGAATTCATTAACCTATTATGCCATGAAACCTATAAATCAAAAATGGAAACCAAGCAATAAAACTAATGCGTGAGAGTGCAGTATGGATCAATGTCGAGAATGTATGAATAAATCCTTAATGAAAAACGTTCATGTGGCAACTTGCGTGGAGATGAAACGACTGCTGTTCTTTTTGGTGGCTGATCATGGTCTACACCCCAATCCCAAACAGTGAGATGGCAGTGAGCCTTTACAACCTGTTTTTGTTGGAGCTCCAAGAGATTTATTCTACCAACCTATCAAACTTGAATACTGAAAGCAAAGCATCATACCAGTCCTATCTATGCTAATGAAAACAATTAAACTAACAAGCTGGAAATCCGAATTGCATAGGAAACTAAACAAACTCAAGTGCTGGACCTAATTGTAAATGTATTACAACACTGAGGAGGTCTATGGCTCTCAGGTTGGGCCCTAACCTGAGAGCTATAGCTCCTTGAGAAAACTCAGAACTAACTCAAAAGTGGCCTTCTTTATTCATAATCTGATAACACGCCAAATTGGCTTACAAAAGAGAACGAAACTTGAGCTGTGCTCCAAAATTACAATAGTAATACGAGAGTTTTCAACAACCTAACCAAGGCTAAGGCCTCTATACTTATACAAAACGATGATCCAACAAGTATCCATGATTCTAGGAGCTCGGCTGCTTAATCTAGAGTTTAACTGCTGATCCTGTAGGATGGTCATAAATGCTGTTTCCTGTAGAGCAGTTTTGAACTGCTGTTCCTGTAGAACAGCTGGCCGTGTATTAAGCTCGGAGGGAGGATGGAGTGGGGCTCGGAGTTCTTGGTGAGGATCATGAGGAATGTCCCCCAAGACCGTGGACAACCTCTCCTTACGTCAGCAGTGCCAACTCGTTGTCTCCTTGCCACCTTTTCGTTGTCTTTTGCTCCCTTTTAATGCCAAAACCTGGAATCACAATGCATTAGCTACGTAGATAAAGTGCATATCCTTTCTCCTACAAACAACATGAATAAACTAAGAAGTGTATGCATAAACAATAAAAATGAATGGTTTGAGCAAGCAAAATAGGCCAAAAATGAGCCCAAATTGTACCAAAATTGGGGCTCATCATCACCCCCCAGCTGAACCATTTGCTCATCCTTGAGCAACCTTGCCCCTGCTCCTTGTCCTTGGCCGAGGACTCGGGACCGGAACAGGCTGTTTCTTTTCTGCTTTTGATGGCCCTGCTTTTTCTGCCCCTGATGGTGATGAGGGTGATGCTTCCTTCCCTTTTTCTATTTCCTTGAGCCGGGCTTCAGAAGGTGACTGGCCTATCTTTCGTGTCCAGGAAGTTATTTTTGGGCTCCCCTTTGCGGGGGTAGCTGATGGTTTAGAGGGGGTTCTTGCACTGGGTGAAGTAGGTACATCCCCTGAAGTGGTATGGCCGCTGGGTGAAGGCTGTGGCTTGCTCGGGGACATCCGCTTGCTTCTCCTGGCTTCAGGTGGCAGAGGGGTCTCCCTCTCCCTTTTCTCTTTCGGTTTTGGAGGTGTGCTGAGGGCAGCCAGTGCCGCTGCTGCCTCCTTATCGAGGATGTCAGCCTTCTCTTTCTTGTGTTTTGCTCTCTCGGAGCTCCTTGTAGAGGGTCCCTCCTTTTTAGATTTCAGGCTTCTTGTGGAAGACCCTGCTTTGCCCGCTTCCGGGCCTCCTGTAGAAGATTCTTTCCTTGTCTTCGGGCTCTCTATAGGAGGCTGTTTCTCAATGACCTTCGGGCCTCTCGTAGAAGCCTGTGGGTGTATTGTCGAGCTTCCTGTAGAAGCCTTTGTCTCCGTCTTTGGGCCTCCTGTAGAAGCCTGTTTTCCAACAATTTTCGGGCTTCCTGTAGAAGCCTTGGTCATTGCTCTTGGGCTTCCTGTAGAAGCCTGCTCCTTACTGATCTTCGGGCTTTCTGTAGAAACCTTTGTCTTTGTTTTCGGGCTTCCTGTAGAGGCCTGTGTTTGTGTTTTCGGGCTTCCTGTAGAAGCCTGTGGTTGCGTTCCTGCAGATGCAACTCCCACCACCTTCTCTTGTCTTGCTGCGTGGCTTTTGCTTTTGGCTTTGACTGCAGAAGCTGACAAGGTGCTTGGGCTGGCAGGGGCCACCTCAGCTTTGACTGCCCTGCTCTTCAACCTCTTTTCCCTTGCTGATAGGATGGGGGTGTCCTCTTTGACTCCGTCATCTTTTCCTTCTTTCTTCTTCTTTCGTTCTTTCTTCTGTGCTGGAGCCGGAACTTTTTGGCTTTTTCCTTTCTTACTCCCGGCTGCTGGCTCTTCTTCTCCTCCGTTAGAGGATTCCGCTTCTTCAAGCAACATTTTTATGTTCCCCGTTCTTGATAAGTCCCTAAATGATTCCCAAGCGAGGGGGACTTTATATGAGCGGAGAGCATCCTCCACGAGGAGCTTGACTAGCCCATGGTGGGCTATCTGGTCCGGAATTCCGTCCTTGAGCTTGGTGGAACACTCCATTAAGGACTGTAGTAGAAAGTAAGGAATGCTCAACCTCTGTGCTGCAGGGAGGTCAATCTGGTGTTTTAGTTCGTTAAGCAGCCTGAAGTGATACGCATATACAATGCTATATTGACCCTCACAGGTGATATATTTCATAATTTGTAGACTGACTTCGTTCCATGGCGGCAACAGGCTTGCCCTTTTGACTCCATTTTTGTCTTCGGTGAATGACTCTTCCGGTGGGAAGAACTCCTTCTTTGCTTGCTGGCTCTACTTCCGCTCTTCTTTGTCCCACGGCAGACCCATGGGCAGCTCTGTAATCCGACTGATATGCTCTGGGGTGAGTTTGAGGCTGAGACCTCTGAAGGTTACCGTGGCCAATGTCTGTGATTTAGGCTGCAGAGCCTGCAAAAATTCCTCGGCTACTTCATCATCGTAGCCCTGTAGTTTATCACAGAAAGGCATCCATTGTGCTCTAGTGAAGAGCTCAACCACTGCTGGGTTTCTCCTTAATGCATTTGAATTAGTGGGCTCTCGCCTGATAAACCCGCCAGGCATGATGAACACAGTGGTTTATACCAGAGGTGGTGGATACATAGGAAATTCGGTCTTAAAGACAGAACATGCAATGAATTTTCAGACCACAGTTTGATTATACAGCTATCCTGTAGGAGCGATAGTATAGGCACGGCAATCCAATTCTTTATGACCACACTGTGACTAATGGCCTTGCCACCTTTAAAAAAACCAATTGCGGAAGGAGTTGCAGGGTTACCTCTTTTCTGCCACCCTTTTTTACGTGAAGACTTCACCTTCCTGTAGAGTCGCGTTCCTGTAGAAACTGCTTCCTGTAGGACGGCGTTCCTGTAGAAACTGTTCCTATAGGAGCAGTGCGCAGGCTTCGGGAATAGTTTTAGTTGGTTGGCGGTCGAGAGGTACTTTACCAGCGTTCAGGTAGCTGAGAGCTCGGCGTATCAACATGCAGAGGTAAGCAGAGGATCTACTCGAGTTTTGAAGTGAGGTTGATGGAGATACACGCTTAATCGAGCCGATTAGATTTTGAATCAGCGCAGCTTATGGTGCGGGGGTGAGCTGTCCTCGCCGGACCGTTGGGTGACATCACCCATCATCCGCCTGCACATTTGTTTGTTGCCGCATTCATTCCCACAGATCTGCCGCCGCCCTTTTCGGTTAAACTTCACTTCTCGGTTGACGGGACTGATCTTCACGTGCTTGCTGCGTGTTTCTTTCGTCGTGGCTGCCACCTCGTCCTCTGACTAACCCTTTACTAACCGACGTGGCCAATCACTGGCCTTTAGGCCGCTCAACCATTCACCTTTATGCCATGCAAAACAAATCGAAGTAATAATCATGCAGTTTGATGGAGAGAAGGATTAGAACACTTACCTGCGCGCCGCTGCACATGATTTCCAGTTTTTTTTTTAGCGATGGATCTACCTGCCGCCTGTGGCTGCACATTCCTGTAGGCTCGTGGTTACAGGATGCTGGCAATGGAGTGAATGGTTCTGCGTTCATGCGCCCGTGTTTGATCTCAGATGGCGGTGCTGTGAACGGTCTTCACTTGAGCAGGTTGAACTGGTACAGGATCCCCGCGAGGGGTCTTGTCACCGTTTTTTCTCCTCGGGTGTATGCTGCATGCTGGCGGTTCTGGCTTCTCGATCACGATCCCAGCGCTTCTGATGTATCAACGTGGATGTGGTATGGTTCTCGGTGCTTAGTTTTTCTTTGACAGATGCTTCCTCACGAGAACTGATTACTTTGTTGTGCTGCTGCAGGGATCTTGGTTGCATGGTGACGAGGATGGTGGAGGACGATAATGGCAATGTTCAGGGGTGCCATCATTGGCATGCATGCATTCAATCCACTCCTCAGTCGCTAGATCTTCATTTGAAACACATTTCGGCCATCGTAACCTTCTACAGGAAGTTTCCTGTAGAACACAGAGTTTCCTGTAGAAATTTGGCATTTTCCTGTAGAAGATCCGCGTCTTCCTGTAGGAAGACTGTCTGTTCCTGTAGGAAGACTGTCTGTTCCTGTAGAAAAACTGTATCCTCCTGTAGAAGATCCAAAGCATGATAATAATTGCACATACCTTAAAAAACATTGTTGTTCTTGGAGGAGGTGCTGATGACATCCTTTGCTAGCATGATGAAGGCCCCTGGCTTGGAGTGGAGAGGCTTCTTCTCCTCCATAGAACATCTGCATGCAAACCTTTTATTGTGCTGATTTCTTTTTCCTGTTTTCTTTCTTTTTTTTCTCTTTTTTTTCTTTTTTTTTTTTTAGAAAGACAATAGGAGCGCCTCAATGAGGTTTTCACCCCTACTGCCTGCCTTGGCCGCCTCAGAGAGGTTTTCACCCAAGGATCTTTATTTTTCTCTCTTTTCTTTTTCGAAAGACAATAGGAGCGCCTCAATGAGGTTTTCACCCCTACTGCCTGCCTTGGGCACCTCAGAGAGGTTTTCACCCAAGGATCTTTATTTTTCTCTTTTTTTTTTTTTTTTTTTTGTGTTTTAGATCCTTCAGGGTATGCCCAAAGCGGAGGCAGAACCCTTCTCTATGACCAAAACAGATTTCTCCATAGTGCTGATAAACTCTTGTCTTGAGAGAGGTCTTCTATAGATCTTCAATCGGTGCCCATTGACAAGCATGGGAATGGATTCCTCATCAATGGTTCGAATGAGGACAGATCCATTGTCATGGCACTGTTCCACCACATATGGTCCTAGCCATCTGGTTCTCAACTTCCCCTTGAAATCTTTGAATCTGGAATCATACAACAAAGCCCAATCTCCCGGCTGAAATTGCTTGTCATGGAGATGTTGGTCATGCCACACCTTCCTCTGAAGTTGAACCACTTCTGAGTGAAGGAGGGCCTGCATGCGGTGTTCATCCAGTCCATTCAGCTGCAATAACCTTTCTTGCTGTGCATGGCTGAGATCTAGGTCCAGCTGAGCTGCCAACCTCAAAGTGTTATACTCAAACTCAATGGACAGTAAAGCTTTCTTCCCATAGACCAGCTCATAAGGTGTGAAACCGGTGGTGGTCTTCCAAGTGGTGTTGTAAGCCCATGTGGCTTCAACTAGGCGATCTGCCCAGTCTTTTCTGCTGCTGTTTACCACTTTGGTCAAGATCCCTTCTAGAGCTCTATTGGTGACTTCCACCTGCCCATTTGCTTGAGGATGATAGGGGGTGGAAGTCCTATGCTTGATCTTGTGATGAGCTAATAGATCTTCAACCAAGTTGGAGGTGAACTGGCTCCCTTGATCGGTCACCAGCTCTCTTGGGTAGCCAAACTTGTAGAAGATGTTCTCTCTTAAGAACTCGACCACCTTTTCTTCTGTTGCTGCTTTGATTGCTTTAGTCTCTGCCCACTTTGTCAAGTAGTCAGTACACACAATGATGTAGGATCTCTGCCTCGAAGAGGGATTGATTGGGCCCACAAAGTCCATGCCCCACTTCTCAAATGGCTCGAGAGTCACTTGAGGTTGGAGAGGCATCCCATCCCTTTGGGTCGGTTTCCCCATTCTTTGGCATTGGTCACACTGGCTAACATATCTTCTGACATCTTGATGAAGTGTGGGCCAATAGTAGCCTGCCTGCAGGATCTTGAAGGCAGTTCTCTTTGATGCAAAATGTCCTCCACAAGGCCCATCATGACAGGTGAGGAGAATGTCAAAGACTTCCTCCTCCCTTACACAATGCCTTAAGATCTGATCGGGGCCAAGCTTGAACAGGTTGCCCCCAATCCATGTAAATGAGGCATTCTTTCTGATGATTTTGCTCTTCTCTTTTGAAGAGAGGTGCGGAGGGAACTGAGCTGAAACAAGGTAGTTTGCTATATCAGCAAACCATGGAGAGAGTACTGAGATAGCAAACAGATGCTCATCAGGCATCTGGTCATCCACCGTCCCATCTTCATCTGCAGACAAATCCAATCTAGACAAGAAGTCAGCAACAACATTTTCTTTTCCTGGTTTATCAACAATGGTTAGATCAAACTGCTGCAATAAAAGTAACCATCTAATAATACGAGCATTCACATCTGGTTTATTCATCAAGTATCTAATAGCAGCATGGTCAGTATGTACAAAAGTCTGGTAACCAGTAATGTAATGTCGGAACTTGTTCAGTGCATGAACCACAGCTAAGAATTCCTTCTCGGTTACAGTGTAATTCAGCTCTGCTTTGGACAAGTTTTTGCTAACGAAGTAAATGGCATATGGAAGTTTTTGCTCAACTTGTCCTAAGGCTGCACCTATGGCTTTGTTCGAGGCATCAGTGTGGATGTGGAAAGGTAGGGCCCAGTTTGGACCCCTTAGGATTGGAGCTGACACTAACTTGTCTTTTAATTCATTCAAACTCTTCTGACAATCATTAGTCCAATTAAACTCCACATCTTTTGCCAACAAACCAAACAATGGTGAGGCTAACTTGCTGAAGTCTTTAATGAACCTCTGGTAGTATCCTGCTAATCCCAAGAAACTCCGGACATCCCTTACTTTTTGAGGAGGTGGAACCCTCTTGATGAGAGCAATTTTGTTAGGATCCACCTGCAATCCTTGAGAAGAAATGGTATGGCCTAGCACTATCCCTTCAGTCATTAGGAATTCACATTTCTCAGGGCTAAGGGACAAGTTCATCTCGATGCACTTGGTTAGGACCTTTCCCAAGTTGGACAATGCTTCCTAGAAGTTGGCCCCATAAGGGGTAAAGTCATCCATGTAGATTTCCACTGCATCATGGACCAACTCCGAGAAGATGCTCAAGACAACTCTCTGAAAAGTAGCAGGAGCATTGCATAGCCCAAAGGGAAGGACTCGGTAGGCAAAGGTACCCCAAGGACAAGTGAAGGTGGTCTTATCTTGGTCTTCCGGGCTGATTTGGATTTGATTGTACCCGCTGAACCCATCCAGGAAAGAGAAGAACTTTTTTCCTGCCAGTCCATCCAACACTTGATCTATGAAAGGTAGAGGGAAATGGTCCTTCTTGGTAGCTTTGTTCAGCTCCCGGTAATCTACACAGATCCTCCACTTCCCATTCTTCTTGGGAACCAACACTAGAGGGGACACCCATTCACTATCTGAGATGGGGTAAATGAATCCGGCATCCAACAGTTTTTGCAATTCTTCCTTGACAATGTCCTTAAGGGCTGGATTCATTCTCCTCTGGGGTTGCCTAACTGGTTTACAATCCTCTTTGATGTATATATGATGGGTACAGACCGAGGGGTGGACTCCTTTCATCTCCTTATAGCTCCAAGCAAAAGCATCTAAGTGGCTGGCCAATAGGCTACACAACTCCTTCTCCTGGGAAGGAGATAGAGAGGAGCTGATCTTTAACGCTCTCTCAGGGCCGAACTCCACACTTTTGACTCTGGGAGTGACAGGGCTGGTTGTACAAAGGTCCACTAAGGTGCTAGCTTGGGCATCCTCCACCAACTTCTCTAAAGATAGTGCACTGGAAGGTGGATTCTGGATCAGGGTCTCAATTAAATCATCCTCGGTAGGAGAATTTCTTCTAGCAGTATCTAGGGTGCACAGAGGTGCAGAGTACACCTCGTCTTCCTCTCCATCCTCCAACCAGAGTGGTAAATCATGCTCTAAAGAGGGTTGGGCAGGAGGGTATAGGACTAGCTGCTTGGACATGGGACCATTCTTGATGGTCATGTTTCCTGCCCGACAACTTATGTAAGCATCTGCAGTAGCTAACCAAGGCCTTCCCAAGATGAGAGGATATCCAGTAAGCTTGGCCTTTGTTTGCAGGACCAGGAAATCTGCAGGGTATTCCCAAGAATCAATTGAGACCAAGACATCCTCCACAATCCCTTCGGGAGTCACGGTGGAGCGATCTGCTAACTGCAGTACTGTCGAGGTCTTTCTCAAGGAACCCTGAAGATTGAGTTTAAGCATGGTATCCCTGGTCATCACATTGATGGCTGCCCCCAGATCAATCAAGGTGTGGGGGATAATGGTGCCATTGATGTGTACATCTACTACAGGACTTCCAGGATCTAGGTACTTTGGGCAGATGACTTGTCCTAGCATAAGGTCAGACAGTTGTCCTATGACATTGATAGTTGAGGCATCTTTCTTCCGTCTGCCTGGGTGTTTGAAACACTTCTCCTTAATCAGCTTGTTATATATTGGCACATCCTTGATGGCTTGGAGAAGTGGGATTTTTACACACAACTGTTTGAGCTCACCCAAAAGCTCATCTTCTTCTGGGTTCGGTTGTGTGGTGGCTGTTAGTCTCTCAGGAAAGGGTGGAGTAGGCTTTGGTTCACTCTCCTGATGGGTTTCCTCATCCTCTGGGGGAGGAGGTTGGTGATCTGGAAGAGTCTTTCCAGATCTAAGATTGATCTCCTGGATCTCCACAGCATAGGTAGGGCATGAGGTCTCCCCAGTATATACCTGCTGAGCCTGTCTATTGTTGGGGTTCGGGTTCGGTTGAGCAGGCATCTGAGGTTGCCTTGGAGGAGCAGGAGGTAAAGGCTGAGGTTGAACTGGTGGTGGAGGCAAAATGGCAGGAGGAGTGTTGTATTGGGGCCTCCACCCCGACTGAGGAGCACTCCATTGAGGCTGCGACTGGGTATGTGAGTGATATGGGTGAGAAGTAGGTTGAGTAGGGTACTGAGGTGGATAAGACCATGGAGGAGGCATGGACCAGGAAGGATGAGCAGGGGGACCCCAGGAAGGCATGGGAGTCAAGTGGTTGGGGTTGTAATAAGCTTGAGATGCCCCTTGCATCCCCTGCTGATAAGGTCTAGATCCTTGAGGCCTCCTTTGGTTGATGAAGTAGAGAGGTTCAGTGGGGGCTTCAGTTTCTTGGTACATGGCTTTAAACCCAGGCAAGGTTGGACACTGATTTGTTGGGTGGTCCTCCTCACAAACGAAACACACTTCGACCGAATGCAATGGACATTCGTTCTTAGGGTGTCTTCTGGTGCACCTAGGACAGAAGACAACCAAGGCTCTCTCAGCTTCCTCTTTCTTTTGCTGGATCCTGAATGTGTCCAGCTGCATGGCAATGGTATGTCTCACCTCACTCTTAAGATCTTCTAATTGGTTTGTAAGCTCATGTTTGGAGAAAGGGACACCGGTGGAGAGGAGGTTTCCTCTACCTCGTTTTCTAGCTGCCCTGGAATGATTTCGAAACACAGTCTTGATGTCCTCATAAGGCAGTTGGTAAATGTCCCCCCCAGCTAACATGTGAAGGGTGTCTAGGAGATCTTCAGGGACTCCTCGAAGTAGAACCAACTTGAGGGATTCAGGGTCAAGTGTGCATCTGGCCCGTTTATAGCTAAGTTGGAACCTCTCCTCATAGTCCTCTAAAGACTCATCATTCCCCATGGTCATTCGAAAGATCTCTCCCTTGGTTTCCTTGGACCTACAATAATCCCTATACTTGGTATTGAAGGCTTGCTGCATCTGAGCCCAAGTGGTGATGCTATTCCCAGGTAATCCCATGAACCAGCGTAGTGCTGCATCCTTAAGAGTGGAAGGGAAAAGATTCAACTTTTGCTCATCCTCAGTATAGTCATAGGTTCGACAAAGGACAGCAAACTCAAACAAGAAGGTATCAGGATCCTCAGTGGTCAGTCCATGGAAGTGAGGCAAGGCAGAGGGGCTAATGTTTTTCATTTTCATATCCCCATTGGTCTCTCGGATGGGGAAAGCTCCTTCTATTCTCTCATCTTCTCTCCTGTTATCAGCCATGGCTTCAGATGGAGTGGTTTCTAACTCTTCTTCTTCTATAGGGTCTTGGTATATCTTGGGATGTTCACCTATAGGTTCCTCTGGGTCGCTGTCACCAAAGAAGAGAGAAGGGTGACTTAGTGATGTGGTGGGGGTGTTTGGTAGGAATTTGCCTGATCTATCTTGGTTCCTACGAGGCATGAAAGGGAAAGGACTCTTCTCTGTTTTTAGTGCTTTTGTTTTTTCCTTGTACCTGCAAAACTGAAACAAAGTGATCTACAACTAACTAGATTACTCAAATGAAATTTGCGGAATTGGAAATATTAATCTAGGAAAGCAGGAAATATTAATCTAGGAAAGCAGGAAAGATTAATCTAGGAAAGCAGGAAATACTAATCTAAGAAAGCAGGAAAGATTAGTCTAGGAAAGCAGGAAAGTCTATGCTACTTTTGCAGAATGGAAATGAAGCAAACTACTTAGCAGAAGGTAAGAGTAGGAAAGTAGAGGAAAAGCAACAGGTGCTAATACTCTGACGCTTCCCCGGAAACGGCGCCAAAAAGGATGGTGGGCTCCAGTATTGTAGCAATAATGCTACAACTCCTGGGGCTTCCTGTCTCTTAATTTTATCAACCCGGTAGTTCGTACAAACTTGGAAGCGACGGTGCTGTATGCACAAGTACTAGCCCTTGTCGCAGCTGTCACTTGGTCAGCTGGTACAAGTCCGCTAGGGCTTAAGCCAACTTCTATAGGCTCACAGAAGAAGCTTTATCAATGATGGACGAAAGCTAACTCAAAGGAAGGCTACGCTGCTTGACAAACTGAATCAAAAGCAATTTAAAGCATGTAAATCTATGAAACCCTAATTTAACTAGTCTATCTTCTATAATGCAAAGAATGTGGATGCAACTCCTATGAATGCTGTCATTACCTCTAACAAGTGTAAATGCATGGGTCTAAGCTACTTGCATCATGAGAAATGTGTTTTTGTGTTTTTCCTTTTGGTGTGTGGAATGAGTGTGAACTTGGCCTAATTAGGGTTTGATTGTGCAGGTGGGATGGAGAAGGAAGGAAAGTGTGGGACAGGTTGGGGAGGCTAGGAGAGGTTCCTAAGGATCCTTAGCACCCATCCACAGAGGTCCCTCACGTTCAGAAGCTCGGCAACGAAGTGAATGGCCTCCTACAGGAAGGCTGCAGGGGATCCTACAGGATACTCTGTTCTCTACAGGATGGCTGTGCACGTCTACAGGATGGTTGGCCGTGGAGGTTTTCAGGAGTTGATGGAGTGTTGGAGTGGTGTGGGAGGCTAAGGGAGATGGAGATGGACCTAATGATGTCTTAGGAAATGGCAAGTCAGACGAAGGAAGGGTGCATGCAATGGGTTGATGTTTTGGAAGGGTGGAATCAACGAGAGTGAAGGAGATGGAGCTGTACGTGAAATGAGAGAGTTGGAGGGCACGTGAGTGAGATAGAGGGTGAATAGAACTTGCAGGTGGATGAAGAAAACGACGAAGGAAATCGCTTGAGCAAAAGCAGTGTAAATAAAACAAATGACCTGTGCATGAAAACAAGGAATTCATTAACCTATTATGCCATGAAACCTATAAATCAAAAATGGAAACCAAGCAATAAAACTAATGCGTGAGAGTGCAGTATGGATCAATGTCGAGAATGTATGAATAAATCCTTAATGAAAAACGTTCATGTGGCAACTTGCGTGGAGATGAAACGACTGCTGTTCTTTTTGGTGGCTGATCATGGTCTACACCCCAATCCCAAACAGTGAGATGGCAGTGAGCCTTTACAACCTGTTTTTGTTGGAGCTCCAAGAGATTTATTCTACCAACCTATCAAACTTGAATACTGAAAGCAAAGCATCATACCAGTCCTATCTATGCTAATGAAAACAATTAAACTAACAAGCTGGAAATCCGAATTGCATAGGAAACTAAACAAACTCAAGTGCTGGACCTAATTGTAAATGTATTACAACACTGAGGAGGTCTATGGCTCTCAGGTTGGGCCCTAACCTGAGAGCTATAGCTCCTTGAGAAAACTCAGAACTAACTCAAAAGTGGCCTTCTTTATTCATAATCTGATAACATGCCAAATTGGCTTACAAAAGAGAACGAAACTTGAGCTGTGCTCCAAAATTACAATAGTAATACGAGAGTTTTCAACAACCTAACCAAGGCTAAGGCCTCTATACTTATACAAAACGATGATCCAACAAGTATCCATGATTCTAGGAGCTCGGCTGCTTAATCTAGAGTTTAACTGCTGATCCTGTAGGATGGTCATAAATGCTGTTTCCTGTAGAGCAGTTTTGAACTGCTGTTCCTGTAGAACAGCTGGCCGTGTATTAAGCTTGGAGGGAGGATGGAGTGGGGCTCGGAGTTCTTGGTGAGGATCACGAGGAATGTCCCCCAAGACCGTGGACAACCTCTCCTTACGTCAGCAGTGCCAACTTGTTGTCTCCTTGCCACCTTTTCGTTGTCTTTTGCTCCCTTTTAATGCCAAAACCTGGAATCACAATGCATTAGCTACGTAGATAAAGTGCCTATCCTTTCTCCTACAAACAACATGAATAAACTAAGAAGTGTATGCATAAACAATAAAAATGAATGGTTTGAGCAAGCAAAATAGGCCAAAAATGAGCCCAAATTGTACCAAAATTGGGGCTCATCACTATCCCCAAGGAAATGGGTTGGCTGAGTTTTTCAACAAAGCCATGGTGAGAATCCTCAAGAAGACAATTGTGGAAATTCATAGGAATTGGGATTCTTAGCTGAAATTCACACTATGGGCAAACTTGTTCACTCTGAAAATATCCATAGGTAAATCCCCTTTTGAGTTAGTTATGGGAAAGTTGTGGTATTCCCCATTCATATTGTTATCTTAGTAGATAAGATGCTACAAGATGCAGAACAAGAACCCAAGTCTCTAACTATAAGGATACATCAATTGGTGGAGCTCTGGGAGACCTGAGAACAAGTGAATCACATGCTAGATAACTACCAGCAAAATATGAAGTCCCTGTTTGATAGGAAGGCCAAAGACTGACATCTTCATCCAGGAGATCTAGTTTTAAGGTGGGATGCAAGAAGAGAAGATAAAGGAAAACATGGAAAATTTGACCCCTTGTGGTTTGGGCCCTTCAAGATTGTTGAGACAAAGGGAAACAATGCTTTCTTACTGGAGAACTTGGAGGGTGAAATGATTGAGTTTCCTATAAATGGGCAGTTCCTCAAATTACACTTCCAGCACTAAAAGGTCCATTCCTCACCCATTGTACATACCAATGAGACATTGTAAAAAATAAGTTATAGTTTCAATCCTTTACTTTTCTATTTTTTCTTTATTATACTTGAATAAAATAACTCCATGGCCAATGGATAGAAGGCCACTATTCTATAGGTTCTCAACACCTTTCCGGCAAGGCACTATCCCCAAGTGGAGCCATTGTTGTGACCCTTGCAAAACATGTCCATAACTGTTAAAAAGGTGCAATTGGGTAGGAAATTTGACAACCATCTACAAGATCACAGGAGAAGTAAAATATTTATCATACCTCCTCCAATGGATAAATCTTAGAATTAGCTTTCCAATGACATATGGAACTCTTCAAATGGACCTTGGAATCAGAAGTTATAAAAAATTAGAGTTTCCCTTGAAAACTAGAAGCCAAGGAGAAAATTTCTTAAGGAGGAATCCCACAAATCGATAATCTGAGGTACTGACGGTTCACAAAAGACCACCTTAAAGAAATAGCCAAGAAAAGATCCAACAATGTAAAGTGTTTGGGAGCACCTCGGAAAGTGTGATGAAGGAAATCAACACAAAACTAGGGACAGGCAGGCACTTTCTCTCTCCTCCAAGGCGAGCGACGTGGCGAAGTATATTTGGATTTGATAAAGACACAGTGGTGCTGACATCACCAGTCGGGGATTGGGGGTAGTAGCGCATGGTGCATCAAAATGGAATTTATCGATAGCAAACCTCTGACTGGGGGGCTCCGATATGGGGGTTGGACCACAGTCACATAAAGGGCCAAACAATTAGGGGCTAAGCACAAAGGGTGATCGATGATCACAAGTTATGGAGGTCACACCAATGGCACAACTCAAAAATCACCGATGTGTCGATTGCGATATTCCGGGTGGCCCAATCAGCGATTAGCACTCACAATGTTGCAAGGGTTGTCCAGTCTAAAGGTCAAGGATTCCACCAATATGTGGTATTTTTTTTAACAAATGAATGAGTCTCCCAGACATGCATCCAAAGGCCCTAGTACCCAAGGACTAAGTGCCTGGTCATAGACCTTTTTTATATGATGAAAAAGGGGAAAGGGGCTCAAAGAAAAAGGAGCTAAAGTGGATCAGAATGCACCCTCTGTGAGGTATTTTAATACAAATGTCCCAAGATGATAATTCCCAATAATGGAATACAGGGCTTTAAAGATGCAGTGGGTCGACAGCCGAGACATTTAAGAAGGACATGGAGCATTCAAAAATTGGCATGGGCTGACCCTATAAAGCCTCTCATAACAAGAAATCAAGGTCAACACAGACTGGGTAAATGAACTTGACTGTACCACACCCAGGCCTGTGGTGTGTAAATGAATGTATGGAAGGTAAGGAAGACTTAATGATTTAGCATGGAGCTCCATGCAGAGGGAATATGAAGTACTACCCAGATGACCTCTGTTTTTGTACCACAGCATGAAACTGATAGTTTAATCACTCCCAGCTCTTGAGAATGAGTGATTCAAGTAGTAAAGGAAGAAGCAACTGGAACCAACCGAGTACTAGAGAAGGAAGATCATGGAAAATCAATTACCCGAGAAAAGGTGATCCTAGGGATGGGCATGGATATATTTTGCTGATGTTTTCATCTAATTGTTGACTTGTTTTGTTATCATGTACTGTGTCATAATTTAATGAAGCGATTAATATTTTGTAGTCAGTTTTGGGCCACAAAGCCATCCCAAGCGAAGACAACTAGCCAATCTAACAACTGAGGCTTGGTGGAGATATTGTGTTGTAATTACTGTTCAATGCTCCCCTCTCTAGATAAATAGTGGGAAGCAACACTTCACAATGGTTCATAATTTTTGGAAGGAAACTACTAAGTGGATCCTTTTCTTGTTTCACAAAGGCATTGTATGAACATTGATGTATGCACTCTATCAGAGAATTTAATGGAAGAATTGTGGTGATTCCAACTCCTTGATTTGTAGTATGTTTTTCTCTCTTATTATTTCCATATGTGTTTGAAATTCTCCTCAGATTTCATGTAAGTAGCAGCTAGATATAATTCCATTACACACATATTCATTTCGGTCAACTCTTTGATAAGTAATGTTTGTATTGATATGTTGATAAGGTCTTTAAAAGGTGCTCCATGCATCTTAGCATCTCATAAACCTTTCATTTCTCCTGCTTTCCTCTAAATCCATAGATACAAAATTCTTAAAGTCTAAGCTCTGTTTTGATGGATTTTCTCTCTATTTTCTCCTACTATTCCATCTCCATTAACAATTTATTTGCTGCGAGTTTCAATATGCTTTGGCCACCATTGTTTGAGTATTACTCCCTGTCGAAATCTTCACACATGTTATTTCTTACGTTGCACTTTCATGAGCTTTCCTGAACCAACCCTTTTCAAACTATTCGTGACAAAAAACTATTAGTGCTACAAGCCCTTAAGATAAATGTGCTAGCACTAATCAAGATGTCCTATGCATTGGTGTATAATCAACACATATGTTGTCTCTAGGAGGCTTTTCTTATCCCCCAAAACAATGATGCTACAGGTGCTACAAAAAGTGACAAAAAATTACATGGATTACCTACAATTATTGTTTTTGATAGAGATACCAGGTTTGTGTGCCATTTTTGGAGAACTTTATGGAAAAAGTTAGGAACCAATCTTAGCTTTAGTTCAACATATCATCCCCAGACTAATGGTAGACATAGGTGGTAAATAGAAGTCTTGGAAATATCTTGAGGGGTTTGGTAAGTGAACATCCCAAACAATGGGATTAGGTACTTACTTAGGCAGAATTTTCATATGATGGCTCACCTAACAGAAGGACGAGATTAAGTCCCTTCCAAATTGTTTATGGAATGCATCCAAGAGGAATTTATGAGTGAAGATTTTACAGCTAGTATGCAGGAAATACAAGACTGATTCAAGCAACAATTAGAAGAAAGCAACAACAAGTATAAACGAAGAGTAGATTCCAAAAGAAGACAACTAGATTTTGAAGTTGGAGACTTGGTTATGGAATATCTTCGGAAAGAAATATTTCTTAAAGGGGAATATAATATGTTAAAACTGAAAAAGATCGGACCATGCAAAATTTTGAGGAAAGTTTCATCTAATGCTTATGAAATAGAACTACCCAAAGGCTTGGGCATCTCACCAATATTTCATGTTTCAGATCTATACCCCTTTAATGATCCAATAAATTATCCTACAGATGTACCTACTAGTGATAAAGTTCATTGGGAGAAGCAACTACCTTCAACACCAGCAAAGCTAATTGAATCAATCATTGATAAAAGTGTGGTTAAAAGGACCATGAATAAGGAGTATTGTCAATATTTATTTAAATGGAAGAATCAACCAGTCGAAGATTCTACTTGGATGACAACAAAAAACATTTCAAAATATGGTACTGTTGGCTTGTATGGGCCTGACCCAGGTTCAGACGTAATTTAGCCAAGCAAATCCTAGTACTACTGGCCGTTTTGGCAATAGTCCGCGGAGTGCGGACTGAGGTCTCACCTGAAGTAGTATGGGAGGGTTCTAGAACTAGGTTTCTGCACCCTTTGGATGTTTGATGGGATTCTGGAGGTCCACGATCTGACCCGTTGCTACGCAGACTTGCGATCCCTTCGCACCCTGTGGCGCTGCTTCCATGCAGCCCTAATCGAGGTGCAACCCTTATAATACCAAAGATCCTTGCTATTTAATCTATGATTATGTAATTAATTAACTTGTTCATGTAAGACTAATGATTATTACAACATATTCATCAATCATATCAGTGCGCATGACAAATAAACCAATAAAAATGTAAAGAAGGTAAGGTACAACAAATACACAAAAATAAGAACCAACTTCTCTTTATTAATCTTCAATCTCGATTACAGAATCGACACCGCCCTGTGCACTCAGCTGCAGGGGTCCATGCACTTAGCTGCGAACTCTACTAGGCCTCTGCGCACTCAGCTACAAAGCCTCCTACTACTATGACCCAATACAC
Source organism: Pinus tabuliformis (assembly GCA_031772625.1). Classification (NCBI taxonomy): domain Eukaryota; kingdom Viridiplantae; phylum Streptophyta; class Pinopsida; order Pinales; family Pinaceae; genus Pinus; species Pinus tabuliformis. The sequence continues at coordinate 495,419,283 of CM062820.1, forward strand.
TTAGAATCCTACTCTAAGCTCCAACCATTCCTTCGCTACTCACACTCCCTTTTTCTATCTTTACAACTTAGAGCCTCACTCTATTTATACAATCCCATGGACCATGGGTAGGCCGACATGACTTTACATTACATTACATTAATTTAGGGCGGATAGCCCTATGACTTAACCTGTACTTCGTGCTCCACACCCGCAATTCGCGGAGTCTTACAAAACTTTTCACCAAAACTTGGGCTTTGAGCCCCAAAACATGATATGGGGGGATTCCATGCCCAACAAGCCCCCAACACAATCATCGTGACTCGTCCCGAGTCACTCTGTTGGTGCGGAAATCTTGGCATAGAGCCCCTCCAACTATTCCTGTACTGCCCGAAGCTCCCCGACACACTATTATGTAGTTTGTTGGACTTGTTGCATGTGTTCCTCTGATGCTTCTTTGTGAGGATCCACTATCTTCCTTAGCACATATATCTCCTGCATTTGTGTGAGCTTTCCCTCAATCTCGGCCGTAATGGTGAAGGCCTCATCAATCCAAGGCTGGACGTGCGCTTTGAGAAGTGCCTCTTTTTGTCTTGTAGCATCCACCTGTTCCTTCAGTGCCCTTTCTTGTTTCATCTTTGCCAGCCATTGGGTGAGGACGACTATCTGTGCATTTCACCTTACAAGATCATACTACTCCTATAATTCGCATGCCTCTGTTTCCAGGCGCTGTATTTTGGGATCCTCCTAGAAGGATGTAAGGATGTCAAAAGCTTGATCCTACATACTGGTACAGTCCTACACTGGCCATCCGATTTCTTCCAATACTATTTTAATTGTGCTAATGTGCTGCTCTCTAACTTTCGGAGGAGTGGAAGGCTGTGCCTTCATCCGCAACTCAGCAATTTGGATGTTCAACTCCAGCTGCACTCATGTTGTTTCCTCGCGTGCACTTCGGACTCCACTTACCAGACTGTGGATTCGCATCTCTGTTGGTAGGTCTGTGACGATGGATAATTCTGGAACACACCGACATGCTTCATCCACTATTTGCGTGATTTTCCGATTCTGTGACACTAGCTCATCACACTGCAGGCTGAGTTGTTCGATGTTGATGTTTTTCTTACTCAATACGTAGATCACGCGGCCTTCCCAGGTGCGTAGCTCTATTGTTAAGCTATCCTACAACTGGTACAATGTGTCCCGTGGAAGGGAAGCCAAATTTAGGCCAGGTCCCTTGATCCTGCCCACTGCGGCTTTGTCCTCCTCGCTCTCTACATTAGCGCTCCTTCTAGTAGCACTATGGTGTTGGCCATTTTTGCACGTAGCAGGTGCTCCACTGTTGATGTACCTCCGGCACTGTAGGTGGCTACTGCTCCTTCTTATGGGGCCCGCACCTGAAGTTCTTGCAGCTGCACCCTTAGGGCCCCCAACACAATCTATTGCTCCATCATGGCTTCCTGGAGCACCTCCCTAGTGACCTCATAAACTGTGTCACTGATGTCGTAGAGGTCGCCTTCTGTCAGTGTAATTGGTTCGATGTCTAGTTTGGATGCCTTAACCTTTTTTTGTGGACCTGATCTCTCCGTGACACGCAACCATTTCAGCTGGGTGGACGTTGTGCTCGGGTTCGCGCCTTCTACTATATCTGGTCCCTGTCCTGTAGACACGTTTTGGCCCCCTTCCTCCTACATTGTGGTGGCCCTTGTTGCCTGTGTTGCTACTACTTTTTCGACAGCCTTTACCTATTCTGCGGCTACCTTTGCTACCTCACAGGCAACCCTTACCTCTGAAACTGCTTGTTCATTGTGCTTTTGCTGGGCCAACTGGGTGATATGCAACTTGGTTGCAGCCTTCTGCTTTTGTGCTGTTGTTCTATCCTTCTCTGCTAGATCTGGGGTGCGCCACTCCAGGGGCCATGATTCCAGCATGGAGAAGATCGCATCATCAATGACGATGAAGGGGAGCTTGGTATAGTTCTGTGCCAAATCTTTACGTGCCTTTATATACACATTATGAATATCCACCTTGGAGTCTGCAAATCTTCACAGACTATTGTACACTGTGTGGAATAGGCATAATCTCCTGTTGATCCACATCCGGATGCTCACCTCTATGAGCACCCAGAATATCTTTGTTTCACGGATCCGCGTGGCATCCTTCATAGCCCATAGTGACATGTACTTTGTAGCCTCTGGAAAGTCCTGTTCAATATTAGGGAATTGACGTTCCTCAAGCAGTTCCCCTGTTACCAACAAAATAGACAAGAGAAACCACGAGTAGTGGAAGGTCTTACCCTGCTCTTGGTATTCTTTTCAGTTAATTAAGAACTCCTCGTAGAGGAACTCGGCGCAGTTGAATTGGAGCCCCTCCGTGCATTGTTCTGCCAGCGCAACTACCGGTGCTGGTACCTCATCTCCGCAACATTTTTTCATTACCTTTCCATCCAGGAGTTGGGTGGCTATGCGCACCCCTTTATCTTTAATGTTGCTGATTGCATAACCCCTCTTCTTCTTTTCTAGTTTGTATTTCTTTTTCATGGCCTCTGCAAGTGCCAAATCTCCACTTTTTCCAACTATCTCTATGGGGTCCTTCCCCTTACAGGGGAGTTGAGAGATCGTATGGATAAGATCTGCCATGATGGGAATAGGCTCCTCCAGCCATAAGTACCCATCGTGCATGAGACATAGTAGCTGCCTGATGACAAAAATTGTGATAGGTGCATGGTGAAAGTGTGGAATCCATAGTAGCTGAAGTAGTCCGGCCTTCTCCACACCACGCAGCCATTTTTGCACCTCTAGTGTTGTAACTGACCCCTCCATGCTCTGTTTGATGAGGTTCTTAGTCTCTAAATGTGGGAACTTCTCACTGCCTGCGAGGTCCCAATCTTCAAATTTCATTGTGGGCATGCAGCCCAGGGCTAAGCCTTCAAACACAATTCCATCGGGGAGGAGCAGGGTTTGGAGTGTGCTCTTAGCAGCATCCAAATCCTTGGGTATCTTAGCTTTCCCTTTCCATGGAGGAACGTACTCGGGAAATTTCACGGCAGCATGCACCAGTTGGATGTCCTCTTCCATGTCTTCTGCTGCTTCTATCTCATCTATGAGAGCCTGCAGGTCCTCCTCCTCATCATCTGTCACAAGGGTGGCTGCCTTGCCCTTTTCTTCCATGGAGAGTTTACCGAACTTCGGATTCCGTGGGGACATGTGGATTGGTATTGCCACCTGCTTATCTTTCTTTGGCCTCAGTGTCTGAGGCGATTTCGGGATTTTCGGCACGATCCCAGTGTCTCTGGGAACATCATGCACCGTGGGGTTCTGCGTGGCTTAGGCGGCAGTTTCTTCTACATAGCCCAAACCTCTCCTGGTAGCCGTCATCTTGCTTGAGTTGTCTGTGGTTGCTCGCAAACTTCGGGGCTCAAATCTTGCTTGGCGCTCAACACTTCGTGCTCTATGTAATTGCTCAAATCTCAAATGAACAAGTGTTGTCTCATGGCTAGCCCTTGGAGTTTTATAGCACCTTTTGAATTCAAATCCGACTGTTCCCCCCAATTCTGAGCCATCAATGCTTTCTTGGCAGCAGATTTCCCTAAATATAGCTCTTAATTCGTGCCTTAATTACCCACCACCCACTCCCTTTTGCCTTAAATTGGACATCTCGTCACGAACAGTGACACCAATTATTACTTCCCAACCTACCCACGTGGCAGTGCAGCCCCTTGTGCGCGGGTGTTAAGCTTGTGTCATGCTATTTATACGTGCACCTCCCTCATCGCACAACTCCCAAACAGACCCTTTTAGAGTCCTGCGCTCTCTTTCAATTGTCTGGAGTGTGGAGACTGTGCTCCCTACGACTAGTCAGGTGGTCACACCACTTGTGTGCGACTTGACCTCGCTTTCCAGCATAGTCCGGGGAAACTCCTCAACTATCTGCGCGACCACCGACACTGTGCATTCTACTGTATGCAATGTGCTTCCCTGGTTGCTGCATTTGGTGAGGTGCGGTCGTAGCCATGGTAGCAGAGTCATAAAATCTTGGTGACAATCTTCTACTATAGTGGTATGGTCATCAGTATCTTGCCTTGTCATTCATGGTTTATCGACGAGACATGCCTGCATGATCTCATTTTCTAGCCTCTTGATCTCAACGTCCATCAAAATGCTTTTCTTCCTCAACCATACCTGGTCCTTTTCGAGTTCCCGAAGTCTAAGGTTCCCTCACCGGATGGCTTCCTGAATCCACATATGTTTGACATTGTGCAGATGTGTGATTCCTTCCCCCTTTCCATCGCGCACTGTCACTACTACAGGGTCTAGTACGTGCGAATTCCTTTTTGCACTTTCTTCAGTAATTACAGTTTCCACTCTATTTTTCACCTTTGGAATCATCTCCATGTTGAGGGTTTTTCACATGGTCTGGTAGGCCCATCGAACTGCTGGCTCGCGTAGGTCCAAATAAATCTGTTTTTCCTGGTCAACCTTGTTCATTACTCTACACACCCTATCAAATGCTTCAACGTGGATACTTGGTAGCACGCGTTGCCTTTCCTACTACTGTGATTTTTTCTGATTCTCTATCCTAGGGCTAGTGTGCGTGTGTGCAGGATTTACAACATATTTCTGTACCCATCGAGAAAGATGGGTGCGCAAGTTTTTCTGCCCCTGTTGACTTACTTGCATTCAAAGCTGGGTCTTTCCAAAATGTAGGTGCATCATCCTTCTACATCCGCACTAGTCCTCAAAATTTCCTTGATGCATATCCCACCATCGTGTGAGTGTTGCATGCAGTGCCCACTTTAGTGCATCAACCCACTGCTCTTCTGGTACTGCGCTTTCAAATTTTCTCAGAAATTCATCCACCACTAACAATCCATCATATGTTGGCAGCTCCCTTCCATCTGTTGTCATGCAACGCAATGACCTAATCATCATGTTGCATTTCGGCATTGTTACTTCGTGCAACGAATTCTTCCATCGCTCTATCTCTTCGTCTAAATCCAAAGTGCAGGAGCTTCCGTGCTCCCACGAAATCCTTCCATATGCAGTCAGATTCACCCAATCCTCTCATTGTGAAGTTATCTTGTAGATATAGCCGAGATCGTCATCACTATCGTCATCACACATCGGTTCAGTGTATCACGCTCCTTCGGCCGAGTCTAGCGGTACTACCACACGTAGTGAATTTTTCTCAAAGATCATTTTGCGCTTCTTCAGATTTATGACTCCATTCATACCGGTAGCCTAGTCTATTCCTAGTAGCGCGGGATAGGGATTGATGTCATTGACAATCTCTATCACTTCAAAATTTGCCTGCGAGCTCATGCCTTCAATATCGACTGTCACCCCTTGCAATCTTCCCATGGGAAAAATCTTCTATTGGTTCTCCATTCATAACTAAATAGGGGACCATTATAACTTGGGTCTACCCATGCGCTACCATGTTTGCTTTGATAGTACATTCACGTCCAAACCCAGATCCAAGATTACCTGATCCGTTTTGTACTCACTTATTTGCGCAGTCAACCTCATTTCCCTTCCTGTGCACAAAGCATGCTTTCCAAGTTTCCGGACCACACGTGGTTCTCCTGAACCCGCACAATTAGTGATAAGTTCCTATAACCCTTTGATTGCCTTGCTGTCATGCAGTAGTTTCATGCATGTCTCTAGAAAGGTAGTGAGTAATGAAGGATCCATCCCTGGTTCTAGTTGATCCTGGCTACTTGAAGTGGAGGCCTCCGTGAAGCTCTTCTTAGCTTCCATGAATGTCTCCTTCACACGTTCTAAGTCAAACTCGGGTTCCGTTGTAGGAGCCTTGTGAAACCACACGTGTTCTTCTATCTGCTTCCCTTTATAATCTCTCATGGTCATACCACTTCTGAGCATCATGTTTACATTTGGGTCTTCTTCGTGTGGTTCAGACCTCATCATTTGTAAATTCTGGGTTAGAGGGGGCTGGAGTACCCCCTTTTCGCGCATCCTTGCTATCAGTGAAGGGAAATCTTCTGCCTCATGATCAAATTGATTATAGTACCAACATGATATTCTAGTCGAGTTTGTACAATCGTGGGCATAATGCCCTGACCCTCTACAATTTAAACAAATTATTTGGCCGCGACCCCTTCCTGGTCCCATTCTGCCTCGACCCTAACCACGCCCCTGAAACCTAGCGCGTGTCGTCCCTGCATTTTGGTCAAGGGCTCACATTTCAGTTTGCACCCTCTAGGCAGGAGTCTGATCCATCATTAGTTTATAACTTTGACAGGTGCGTTCGTCATGGCCTACTGACCTACAGAAATTACAAAACAATTGTTGGGATGTCTGCATATACTTCCGCAAGAGATGAAAATTATCCGTGGTGTGTTTTCCTCCTATCTAGAAGATCACGCACCATAATACAGACACCACGCTTGGCCCTGCCTGTGCCTCTGGTCTTAACAGCATTGGCCCTCCTCTTGCCAAGTAGTTCGCAAACACTGGACGGTGGTTCTTGTCGTGCCCTTGGCCTTTGCATTTTATGCACCATACTTCCTCGTGCACCTCCAGCCGAGGTGTCCTGTCTTGTTTCAAACTTTGCATTTTCAGACATAGATTCTGCAGTTGCATGTGGATTTGTTGGACTCCCAACCCAGGGTCTTGTATAGGGGTCTTGTAGGTTTTAACCCCATACAGAAATTACCTGCATACGAATTTTAAAACACAGAAAATAAACAATGCGAGAGCATAACACATAAAACACATATACACAGAGATTTCCCCTGGATCCCAAAACTAGGACTACCAGCTTGATTTTTTCATTATGTTCCTTTCAATGTTATAATACATATTTAAACATGCCAAAGCATCTAATACATGGACCGAAAACCATTGCATCCAATACCATGGATCGAAAACCATCGCGTCCAAAAAACATGTGTGAAAATCATGCACAAAACCATAGGTGGGTTTGCCCAACCTAACATAGGGTCCAAAACCAAAATTTTCTGGGGTGCTGCCCCGGACCCCATAAAGTGGGGTTATGGGTACACCTCAAACCCCCTATGACCCCCCCTCGCCACACAATCGGCGCAAGGAAGGGGGGCTCCGTCCCCCCTCTAACCCCCCGGTTGACTACGTGGGCTTGTCATGGAAAGAATATAACACAACCCAACATTCTCCCACTTGTTGTTTTCTTTCCACAGGGGGCCACAAGAGAGCTTAGTCATTTTTTCAGCCCTGAAACACCCATTGTCTCTCTACACCAAGAGAACTTCTCAGAGCTCACAGATTTTGTCAATACATCTGCAGTATTCTTCAAAGTGTCCACCTTTACCAGCAACACCTTTTTGTCTTCTATCATACCCCTCACAAAGTGATATTCAACATCAATGTGCTTTTTGTTTGAATGATATGTAGGGTTCTTTGCCAAGAAAATTGCACTTTGGTTGTCACAGTCTACCCTTTTAGCTCCATGTACTAACCCCATACTTGAACACAATCTCTGCAACCAAACTACTTCCTTGCTTGCATGAGTGGTTGCCATGTATTCTGCCTCTGTAGTTGATAGTGCCACTACAGATTGTTTCTTACTCATCCAACTGACTGCAACTCCAAATAGGTTAAACACATACCCACTTGTAGATCTTCTCTGATCCAGATCTCCAGCCCAGTCTGCATCAACAAAGCCATGAATATCCAACATTCTGTACAATCTTGATCTTCCTTGGTAGCACAAACCATAATCAATAGTGCCACGCAAATACCTGAAAACTCGCTTCACTGTTGTCCAATGCTCCTTCCCTGGATTTGACATAAACTTGCTCAATACTCCCACTGGATGTGCAATGTCTAGTCTAGTACAGACCATTGCATACATCAAGCTACAGACTGCACTTTCATATGGAACACGGGACATGTCCTCTTCCTCTTCTTGTGTCTTGGGACACTGTTCAACGGATAACCTCACACCTGCAGGAATAGGAACCTTTTCCGGTTTACTATCCTGCATATTAAACCTTTGCAGTATTGTCTCGACATACTTCCTTTGGTTTAACCAGAGCTTCCTCTTTACTTGATCTCTTTTAGTTTCCATACCCAAAATATAGTTTGTAGCACCAAGATCTTTCATGTGGAATTTGGAGGATAATTGGGTCTTCAAACCCTGGATAATTTCTTTGTCATTTCCAACCAGCAACATATCATCCACATACAAGACCATATAAATAACACGGCCACCAATTAATTTAAAATACACACAATTATCTACTTTGCTTCTAGTGAAGCCAAGTCCTCGTATAAATGTATCAAATTTCTTATACCACATCCTTGGTGACTATTTTAACCCATACAGAGACTTCTTTAACTTGCATACCAGTTCTTTCTTACCCTTCACCACAAAGCCTTTAGGTTGCTTCATGTATATTTCCTCTTCTAGATCCCCATGAAGAAATGTTGTCTTCACATCCATCTATTCTACCTCAAAATCAAAAGCTGCAGCAACAGATAAAAGTAATCTAATAGAAGTTACCTTGGCAACAGGAGAAAAAATATCACCAAAATCAATTCCTGACACTTGGGAATAACCTTTTGCTACCAAACGAGCTTTGCATTTCTCCACCTTTCCTTCTACATTTGTCTTCTTCTTGAACACCCATTTGCTGCTAATGGGTTTCCTTCCAGCCAGCAACTCCACTAGCCCAAGCCTCATTTTTATGCAAAGATGCCATTTCATCAATCATGGCCTCTTTTCAGAGTTTTCCATCCTCTGAATCTACTGCTTCCTTCACAGTTTTGGGATCATCTTCAGTAATAGTTAAAGAAAAATTTGAACAGAAAGTAGATGGACTATACCTTTCTGGCTGCCTTCTTTCTCGAACTGATCTTCTCACACCCAGAGTTTGCGGCTCTTCATCTTTTGATTCCTCCTCTGCTGTAGAGTTCGATTCTTCCTCCTTAAGCTCAAACTCTATCTTCTCAAGTTCCTTTGGTTGGACTTCATGTTTAATAACATATTTTACCTCTCTGAACACCACATCTCGTCTATACACAACCTTCTGTGTGATTGGGTTTCAAAGCTTATAACCCTTTAAACCATCCTTATACCCAATAAAGATGCACTTTTCAGATTTACTATCCAACTTGGTTTGTTTCTCCTTTGGAACATGTACATATGCATCACATCCAAATACCCTCAAATGTGGAAGAGAGGGTTTCTTACCAGTCCATACCTCTTGTGGATTCTTATCCTCCAACGTTGATGAAGGTGACATGTTGACCAGGTAACATGCAGTATCCACTGCCTCTGCCCAGAATTCCTGTCCTAACCTAGCACCACTAAGCATGCTTCTTGCCCTTTCCATCAATGTCTTATTCATTCTTTTTGCAACTCCATTTTGCTGAGGTGTATATGGAGTAGTTTTCTGTTGTGCTATACCACACTTCTTACATAATTCTTTAAATTCCTTGCTGTAGAACTCTCCACCATTATCTGTCCTCAACACCTTTATCTTCTTCTTTATCTAATTTTCCATGTGAGCCTTAAATTCTTTAAACTCGTCAAAGGCTTTAGATTTCTTCTTAAGGAAATATATCCATGTATTCCTTGAGAAGTCATCTATAAATGATGCATATTACACAAACTTACCTAGTAATGGAACCTCCATAGGTCCAAACACATCACTGTGCACAAGTTCTAATATCTGTTTCACCCTCTTACTACCAGAGGTGAAACTCACCTGATTTTGCTTCCCATATACACAATTTTCATAGAAATCAAAATCTAGAGAGCTATTACTCATACCTTCTACCATACCTTTACCATGAAGTATTCAAAGACCCTTCTCTCCAATATGTCTAAGCCTTTGATGCCACAACATGGTCTTCTCTCCAGAGACCACTAGATTTTCTACTCCACTTTCAGGAACCACAGAACTGTTGCACCCATCAATAACAACGCTACCTTGTAGGTTGTAAAGAGTTCCAATTCGAACTCCCCACATCAATACCAGTGCTCCCCGAACCATTTTGTAGGTATCCTTCTCAAACATTGTTTTTACACCTGCACCATCTAGCTTGTTTACAGAAATCAGATTTCTGGTCAATGTAGGAATATGCAGAATAGCCGAAAGTGTTCTAACCCTTCCACCTTGCAACTTCAACTTTACTTTTTCATGACCAGTGATTCTAGCCTTCCTATCATCCCCTAAGAATACATCACCACCATCATATTTCTCATACTCGCAGAACCACTCTCTATGGGGAGTGAAGTGAAAGGATGCACTTGAGTCAACCAACCATGCCTCATGATCTACATGTGTACTTGAAGAAGCCAAGTACACATCCCCACCTTCATTTGAGGCGGTTTTCACCTTTGTAGAAGGAGCATCATCAGATCCCTTTCCTTTATCAGGAGCTTTAGATTTACAGTCCCTTTTGTAGTGCCCTTCCTTTCCACATTTCCAGCACACCACCTTTACAGGTTTTCCTGGAGATTTAGATCTCCCACTCGATGACTTATTTTTGTTTCTATTCTGGGACCATCCTCATATAGACAAGGCATCACCATTCTGGCTCTCCATATTTTTCTGTCTCATCTCCTCCGTCAGCAAGGATGAGACTATTTCATCAAACTGTAAGGAAGTTGCATTGCTACCTATTGCAATAACCAGACTATCCCACAAATCTGGTAGAGAACACAACAAACTGATGCACTTATCTTCATCTGAAATTTTAATATCAATAGATGCTAATTGACTTACCACAGTATTAAATGTGTTCAGATGCTCTGTCACCAAGTCTCCCTCTTTCATCCTCAGGTTATATAGCTTTTTCTGCAGGAACAGTTTATTCACCAAAGACTTAGATTGGTACAAAGTCCCTAACTTGTCCCACGAAGCCTTCGCCGTAGCTTCCCATGATACATTCAACAATACTGAATCTGAGACACATAATCGTATTGTGCTCTTTTCCTTCCGATCCAACTTCTTCCGTTCTTCATCAGACACTCTCGTTGGTTTAGTACTCGGATCTACCACGATCCATTGATCTTTATCCACTAACAGATCCTCCATCTTGAGTTTCCACAACTCGAAAATCTGACCATTAAATTTCTCGATCTCTATCTTTCCACTGTTCGCCATCTTCTTTCACCACCAAAATTGATCACGCAAATCTCCCACTGAACAGGGTCTACCACAGGCCCGATTGAAACCCCTCAGTAACAAAGGCATCCCCTTGAAGCCAAAACTGCTCTCATAGCAAATGTAGGTTTTAACCTCGTACAAAAATTACCTGCATACGAATTCTAAAACATAGAAAATAAAAAATGCAAGAGCATAACACATAAAACACATATACACAGAGATTTCCCCAGGATCCTAAAACCTAGACTACCAGCTTGATTTTTTCATTATGTTCCTTTCAATGTTATAATACATATTTATACATGCCGAAGAATCCAATACCATGGACTGAAAACCATTGCGTCCAAAAAACATGTGCAAAAATCATGCACAAAACCATAGGTGGGTCTGCCCAACCGAACATAGGGTCCAAAACCAAAATTTTCCAGGGCCTGCCCCAGACCCCATAACGTGGGGTTACGGGTACACCTCAAACCCCTTGTGACCCCCAGCCCTCACTACACAATCGGCGCAACGAAGGGGGGCTCTGCCACCCCTCTAACCCCCCGGTTAACTACGTGGTCTAGTCGTGGAAAGAATATAACACAACCCAACAGGTCTCATGCAATCTCATTGCCATCTCCAACGCTTCAGCCTGGGTGGAAAGTTTTTGCTATGACAACACCATCCTTAAGTGCGGCGTGAGTGAGGCCACAAACCGTGCACGATGCTGTGTATCGGTTAACATCATATTAGCTTCATAGATCGTACTCTTCATCCTTTGGTCCAGATCCCAGGGGGTCTCTCCTGGGAGCATCATGATCTCCTTAAACGCAATGATTGATTGTGTCTCTAATTTTGGCCTGCTACATTCCTTGTTCAGCATGACCTGGATCTTTGCAATTCCTGTGGTCGGGTGGTCATTACAATGCTTGATATACCATGTTAATGTGTGATCCTACAATGTGCTCACCAGTGTAGCATTTTTAATATTATCATCCACGACGCCCTGTGCTTCCCATACTTCTCTTACCACAAACTAGAATTCGTTCGGATCTTCATTTCCTACTCCTTTGAACACCGATAGTTTGATCTCACTCACCATATTGAATTGCGGTGGTGGTGGACGTAGAGTGGGTGGAGATGGAGGTGAGGGGGGGTGAAATGGGTGGCAGTGTGGGTGGAGGTGGTAAACGCAGAATTCGTTGTCTTATCAAACTGGTCACGCTTCTCAGAGAAACCTTTGTGAGCTCTTCCTCGCTCTCTCACAAGGGTGAAATTAAGGGACTGTTTTCTAGCTCTTTGTTATTTTTGTTTTTATAGGTCTTCTCACTTCGCGTAGCCCCAAACATTAGTTTATTCATAGAATCCGCTTTTCACACAATAGCATCTTAATCCAAGTGTTCAAAGATTTAATATACTTACCTCATGGTCCCTTGAGAAAACGTCGCTCTACCTCACCGTAGCTGACATTTGTGTCTACCACGAACTCAGTGATAAATCCTCCTATTATTCAGTCGAGCCAATGGTTCAAAGCTTGCGCTATCTTATTTTTTGATGCTTCTAGTCTACGCACTAATTCCGGAGTCCACACTATTGGTTTGTCGAATCTACACCTTCCTTGGCTGTCTGCTAACTTCACGATCCACTCATACAGTTTAGAAGGAAAGGATGCAAAGAAAATTTCATGGATTTCCGTATACAAGTAACGCTCCAACCATTGGTCCTTGAATACTCGCAGAGTTCTGTTTTCCTGCACCGTGAACTCGTGAATCTTCCTATCCAACCACTCTTCAATTTCTTTCTTTGTTGGATTCCAGTGGCATGGCATCAGATATCCTTTATGCAGATCTCAGTCCCAGTAACAAAACCATTTGTTGGCTTGTATGGGTCTGACCCAGGTTCAGAGGTGATTTAGCCAACAAAATCCCAACACTACTGGCCCTTTCAGCAATGGTCCGTGGAGCGCGGACTGAGGTCTCACCCGAATTAGTATGGGAGGGTGCTAGAACTAGGTTTCCTCACCCTAGGGATGTCTGATGGGCTTTTGGAGGTCCATGGTTTGACCCATTGCTATGCGCACTTGTGATCCCTTCGCAACCTGCGGTGCTGCTTCTGCGCAACCCTAGTTGGGGTGAAACCTATATAATACCGAAGATCCTTGCTATTTAATTTGTTATTATCTGATTACTTAACTTTTTCATGTAAGACTAATGATTATTACAACATATTCATCAATCATATCAGTGTGCACGACAAATAAAATAATATAAACGTAAAGAAGGTAAGGTACAACGAATACGCAGAAATAAGAACCAACTTCTCTTTATTAATCTTCAATCCCAATTACAAACTCGACACCGCCCTATGCACTCAGCTGCAGGGGTCCGCGCACTCAACTATGGACTCTACTAGGCCTCTGTGCACTTAGCTGCAGATCCTCTTCCTACTACTACGATCCAATACACTTAGAATCCTACTCTAAGCTCCAACCATTCCTTCGCTACTCACACTCCCTTTTTGTATCTTTACAACTTAGAGCCTCACTTTATTTATACAATCCCATGGTCCGTGGACCATGGGTAAGCCGACATGACTTTACATTACATTACATTACTTTAGGGAGGACAATCCTATGAATTAACCTCTACTTCGCGCTTCGTGCCCACAATTCGTGGAGTCTTACAAAAGCTTTGAACAAAACTTGGGCTTTGAGCCCCAAAACATGTTGTGGGGGGATTCCATGCCCAACAGGTACCAGTATTGAAAAAATCCAAAAGAAAAACATATGAATGTATCTTTTCCCCCTCGCAAGTATGATGCAGGAGCATCTCCTATTTTTTATGTATTTATTTATTTAATTTGGAGAATCTTACAAAATTATAGATTTTGTGGAGTCTGGTAGAATTTGATAGAGATTAAGTAGTTATGATATATTCCTAGAATATAAAGGATTTCTCTCAACTTCCTCCAAATATCTAGGAAGGAGTTATCTATTTGCGGAATTCGAGAGTTTTCCTCCTTCAGAACAAATAACTATGTAATTCATTTACAAACACAAGTTTTGAGAGAATTTAATTAGTGCATATTGTGTTTGTTTATTACTTTCCTCTTGGCTCTGCACTAGATGATCAACTTTATTAGCTAATTTAGCAAGTCATTAGAACTTGAACCATTACAGTAGAACTCAATTATTTCAAATTTCCTTAACATTGAACTACCAAATGTTTAGTTTATATAGGAGTGTCTTCTAAGAGGATGAATGGGGGGAGAAGGAATGGAATGAACCTCTTGAATGGTTTGAATCTAATGAACCTACTCTATTTGTAAGCATGAATTTGGGTGCATTAACACCACTGTAGGATGGTGGAAAAAAGGCGAGGTTGGGGGTAGGGGAAAAATCAACGGGATGAACATAACAATCAGGGGATTATGAATGGTGTTGACAAAGGTTTCCTAGAAAACAAACACTGGAGGTCAAAACCATAGAATAGATATACTATGTTTGTATATTTTCTTGATGGTCTAGATGCTTTTTAGATGTCTCATGGTAGGTGACATCAAAGTTAAACATTTTTCAATAACACCATTAAAGACAAAGTGTCTTCTCATGCCTAGGTCACCATAGCATTACTTTGTCATCACAAAGAGTTTATTACAATCAATAACAGTGAGTCATATTTTATGTGAGAATATTTCCAAACCTCCTACAAAATTCCACTATAAGAAAATGGACCCTAGATCTCTTTCCTAGTGGGTAGGCTACTCTACTTCATCTTCATATTTTATACCCTCATAATATCGATAGAAATATATAGAATTGAACACTAGTGAAATGTTTCATCTCTACAACAACTCAAATTTGTATCCATGTGGAGGAAACCACATAAATACAAATATATTTTTCACTATTAGTTTCTAGTGGTGCTTACAATGAAGCATGACACAATATCTATACATGTGGAATTAAAAGTTGTAACTCTTCACAAAGAGCTTTCTATACTGTAGTTTGTTAATTTATTAATTTCTTAGTCAAGGTACATTACAAGTCATACTCTCTTGAAGTGCTTCATCCTTGAAGAACTAATAAAGATGAGTGTATTGATTTGAATTCACCATTTTCCCAGGCAGATTTATCTTTTGATTGGTTTCTCCACTTGATCCAAATTGGATCACTATATTGTTTTTCATCCATATCAGTTCGAGTGGAAAAAGTGGAGGAATCAACTCACAAGACCATTTTTACCAACAGGATCCAATTTGGAAAATTGGGGTAAGAAACCTTTTGGGAGCATTTTGAGGCATCAAATGATGCTGTTTGGGAGAAATACTTGTCTCTTTAGCTTTTCACCATTTTATCACATTTCACACATAGATACATTTACAATGGTGTAATAATAGCCTCAGTCGGAGTTTGTATGTGAAAGTTATGCCACTTAGAATTTGACCTTCCTATTTTCACCACTATAATTCAAGAGCATGCCACCTCTACCCCCATTATTCATGGAAAAGTGGCTAGCTACATGATTGTGATGAATAATACTCTAGAAGTGTCCATATTGTAAATTTGGTTAAGGGTTCAGTTATTCAAACCTAAATAGTAGGTTATCGGGCCATGTTATAACTGGGCCACTAGGAGGAAAAGGGGTTCCATTCTTTTGAGTGCATTTATTCCATAGATGAGTAAAAATATCTGAGTGGGATAGGAGATAGAGAACACAAAGAGGATTTATTCATTGTAGTATCACATAGGCTATTAGTGCTAATTTTATTGATGAATTAGAACTATATGTGGTTCCCCTCTATGTATTTGGAATGGTGTTTGCAAGTCCTTCCACGTACATGCGATATGCAATATTCATGTGGATAGACAATGAGTATCAACTCGTTAAGGATGGTGTTAGTATGAAAAATTTTAGTATGTGTACCAAAAATGCTTCACTTAAGTTATATGTAACTTATAACCTGTTGATGGGCTGCCAACAACTAAGGGGGTCTCCCTAGTGTAAAGTCCTAATTAGACCTCACAGCATTTGTGAAAGGAGCCCCATATGGTATGTAGGCCCGACTACCACCATGAATGTTTATGATATTAGTTATCAAATCAGAAGGTGTTAGAGTGGGACAAGAATGAAATTCTCAGGCAGTGAAGCAAAATCAGCCCATTTTTGAAAAATTACATAAATAAGTACAAACAAGTCTCAACAAAAATAAGAAGAGATACACATGAGAGTGATTAATGAGCTAAAACCCCATCAAACATACAATAAACAGGAACATGCCAGAAGTTAATTGCAAAGTAGTTCACAATAAGTCACTGATATGGAATGGAACAGGTAAACACAAATTCGAAAGAAAAACATACATGCAAACACTATGTCCCAATCCATAACATATTGCATATATGAAAGTGCACATACAAATATAGTGAAGTATCTTTTGGCATTATGACATAGGTTTGGCACTTTGACACAGGTGTTGTCCTTGATGGAAACTCACTCAGGTGACAGATCACAGTTCAGGCTCTTAGAATGAAATTAAAAAATATATATGTAGGTTCCTCTTAACCAAGTCATGTATACAAGTAGGATCGACGTTCAAAAGGCACGTATACGTATGCATGCACTTTCATACAAGGAAAAGCGCGTACATGTGGGAAAACTTATTTTTTGTCCATGGTATTTAGTCCTTGGTATTTGGACCTATGGTTTTGGACCATGGTATCTCGTCCGATGTGTTGAATCCAGGTATTGGGTCCATGGTATTGATTCTTTATGGTTTTGGACCATGGTATTGAGTAAGGCCTAAGACTATAAAAGGGAAGGAGATCATTAGACAAAGGTATTCACTCAAGCATTGAATATCTTATGAAGAGCAAGATCAAGAATTAGGTTATGGTGCATAGCTGGATCTGAACCAAGGACGAACTTGAGCGCAAGAAGAAGGATAAGTTCTATTGTTGGGTAAAAATCTTAAGGTTTGAATAGTAGTATCTTTGTGTGATTTTGATATGTTATATCTGGCGCATGACTTGATCTATAAATCTGATAATCTAAGTATAACTCATGTTTGAATAAGTGAAAAGGGTAAATTATCTTTTATAGATCTATACGCAGGTTCGGCACAGCAGAGGCGCGTATACACGCTGTTTCAGTAAGTCAAAGCAGCGTATACACTGGTTGGTCTTAATACAGAAGCATATGTACGCAGGTTATACATATTGAAGTAGCATACATCTCATGAAATATGTTTTAGGCTACTTTTGTTTATTGCTATAGTGTTTTGGGTTCAGGATTGGTTTCTGGTTACTGTCAATGTAGTCTGGTTACAACATTCAGAGAAGTAATTGTTTGATTCAGTTTTTGATTGAAGCAAAGGAGATTGGTGGATGCAGATGTGTTTGATGGTTGATTATTATCATTGATGGATCTATTCTGAAAACTTATGAAACATGGTCCCTGGAAGAAAAGAGAAGGTTGTAGCCTTCTATAGGTCAACACCTATGTACTAGTACATCAGTTAGTACAAGAGCTAAGGGGTTGTAGCTCCCTTCCAGGAGAAGCTGGAAAATGAGAGAAGGTTGTAGCCTTCTGTAGGTAGAAGCTTGCATACTGGTATAAGACTGCACCAATACAGATCCATTGTAAAAAGAAGTTTCTAATTGAAAGAAGATAGAGACGAATTGCAGCAGGTGGTTTTCACCCACATTGGGTTTCCACCTTATATCTTGTGTTCTTGTGTGTGACTGTCTATTCTATTTTACTGTTCCTGGTTATTGGTTATATGGTTCTAACACACAGATTAATGATCAAAATCTGAAGAATAAATGAAATTATAAGTCTGCAAGTTATACGCGAGTTTCCTTAACTGTAGTTGCGTATATACGCTGTTTTCACTAATTGAAGTAGCGTATGAAAATCTAATGAAATGAAAAATTGACTTGATAATATTGATTCACCCCCCACCCCTCCCCTCAGTATTATTTCCAACAATTGGAATCAGAGCAGGTCCTTCAGAAGAAGCTTGATCGCTTGAAGGAAGATATATCATCATGAGAAACTACGAAAAATAGGCATCGATCAGGCCACCAATCTTTGATGGAAGCAACTTTGTCTATTGGAAGGTAAGAATCACAACCTATCTTCAATCTCTTGGTATAGAACTTTCGGATATCATGGAAGTAGGATACACATTTCCATCAACAACTCTTACAGATACGGTTGGTAAGAAGCAGTATGAAACAAATTCAAAGGTTGTCAATACTCTATTAGGGAGTTTATCTCAATCAGAATTTGTCAAGGTTATGCAGCTTAAAACGGTGAAGGAAATATGGGACAAGATCATTCTAAGCTATGAACGAGACAATAAGGTAAAATGTGCAAAACTACAAACTCTCAGAATTCAATATGAAAATCTCAGAATGTACAGTGATGAAAGTGTGGCTAATTATTTCTTATGTATAGATGAGATTGTTAATCGTATGAAAAACTTGGGTGAAGAGATAAAAGAAGTTACTTTGGTTGAAAAGGTTCTAAGATCTTTGTCTTCTAAGTTTGAATCAAGAGTCTCTGCCATAGAAGAAAAATAGGATCTACAGAGTATTACCATGTCACAGTTGCACGGAATCTTAACTGCTTTCAAAATGAGAAAAGGGGGACCATAAAATAAGAGAGACACTGCATTCAAAGCTTCAGGAAGAGGAGATTACAATGAGTCAGGACATATATTAGAAGGAGAGGAAGAATCAAACTTTGTCAAGAACCTTCAATGGGGTTCTGGAAGATTCAGAGGTAAGCTACCTTTCAAATGCTTTGCTTTTGGAAGAGTCGGTCACTATGCAGCCAAGTGTCCTCATAAAGATAAGCTTGATGAAGGTAGGAACCAGTTAGATGGAACATAAAATAGAATGTAAGTAAGAAAAGCTATTATACACATGAAGACAGTGATGGATTTTCAATTAGTGATGAAGATGAACAATGTAATGATTATAGACTTTTGATGGCTTTTAAAGATGATGATTTCTTAGATGCTGTAGATTAAAATGATCTCTATGAAGAAATTTATAAACTTTAATTTGTTTAGAAGAAAAGAGTATGATCATAGATACTCTGATATTCCAACTTGCTGAAAGGGAAAAACATAATGAAAAGTTAGAATGTGAAATTGTGGGACTTAGAAAAGATATTGAGAAAACAAAAGCTCTTAATCTTAGATTTTCTAAAGGATCCAAAACTTTAGATGAGATTATCAAAGTACAATGTTCTCCACTAATCAAGACAGGTCTTGGATATGCTGAAGAAGCATCTCAAGCATAGAAGCCATCCACCTCCAAAAGTTATCTTGATGCAGCAAGGAGAAGTGAACAGATTGATAATTGACAGCAAAGGCATAAAGCAAATCACCAGGTAAGTCAGGGTCAATCTACCTCAAGGATGAACAGAGATCACCAAGTACATCGGGGACAATCTACTTCAAGGATGAACAGAAGCTACAACCAACTGCAGGTAAATCATTCTCAATTTTCCTCAAGAAAGAATGGCTATGGAAACTACAATCACCTGGACGGAAGGTTTGATAATTGCAGGAATTTCTTCAATGGCCAATGTTTCTCTTGTCATAACTTTGGACACAAAGTAGCTCAATGTGTGGCCTACATGACCATCATGACTAGAGAAGCACGAAATCAAAGGAGTGTGATTGGAATCATGAGAAGAACCTACAATAACTTTTCTGCTCTTGAAAATGAAACAGAATGTTCTATTTGTAACAATTTCGGTCATGAAGATTCTGAATGCAAGAGTAGGTTTCGGCAAACAACTCAGAAGGAGCAAGCTTCATTGAGTCCCAAAACATGGAGGAAGAAAGAACTGCAACAAGAAAGATGTGGTATAGCCTTATATGCGGAAGGACAATAAAATCAGTGGTACATCGACAGTGGTTCCTCGAAACATATGACAGGTGATAAATAAAAACTTCAGTCATATAGTGCCTTTGAAAAGGAAAGGAAGGTCTCATTTGGAAATGACACCCCTGCATTCATAAAAGGTAAAGGTTCTGTTATTTTGAAAGAAAAAGTCAAAGATGGAAATGTTATGTATGTTGATGGCTTAAAACATAATCTATTGAGTGTTATTCAAATGTGTGATCAAGGAAATGAGGTAATATTTCGATCAAATGGATGTATTGTTCGTGAGATTGATACAGGAGAAACAGTTATCAAAGGTATAAGAACTCCAAATAATTTATACATACTCAAGGGAGGACAACAACAATGCTATCTAAGCAAGAATGATGAACACTGGCTATGGCATAGAAGATTGGGGCCTCTAAGCTTCTCTCAGATAAGGAAAGCATGCAAATATCAGGTAGTTCATGATCTCCCTGATATCAGAATTCCAGACAATACAATATGCAAATCATGTCAGTTTGGTAAGCAAACCAGAACTAATTTCCCTGAGAAGGAAGGATCAGCAAGTAAGCCACTTGAACTTGTCCATACAGATGTATGTGGTCCATCCAGGAAAAGGTCACCTCGAGGAGAAGAATACTTCATATTATTCATTGACGACTTTTCTAGGATGTGTTGGATAGGACTTCTGAAGCATAAAGACGAAGCTTTCGAAAAGTTCAAATCATTCAAAGCCTTGGTTGAAAATGAATCAGATCGCAAAATCAAATGCCTCAGGTCTAATCGAGGAGGGGAATTTACTTTGAATGAATTTTTCAATTTTTGTGAAGAAAATGGAATAAGAAGGGAATTCTCTACTCCAAGGACTCCTCAGCAAAATGGAGTAGTAGAAAGGATGAACAAAATGGTTCAACAAATGGCTCGTTCTATGCTTTATGAGTCTGGAACTCCTTCAACCTTCTGGGGTGAAGCTGCATTCACTACCGTTACTATTCTCAACAAGACAAACGTCCGGGTGAACAACACTCAAACTCCTCATGAACTCTGGTATGGTAAGACTCCTATAGTAAAATACTTCAAAATTTTTGGAAGCAAATGCTACATCAAAAGGACTGATGAAAACCTTGGCAAGTTTGAACCTAGAGTAGATGAAGGCATTCTCCTTGGTTACTCTCCCCAAAGCAAAGGATATAAGTGTTACAAAAAAATACTTAGAAAAATTCTTGAAAGTATTGATGTAGTGGTTGAGGAAGAAGGAAACATTCCGATGCAGGTAAAAACCGAAGATTTTGAAGATGATGAGGGCTGTCATTCAACATCAAATCAGACTAATGATGAAGAAGACACCTATGAGGAACCAGAAGAATAGATAAGGGTAGAAGAAAAGACTCCACCTAGGTATGTCTAGAAGAGTCATCCAGAAACTCAAATTTTGGGGCAGAAAGAGGCAGGTGTACAAACAAGAAGAACTATTTCAGAAGCTTCAAGCTATTTAGCATTGCTCTCCTCCACTGAACCACGAAATGTAAGTGAAGCATGCAAAGATGAATGCTGGGTCAAGGCCATGAATGAAGAACTTGATCAGATTGAAAAGAATAACACTTGGGAGTTAGTTCCTATACCAAATGATAAGAATGTCATAGGGAAAAAATGGATATTCAAAAACAAGCTAAATGAGAATGGACATGTTATTAGAAACAAGGCCAGACTTGTTTGCAAAGGGTATGCTCAACAAGAAGGTATAGACTTTGAAGAAACTTTTGCACTAGTTGCTAGACTTGATGCCATAAGAATGTTTCTTGCTCTTTCTAGCTTTCAGGAGTTCAAAGTATATCAAATGGATGTGAAATTTGCCTTTCTAAATGGAGACTTAGAAGAAGAAGTGTACATTGAGCAACTAGGTGGATTCATCCTTGGGAATGATCCAAAACTTGTATGCAGACTCAAAAAGGCTCTCTATGGCCTTAAACAGGCTCCAAGGGCTTGGTATTATCATTTGGATAAGTACCTGCATCAACAAGGTTTTTCAAAAGGATCAACAGATAGCAATCTATATATAAAAGTTGAAAATGATAAATTGCTAGTACTTGTTGTGTATGTTGATGATATCATCTTTGGTAGCAATGAAGAATCCATGAGTCAAAACTTCGCTTTGGTAATGCAGAAAGAATTTGAAATGTCCTTACTTGGTGAGCTCACATATTTTCTTGGTTTACAAGTCCAACAAAACAAAGACGATATCTTTCTATCACAAACCAGGTACCTCAAGTGGATCTTGAAGAAATATGGGATGGAGAATTCGAAACTAGTATGTGCCCCTATGGTAACAGGATGCAGCCTCAGTGCAAATGATGAATCAGCAGCAGTGCATCAACCAACCTATAGAAGTCTTCTCTATATAACAGGTACCCAACCAGACATCATGCATGTAGTTGAAATAGTCAGAAGATTTTAGGAAAATCCAAAGGAAACTCATCTTCATGCAGTAAAAAGAATTTTCAAGTATCTTCAAGGAACTCAAAATTATGGCTTATGGTATCCTAGAGATACAGATCTTACACTTCATGCATATACAGATGCAGATTGGGCAGGAAGCGTGGATGATAGAAAAAGCACTAGTGGTGGTGCATTCTTTATGGGTTCCAGATTAGTATCCTGGTTCAGCAAGAAACAAAGTTCAATTGCGTTATCTACAGCTGAAGCAGAATATGTGGCTGTTGCATCTTGCTGCACACAACTTCTTTGGATGATGCAAACATTGCAAGATATTCAAATCACTTGTACTCCACCTATCTCTATTTTTTGTGATAATACTAGTGCAATTAGTATTTCAAAGAATCCAATCATGCATTAAAAGACCAAGCACATACCTATCAAATATCATTTTCTCCAGGAACAAGTGCTTGAACAAAAGGTCAAATTGGAGTATGTCAGCTCCAAGGAACAAGTCGCTGATAAATTCACCAAACCACTACCCAAGGAGACATTTGAATATCTCAAACAGAAGCCGGGAGTAGTTGATGCATCATCTTGCTGTTGAAATTATCTGTTTCAGAAAATAGTGGTTGTACGTGAGCTTCATGAAGTGTATCCACGTACATACGCAGGTGTCTGTGAACACAATCACATATATTATGGTTTGAAGAAAAACGGTGGGGCCAGACTCAGGATGAAAAGAGTCTAATATGGGTCTGACAGAGATCATATGGCACAGGTTCAGGGGGAGCATATACTTCTAATAATGCATTGTTGGCATTATCTTAGAAGATCTTGGTTCATTTTCTTTCAGGTGGAACCGGTGCAAAGGGAGATCATGGTTGCTGGTTTTGATGATGATTGACAGATGCTGCTAATGTTAGTTGTTGATGACTATCATAGTCTTGTCTTAAATATTTAGTCTCTATGTCATGTATTTCTTTTATCATCAAGGTCATGTAACGGCCTATGTTGGTTTCCCCACTATGCCTGGGATGAATGGTGTAATATTCTTGTTTTATCATGTGTAAACTTTTGGTGTATCCCCACTTGGTTGGGAGATGGATGTATGTATGAGTCTTTGGTGATAGGAAGGTCATTTATGATGTATAAAGTCATGTTTCTTCTTGTAGAACATCTTCTTGCAAACCTTGCCTATAGTCAGGGGGAGCATGGACAACATACAGGACAGAGATTTATGTACTCGGGGGGAGCATAACCCTTTGCACTTGATGACTAAGGGACCTTGAGTGACTTGGGGTTGCCATCAAGTCCAAAGGGGGAGATTGTTGGCATTATGACACAAGTTTGGCACTTTGACATAGGTGTTGTCCTTGATGGCAACTCACTCAGATGACAGATCACGGTTTAGGCTCTCAGAATGAAAGAAAAAGATATATACGCAAGTTCCTCTTAACCAAGTCGCATATACACATGGGATCGATGTTCAAAAGGTGTGTATATGTATGCACGCACTTTCAAGCAAGGAAAAGTGTGTACATGTGGGAAAACTTATTTTTGGTGCATGGTATTTAGTCCTTGGTATTTGGAACTATGGTTTTGGACCATGGTATCTCATCTGATGTGTTGAACCCAGGTATTGGGTCCATGGTATTGATTCTTTATGGTTTTGGACCTTGGTATTGAGTAAGGCCTAAGATTATAAAAAGGGAAGGAGATCATTTGGCAAAGGTATTCACTCAAGCATTGAATATCTTATGAAGAGAAAGATCAAGAATTGGGTTATGGTGCACAGCTGGATCTGAACCAAGGAGGAACCTCAGTGCAAGAAGAAGGATAAGTTCTATTATTGGGTCAAGATATTAAGGCTTTAATATTAGTATCTTTTTGTGATTTTGATCTGTTATATTTGGTGCATGACTTGATCTATAAATCTGATAACCTAAGTATAACTCATGTCTGAATAAGTGAAAAGGGTAAATTGTCTTTTATAGATCTGTACGCAGGTTCGACACAGCAGAGGTGCGTATACATGTTGGTTCAGTAAGTCAAAGCAGCGTATACGCTGGTTTGTCTTAATACAAAAGCGTATGTATGCAGGTTATACATATTGAAGTAGCGTACGTCCCATGAAATATGTTTTAAGATACTTCTGTTTATTGCTGCAATGTTCTGGGTTCAGGATTGGTTTCTGGTTACTGTCAATGTAGTTTGGTTACAACATTCAGAGAAGTAATTGTTTCATTCAGTTTTTGATTGAAGCAAAGGAGATTGGTTGATGTAGATGTGTTTGATGGTTGATTATTATCATTGATGGATCCAATCTGAAAATTTATGAAACGTGGTCCCTGGAAGAAAAGAGAAGGTTGTAGCCTTCTGTAGCTCAGCACCTACGTACTAGTACATCAACTAGTAGAAGAGATAAGGGGGTTCTAGCTCCCTTCCAGGAGAAGATTGAAAATGAGAGAAGGTTGTAGCCTTCTGCAGGTAGAAGCCTGCGTATTGGTATAAGACTGTACCAATACAGATCCATTGTAAAAAGAAGTTTCTAATTGAAAGAAGATAGAGACGAATTGTAGTAGGTGGTTTTCACCCACATTGGGTTTCCACCTTATATCTTGTGTTCTTGTGTGTGACTGTCTGTTCTGTTTTACTGTTCCTGGTTATTGGTTATATGGTTCTGACACACAGATTAATGATCAACATCTGAAGAATAAATGAAATTATAAGTCTGCAAGTTATACACGAGTTTCCTTAACTTTAGTTGCGTATATACGTCGTTTTCACTAACTAAAGTAGCATATGCAAATATGATTATGAAATTAAAAATAATTGACTTGATAATACTGATTCACCCCCCCTTCTCAGTATTATTTCCAACAGTATCAGACAACTAATACAACCACCATGAGTAAGCATGGGAATCAATGTTGAATAGAGATAACATATTATTATTTCTTTTGCAACTTCAAGTACGTATTTTGCAATTGGTCAAAACCAAATAATGGAAGATGGGTTGCTCATATCATTGCCCAATGCCAAAAACCTAGCCCCATTGCAAACCCACTATACTAGCTGCCAAGAGTTGAGTGGCTCTAGCTCTCAAGCATCAATCAACTATCTAGTCCTAGCCTCTACTCAAGTGCCAAATTCCCCACTCAATGAGGCATGAGGGTACATTTGGAGAGATGAGGTGACTATTCACCTACCATGACCCTTGACCTCCCCTCATGACTCTTGAACATCCTCACTAATCTCTCATGCCAACTGCCCAGCACATCCTCAATTGATCTCGACATGACCATTAACACCGTGATGAGAACCTTAACTTATTAATAGAAGAGAGGATCTTTGTCATTGCACCTTGCATACATCGAATCACCTCTTGATATTTTGTTCTTCATTGAAACCTTAGTGTGTGGCTTCCGCAGAAACCCTAGCTTCCTTTTCTAGGTCAACATTCTTGTTTTTCCCTGCTATCTACCATTGAGATTGACATAATGTCTAAGCAGTCTTGACTTCTTCGCATAGACCAAAATTCTTGTCCTCTCTCTCTATGCCTCCAAGAAGATAACATTGGTCAGGCCTATTTATAACAAAGAATGATATTGGAAATACAACTAACTAATTGAAAGAATGACATTAATAAATAATTAATTAAGACCCATGTGTGGTCAATTGTTGTGCCACAGTGTTATCAATGCATGTGGCCTTGGAGAGTGGCTTTTATAGGGTCTCCTTGCGCTTCTTCAATCAATGTTTTGTCCATGGGCCTACTAAGGAATGAGATTTGAATATATCTCTACTTCTTTGCAGAGCCAAGGGGCATAGTACTATAAAAATGGATGATATCATTCGTTATGTTTTCAAGATTCCTTAGCTGACTACGATAATTAATAGTTGTCAATAAGAGCCTCAAGGGTTCAATCACTACCATATAAGTTTCCCAAGAAGGTATAAGAATCATCCACTTCTTTAGTTGCCTCCCATTCCCAAAAATTTAGACATGAGACAAAGGTTTGCCTTGGTGCCTTGATAAAGGCCGAACATGCACAATAACACCAATTACTCTCAAGGTGGCTATGAAACTATGCAGTATCACTGAATCCCCACAAAGTTTTTGGACACCATAATGCTATGTGAACATCGTTCATGTTTATTGGATTAGTTGTCAATTTTAAGAGCATGACATCATTTAGGCCACTTTTTTGGTCAATAACATTATGCAATAGAAACCCATGCCATGCCAACTGTTATACAAATATTTAAGCAAGGCCCTTCCCATGATTACAGCAAACAAAAGCGTGTATAACTCCCTCTTCTATAGAGGAACTATTGGAGAAATGTAGCCTTCTGTTATTCTTGCCAATGCTATTCCGTATATTATTTCAGTTGGATCTCAACAAGTTCACATGGTCTCAATGGGAGTTCCATGTTAATCGTGGCGTTAACTAAACAAATTCCAATACCACGAAGTCGAAAGGCATGCATGTGAGCTAGGGATTGGTATTAAGAGGGTGTGACTAGTAGGAAGACTTGCAACCTCTTCATGGGGATGCAACCTTGTGGCATGGTGACTTGCAGAAAGGTCACATAGTCACAACATACAGTAGGTCGCATTTCTGAGTCATTTGTATGGGGTTCTACAGAGCGACTCTATGACTTGGAGAAAGGTTGCAAAGAAATGATGCGACTTTGGTGAGTCGCATAATCGCAACACTATGTGGGTCACATTTCGGGTTATTGGTTGTAGTCTAAAATACAATCATGCAACCTAGGAGATAGCTACTACCTGATGGTAGATATGTTTGAGAGTTGTGTCATAGTTTTTGGTGAAGATCCTTCGTTCCAAGACTATAGAACATTTGCGGATTTAGAAGGTTGAGACTATAGAATGGATTTGTGAAAGGGATCGACTAATTCGGTGCTCCACAAATTTGATTAATCACAACCATGGACCTTGGAATCTGTCAAAAAACTAGATAGTTGATTGATGCTTGAGAGATAGAGCCACTCAGCTCTTAGCAGCTAGTAGAGTGGGTTTGCAGCCGAGCTAGGGTTTTAGCATTGGGAAATGAAACGAGCATCCCATGTTCCACTATTGGGTTTTGACTAATGGCAAGATATGTAATTGAAGTTGCATCAACATTAATAAGATGTTATCTCTATTTAACACTAATTCCTATGCTTACTCATGGCAGTTGTATTATCTATCTAATACTTCACTATATTTGTATGTGCACTTTCATATATGCAATATGTTATGGACTGGTACATAGTGGTTGCATGTATGCTTTTCTTTTGAATCTGTGTTTACTTATTCCTTTCCATGTCAGTGACTTATTGTGAAATACTTTGCAATTAATTTTTGGCATGTTCCTATTTATTGTATGTCTTTTAGGGTTTTAGCTCACTAATCCATCTCATGGCATACTTCTTCTTATTATTGCTGAGACTTGTTTGTACTTCTTTATGCAATTTTTCAATCTTGTCCCATTGTGACACCTTCTCATTTGATAACCAAAAGCAGAAACATTCATGGTGGTAGCTTGGTCGACATACTAGATGGGGCTCCCAAACAGTGTGAGGTCTAATTGGGACTTCACACCAGGGAGACCCCCTTACTTGTTGGTAGTACATTTCAGTCTATCAATAAATTGGCGCTAGAAGGAGGGCTAGATGACAAGCTGAGCCCTTAGAGACTATAATTTAGTCTCATATTTGTCAATAGCTCCATCCCGAATCATGCTCTCGAGGTGTTTTTCTGACTTGTCCATTTTTCAATGTTCAATCCCTGATGAGCAGTTCTATCACTTGTCTTAGTTAAAGTTTGATGGTGAGGATGGAACATCCACAACTGAGCACATTTCAGATTTCCTTGAGTTTTTTGAATCTTATGAGATTGATGATGAAGAGTTTTCTTGTGTGGTCTTCTCCCTCACCCTTGAAGGTCACATCAATAAATGGTGTCGCATGTTGCTAGCATCTTCCATTCATTCATTCGAGAAACTCACCGGTAAGCTCCGACGAGAGTTTCACAGGTACGATTTTCAATATGTGTTAATGAGGATAAATGAGCTTAGGATGAAACTTGAGGAATCTTTAGAGGATTCTATTCTTATATTTGTACATATTTGTTTTGAATTTCCTAAAAGAGGTGTTGACTGGGTGCGTTTGAGTGAAAATTTTCGAGGATTTGTTATCATTTCTTTCCAACATCTTCAATTCTAAATGAATCCGGATTCTCATAAATATCATGATAATTTGTATACTACAAAGCATCTTATTAGGTACCTATAATACTATTCTATTCCCTTATTATTATTTTCAATGTAGCCCCTTATTGTTATTTGTGTGCCCATGTTGTCCCCATATTGTTATTATTGTGCCCCATAGAATCCCACTATTGTTATTGTTGTGCCCTTACATTATTATTGTTATGTCGGCTCTGATTATATTATGACCCCTTAGACTCCTATATATAAATAGGATGTTTTGTCATTTGAAACATCCAATAATTTTTCTTTTGTGTAATGTAAAGGAGGTCTCCCCCTCGAAGAGGCTGATTTTGAAGTCATTGATCTATCTTTTCTTCTATTTTGTGACTTGGTTTCATAACATTTGGCATCAGAGCTTGGATTCTAAGGTTTCACTACTTCAAATAGGCCATCCTAGAATTTTTGCTATAGATATGTTTCTACAAAGTTTCAGAATCTAAATTTAAAACTCATTTGAGCCTAAATTTGATGAACCTCAGGCCCAAATTGAAGATCTTGGTTCATTATATTTTCGGTGATATGATCCAAGGACGTTAGGTTTTTTGTAGGTTCCCAAATTAATCTCAAACAGGTGACCTTGGGAAAATCATCATAACGTTCTCTATGAGAATCAAATTTAAATTTAGTAAATAGTTATATAATTTGGATGGACAATAGTTTTTTGTGTATCATTTTCAAGTCCGAAGGTTGAAACAGTGACACGTGGAACTTTGTACAAGTTCGCTCTACCAAACCAGTCTATAATCAGGTCATCGTAGGCAATTTGACATAACTCTTTCTTGGAGAATCCAATATTGATTAGACTTATGGGGTTAGTAAAAGGACGTAGAGGGCTGTCATAGGAAAAAATTTCAGACCTTGGAGATTCGAAATTATAGAGATACAACAGATTAAATATCGAGCTCCTACAAAGAGAAAAATGGTGTGTAGTCTTTTTAAAAGCTTGCATAAATTTGGTTTGAAAAATTAGTTGAAGTGATTCAAAGGGCACAATGAAGCATAATTATATTTAATTAATGCCCCGAAGAAAGAAAATGGAAAAACCTAGTAAGAAACTTGAAAACTCTAGCATGAATCATGAAGGAGAGGAAGAAATGCAACATGATATATCAAAATTACGAGACCAAGTGCAACAAATTTCACTCTCACAAAAAGTAATAGAAGCTAAGATAGATGGTTTAAAGAAAGGCATGGAAGCTAAGATGAATGGCGTGGAAGATAATATGGATGGTGTGGAAGCTAATATGGATGGTTTAGAAGTAAACATTTAATATTTGAAGAAAGACATGGAAGGTTTGAAAGGAGTTTTGGCAAAGTTTCCACAAGAAATGCTTCCTAATGGTGAAAAGGTAGTAAAAGAAACTCATGATGAGAAAAAAAGAAATGTTAATCATGATTTCATAGAATCTAATGTTGGATTGAAGACCCACCATGTTCCAAAGATCAATATGAGGAAGTTTGATGGAAATTATCCCATAACATGGATACTACAAATGGATCAATATTTCAATCTCCATAAGGTGCAAAATACACAAAAGGTATGCATTGCAACTTTATATTTGGAACCCAATCAGTTTGTATGGTAGCGATAGCTTTGATCTCGTAAACAGATTGTCACTTGGTCAATTTTTATGGAGGAAATGATAGCACATTATGAGGATAAAAAAAGAAACACCTTCTTTAGCTAATTTATAAATCTCAAACAAAAGGGTATGATGGTGGAGCACATTGAGGACTTCAAAAAATTGAATATAAGGGTAAAAGATATTCTAGGGGAGCATAGGATTGATGTGTTCATAGGGACTTTAAAGGATAACATCCAACATAAGGTTTTCCTTTGGGAACCTGATTCACTGGACAAGGCATTCAGGTTGGAAATAAAAAATAAAAGAAAAATTATTGCAACAAGGAAGCCTACCACTCACAACTATAAATATGGGAGTGTTGTTGCCCCTAGCCTTCCACAACCTACAAGGTTTACACCTCAACAATTGGAAGAAAAAAGAGCAAAAGGGCTTTGTTACAATTGTGATAGAAAATACACTAAAGGTCATAAGTGTGTTGAGAAGAAATTATTTTACATATATTGCGAAGATGAGGAAGAAAAGGAACAAGAAACGTCAAAAGAAGAG
Organism: Pinus tabuliformis; assembly: GCA_031772625.1. NCBI lineage: Eukaryota > Viridiplantae > Streptophyta > Pinopsida > Pinales > Pinaceae > Pinus > Pinus tabuliformis. The sequence goes on from CM062820.1 coordinate 495,450,111, forward strand.
GATAGACACTAGGACCCAAGCCTAGAGAAAGAAGAAATGAATCTAACCATATCTTGTAATGCATTGGCAGGAGTTACCAATCCTCAAACTCTCAATATAGAAGGACATATCAAGAAGAAAAAGGTAATAGTGTTGATTGGTTCGGGTAGTACCCATGATTTTATTCATTGTAAGATAGCCAAGGAATTGAATTGCTTCCTATATCTAGCACCAAAGTGTCAAGTAATGGTTGAAAATGGCAGAACCATAAATTTCTCTAGAAAGTTCCATAATATCAATCTATCCATGGGAGAATATGTATTGAATAGTTCAATGCTTTCCATTCCAATGGGTGGTGTTGATGTTGTACTAGGAGTCCAATGGCTACAATCTTTGGGTACGATAGCTTTTAATTTTCAAGAACTTTTCTTGAATTTTTTTTTGGGAAGGAAAGGAAGTTGAATTAAGAGTTATCGCAGTGAAACATGGAAAGATAATAAGCTCTAACAACATAAAAAATCTTATAAAGAAAGAACAATGGGGCATAATTGCACAATTATGTTCACTAGAGGTTCCCACATCGAAATCATCTATTTCTCCAGATCTCCAAAACGTTTTGGACAATCATTCCAAGGTATTTGAGACTCCCAAAGGCCTCCCACCTATTCGTGATCATGATCATGCTATTTATTTTATTCCAGAAAGTGTTTTTCCAAACATCAGGCCTTATAGATATCCATATTCCCAAAAGAGTGAAATTGAACATATGGTTGCATAAATGCTAGAGGCTAGTATAATTCAACGTAGTAAAAGTTCTTTCTCCTCTCCAATAGTATTGGTGCACAAGAAGGATGGATTGTGGCGCATGTGTCCGGATTATAGGGAGCTCAACAATCTCACTATTAAAGATAAATTTCCCATTCCTATCATTGATGAATTATTCGATGAATTACATGGAGAAATTTACTTCACCAAGACGGATCTTCGTTTAGGATATCATCAAATTAGAATGAACACTGAAGACATTCCAAAAACAACATTTAGAAGTCATGAGGGTCATTATGAATTTATGGTCATGCATTTTGGCCTTACCAATGCACCTTCCACATTTTAAGGTTTGATGAATTCCATTTTCAAACCCTTCCTTAGAAAATTGTTTTAGTATTTTTTGATGATATACTAATCTACAACAAGTCTTGGAAGGATCATGTTCAACATGTTGACAGGGTGCTAAAACTATTGCAGGAGAAACAATTATATGAAAAAACCTCCAAATGTTTCTTTGGAGTACAAGAGGTGGGATATCTGGGTCATATTATATCTCATGAAGGTGTTAAGGTAGACCCTAGAAAAATTAAAGCCATTAAAGAATGGAAAATCCCCACATCGATAAAGCATCTGTGAGGATTTCTCGGGTTGACAAGGTATTATCCCAAGTTTGTTAAGAATTATGGGAGAATAGAAACACCTCTAACAACATTACTAAATAAAGATGCATTTTATTGGACTCTAGAAGCAACGAAGGCCTTTGAACATATTAAAGAGGCAATGTGCCAAGCACCGGTCTTAGCTATGCCAGACTTCACAAAAACCTTTATTGTGGAATGTGATGCCTTAAGAAATGGAATTGGCATTGTTTTAATGCAAGATAAAAGAACCATTGCTTTCGAAATTCGTCCAATCAAAGGAAAGTATTTACACAAAGCTATTTATGAGAAGGAAATGTTGGCAATACTACATGCACTTAAGAAATTTCAAACTTACCTAATGGGAAGACACTTCAAGGTAAAAATGGATCATGATAGTCTTAAATACTTTTTAGAACAAAGAGTATCTTTAAAATAGCGGAAAAAATGGGTCGCAAAGATGTTGGGTTATGAATTTGAAATCATGTACAAAAAAGGGAAGCAAAATGTTGTTTCAGATGCACTCTCAAGAAAGGATGAGGATGTGGAAGCATTGTTTTGTGCAATTTCTATTATCTAACCAGATTGGATAAATGAAGAAAGGGATGAATGGAATAATGATGAAGAAGTGTGGGCACTCATTCAAAAGTTACAACAAAATCCCAATACATATGATACATTTAGCTAGAAAAATGATTTGTTATGGTACAAAGCTTGCTTATATTTCTGTACGAATTCCCAACTCAAACAAAAGACTCTTCTGGAATTGCACACCTATCCCTTAGGGGGCACTCAGGATTTTTAAAAACTTACCATGGGGTTAAGAAGGATTTTTTTGGGATGGCCTTAAATTTTATATTCAAAAGTTTGTGGTGGAATTTTTGGTTTGCGAACAAAATAAATTTGAGACAATTAAGACCTCGGGTCTGTTAGAACATTTATCCGTTCCATGTAAATGTTGGGAGGAGGTTTTAATGCATTTTATCACAAGTTTACCCAAGTCCAAAGGAAAGAGTGTCATCATGGTGGTAGTTGATATACTTACCAAGTATGCACACTTTTGTGCATTATCTCATCCATTTAAACATAGTATAGTTTCTACTGCGTTTATGGAAACAATTCAAAAGCTACATGGAAACCCAAATATTATTGTAAGCAACAAAGATCCCATTTTCACTTGAAATTTTTGGCTAGAATTATTTTCTTGTTTGGGTACTTAGTTAGCTCATAACTCATCTTATCATCCTCAATCTAATGGGAAATATGATATAGTGAACAAATGTTTGGAACGATATCTTTGTTTCTTTGTATCTGAATAACATACACAATGGGTCAAGTGTTTGACTCTGGCCGAATGGTGGTATAACACTTCCTTCCATACTACAGAAAAAATGACCCCATTTATGGCACTTAATGGATATCATCCATCATCTATCACATCATATTTAAAATAAAATTCTAAGGTTCAAGAAGTGGAAGATCACATCGAGCATCAAAAACAATTTCTCCAGCTCTTAAAGGATAGCCTCACTTTGGCACAGAATAGAATGAAACAAAAGGTAGATCAACATTGCAGTGAAATAAGTTTTGATGTAAGTGACTGGGCATTTCTACGACTACAACCATACAAACAAATTTCCCTTAAGCAAGCTAAGAAGGATAATAAATTATCACCAAAGTATTATGGTTTGTAAAAGGTGTTACAAAAGATTGGTACTATGGCATACAAATTGGAGCTTCCTGCTTATTCCCGAGTGCACCCAATTTTCCATGTTTCATGCTTAAATAAGGTTATAGGTGACAAGCTCCCAATTAAAACACTATTGCTAGAACTTGACGAGGAAGGAAATATAATATTGGAACCTGAAGCAATCATAGAAACAAGAAATCAACAGTTACGAAATCGATCAATTTGAGAGTATCTCATCAAGTGGAAGAACTTACCCGCTAAAGATTCCACATGGGAGGATGATAATTTTATACACAAGCATTCAGAAGTACTCAAGCGTTGAGGACAACACTTTTTTGAAGGAAAGGGTCATGTTAGGTCCCTATAATACTAGTGTATTCCCTTATTATTATTGTCATTGTAGCCTGTTATTGTTATTGTTGTGCCCATGTTGTCCCCATATTGTTATTATTGTTCCCCATAGAAGCCCACTATTGTTATTGTTGTGCCCTTACACTATTATTGTGACCCCTTAGACTCTTATATACAGAAATGAGGTTTTGTCATTTAAAACATCCAAGAATTTTTCGTTTGTGTAATGTAAAGGAGGTTTCCCCCTCAAAGAGGCTGATTATGAAGTCTTTGATAAATATTTTCTTCTATTTTGTGAGCTGGTTTCATAACATATTCAGACTCTACCTTTAGTCTTGTTTTACCTATCTCTTTGAATTTGGAACAACCTCAAGCCTCCGAGGAGGATATTACTGCTTGTGAGATTTCTGATCACCCTCGTGATTTGTTACATAATGAGAACTTGGCTGTAAATGGTTCAGATGATGAAAATTGTTTTCTGGGAAATGAATCAGATGGTCTTGACTCTAAAGCCCTCATACATCCTTTTGATCTTGAATCTGAAAATTATGTTGATATAACATCTCTTCCTGCGGATGGAACCTAGATCGAGTCCATTGAACATATGTCTCACTATATTCGTAGATCTCATTCACCTTTCTGCAATGGCATTGGTCTTGTCTCAGATAGATTCAACAGTCTCATCAAATCCATGGACCACATCATGCATGTGAATCCAGCTTCCCCTTTGGTGAACATAAATGGGAAGGATATGAGTCTAGGTCCAATTGGTGCCCCTTCATCTAACCCTTTGCATTCATTGTACCCTGGTTTAGTTCATGGGTCTACTACACCAATGGTTCCTACAAATCATTCACATATTTATCCTTCTCATGTTGATTGAAATCATGTACAACGGGGTGATGTTTCACAGTCAAGATAGGAAGATCTTGAATCTCTTATTCCTGATATTTTCCACTGATAGCATTTAATAGGTCAAGAAGAGGGTGTTACATTTCGGCTAGCTTAAGATGGTTCTCTCATTAATCCATCTTCACTCTCAATCCAAGGAGAGCCTTATTGTATAGATACCCAACCTGATCAAACTAGTAGCTTCTACAATTGTCATTACATTGAAAACATATGCGTTCACACCTCTAGTGATTATCATTCGTACCCTTCTGTTGATCCTACAAATCCACCAGAATTTGATGATTCACCTTTTGAATGTGTGGTGACTGATTAGGACATTGAGGCACTTCAGCTCTTGTTGATGGTTATGTCAGGTTCTCATATTCCTGATGAGACCTTGGAACCAAGTCAAATTATTGTTTCTGAAATTAGGGTTTTTTCACATCACTCTCCTCTCAGCATCATCTTGTTGAATGTGAGCTCATCTTGCAAAGCTTTTGATTCGAGTGATGTCTCTTTGAGCAAGTATTTCCATCACCTTTCAGCTGATATGCATCAACATCTATACCCTAAATTTTTTGCTAAGGAGAGAGCACCGACCATTACCTCAAATACTTTTACTTGTTGCCTAGTCAGCATGGATTGTGAATAGATACAATCAAATGATGTCTTACAAACTCCTATATGGGAAGGTGCCAATCACTTGACCTATCCTCTACTTGAGACTCTCCCAGTTTATTCACTTCATTCTTGGGAATCTAAAGAATCTAATCTATTTAATTGTCACTCTATCATTGTTCAAACATCTAATTCAATCAACAACGTGTTAGTTGATAATTGTCATAGCACAACTAATGATAACTAGATGCATTCACCTACAAATCTTGTGAAGCTACTCATATTTGATGGATTTTCATTTGAAGGGTTAGAGATTTGTTAGGACGATGAGGCACTTCAACTTTTTCTAATGGTTATGTTAGGTCCTCACGCCCTTGACAGAATCTATGGACAGCTTCAAACTAGGGTTTCTAAAATTAAGGTTTTTGTGGTTGGATCCTTAGGTATCTTAGTTATATATGGTGAAAACCCCTATTTTCAGAGTCATCGAGTTGACCATCGTACATATAATGATAGGGTTGTTGATTGAATCGAAGGATCTTATCTAGCGGATTCCTTTGCTAGCAGGCAACATCTTTCCTTACTTACATTGGATTTAGGGCTAAGCATCAATGGATGTATGTCATCTTTGGATTACTATAAATTTCATGCTTGTGATTTGGTTTACTAGGATTGGGTTGTAGTTTTCCTTAAATGGTCTTTTATGGCACGTTTACCTGTAAGTAGACGTGACTTTCTTGCTATTGTGCATGTTTCACAGGTGAGAATTTTAGTTTTTTCACAACTCTTTTCACAAATTTTAATTGTTGTCATCTTTTTTTTTGCAGGTCGGGAATTGCTACGGTGGTTACATTGGAAGTTTGATTTCACATGACCTAACCTTCTATCTAGTTAAATTAGGGTTTAGGGTTTAGACTAGTTAGATTTTATTTTTCACTTATTAATTTGTTCATTATAATTTTCTTTATGGTTTATATTTGTTATGTTTTATTTTCCTTACTATAGGTAGTTTAGTTTCCTGCATTTCAATTTTCCGTTGGCTTGCATTCACATTCCTGCACTGCTCATTGTTGCATGGTGTGCATAACATGTTTTCATGGTTATATTATTTGACATTAGTTGATCTCTTATGCACATTCCATTACATTCCATCATAAGCCATGTATGTTGCATCACATCATGCATCTTTCTTCATGCTTGGCATACACGCGTTGTTGACCTAGACTGGAAATCCCCTCTATATTGCATTCCACTACATGAGCCTTTGTGAACCTGAAGATTTCGAACCTTTGGCACTACAAATAGATTTCCCACACTTGTTTACACATGCTCAAAACTTAAAGGAATATTTATTTTCCTCCTAGCACATGATGACACCTTAAGATGATTTCATAGTCAAACCCTAACCCTAATGATCGTGTGTGGTTGTGATAGTTACTCTAAGAGGTGTCTTCTCTTAGAACGAACCATCAAATTTACATCCTGGATATCTCTCCTATCAGTCTAATTTATTAATAAGGAATATAAGCACAAATCACTCGTGGGGAACCCTAATAGTTTTGAATGACCTATACCCATAACCTAAACCTTATTCTCAACATGGTCTTGATTGTTTCAATGACTTGTTTTCATTGTTCACTTGTTAACTGGAGATGAGGCGTGGAAGCTTGGCATAAGGGAAAACCTAAATTAGGATATCTCTTAGTTTCTGTCAAACAAGAAACAACCTCTCTTGCTTCTAAAATAAGTCAAGATCCCTCATCCACCTTGGCACAATCAATGCCTAGTAATAAGTGCAAATGCACACATAAAATAAAATGAAGTTAAATAAAGGGTAAAGGATCGAGAAAGGATTCCTACGCAGAGAGGTAATGCAATGAATCCGTCGGGGTACTGACCAGGCTCTCTGGAAGTGGAGAAACATTTGTGATTTCTTGGAGTGACTCCACCGTGACACTGTCTAGGCCCACTGGTAGTGGAGCAACACCAAAGACTCATTTTAAAAATTATGAATATAATAAGCCCTTTTCCTCATTCTTTGCATCATCATCGACTACTAGCATGTGTGATATGTTTACTAACAAGCAAGACCTGACTGAGACACAAAGGGAAGGCGTACCTATAAAGGTTAAGGTAACGTGAGAGGTACCCATATTAATTGTTCAATATTTCCTTGAATTATTATTCGGACTCGAACTATTATAGGGATGTGGGAAGAGATGTTGGATTCTACCATTGGTTCGCCAATTGTTGTAGTTGCTACAACACTACCCAAAATTTTGGGCATATTCAAAATTTCAAGTTCCCCGTGTGATTTTTTATAGCCATAAGGGTGTTAATCACATTTTTAGCTAGTAAATCCCCCCCGTGAGCCAATTGTTCTCAAACCCTATCTGTGCCTCACTCATGCAATCCATATCACATTAATGAATTATGGTTTTTGGGGTGATTGTTATGATAACAAATTACATGCTTCATCCACCCCTGTGCATTATTTATCAACGAGCATTGTTATAAGGTAAATATACCCAATATGTTATTGAACGATGGCCTATCCCTAACTACTTTAGGTTTAAGAAGGTGATACTTCGCTCACACACTTGTTAAACCCTAAATTGTCATGATGAAAGTCTCAATTACGTTCTAATGTACTCCCAATGTTTAACATGCTTTCTCTTGAGAATTCTTCTAGTTGTACATACATTTCATCACCTAGAGAAAGTAATTACATATTGCTTCACTTACAATCATCAAGTTTGTTTATGTGCTTTACTGACACATTGTTGAAGAAAAGGCCCTATTGCGGTATGAAAGGATAATACTTCTAATGTCACCAAATGTTCGAGGTATTTCAGCATCAAAGGACTTTGAACCCATATGCATATCCTTTGAAGCTTGCACATGCTTCCTCTATTCTTGTCATGCATATTAGTTTTATTTTTTAAAATACAAACATTGTTACATGATGTCATTTAACTAATTTGTGGCCACTTTGTGCCATGCAGGGCCACCAAAGTACTACACTCAAAGCTCTTATTAAGGCGCAATCAGAATCCCTATTCCTTACACATGCTACTGAGGGCTTTATGAACATCTCTGTCGAAACCAACTATGGGAATGTCGTATCGGCATCTATATGTATACATTACCGATATCCCATACCCAAGACGTGGAAAATGACAACATAATGACACATGGGATGGTTTCATAGAGGTGTTACGCAAAGTGTGGTTTAAGTTTCATTGGTATGATTTGACTAGAATGTAGAAGACATGGGTATGAGACATGGGCAGCATGGCATTAACCACAACCCATATTGAAGGTTTGGGAAAATGAAATAATAGCATGTGGCATCTGAAGGCAAAATGAATCAACGAGAAATTCACCCAAGGCAACATATGCCCGGACATTTGTTGACACATTGCTAGAGGAGAATCATGTGACCACCATATGCATTGTTTCCAAACAAGATTATACATATGGCCAGTCCATATGAATCGTGCATCTGAGTGACAACACACAACACATGGAAGTTGTTCGGTTAATATGAAGAGGGCACCATATGTGCCACCAAGAAACACAAAATTGCCCATACATAGCACAAAATTATCTATGGAAGCCATGCTTACACACGTCTTGCCAAGATACCCATTAAATATGTAATAAGATTTAAGGAAGAGTGTTGTATTCAACTCTCAGCTCAGATCACATTTAGGGAAATATTTGTCTTGAAAGTGCACCTATCGAAGTCACAAGTAGTGAAGGTTTGATTCAGACCAAGAATCGTGTGTTGAAGGAACCTTATATGCCCAATGCATAGCTCATCACTAAAGGATTCCCTGACACCCACTGCTTTCATGCATCAATTAGATCTTCGAAGAATATGGATGGTGGTTGTGAGACTACTTTGAATGAAGTCAATTTTTGGAAAGAAACTCATGAGTGGATCATTTTGTTGTTTCAAAAAGGAACTGTATGAACATTGATGTATGCACTCTATCAGAGAATTTAATGGAAGAATTATGGTGATTCCAACTCCTTGATTTGCAGTATGTTTTTCTCTCTTTGTATTTTCATATGTGTTTGACATTCTTCTCAGATTGCATGTAAGTAGTAACTAGATATATATCCATTACACACAGATTCATTTCAATCAAGTCTTTAATAAAGAATGTATGTATTGATATGGTGATAATGTCTTTAAAAGGCGTTCCATGCATCTCAGCATCTCATAAAACTTTCATTGATCTTTCTTTTCTCTAAATCTAGAGATACAAAATTCTTAAAGTCTAAGCTCTATTTTGATGTATTTTCTCTCTATTGTCTCCTACTATTCCATCTCCACTAACAATTGATTTTCTGTGAGTTTCAATCTGCTTTGGCCACCATTGTTTGAGTATTACTGTCTATGTAATTCTGCACACATGTTATATCTTACATTGCGCTTTCATGAGCAGCTCTAAACCAACCCTTTTTCAACTATTCGTGATAGAAAAATATTAGTGTTGGAAGCTCTTAAGATAAATCTTCTAGCACTACTTAAGATGTCCTAGGTACTGGTTTATAATAAACCCAAATTCTGTCTCTAGGAGGCTTTTCTTATCCCCTAAAGCACTGATACTACAGGTGCTATAAAAAGAGACAACATGTTTTTGGCACCGTTGTTGGGGATGGAATTGTGAAATAATTTTCCATGGGTACAACAAATCATTACATTCCCCCTGTTAGGTGAGCGAGGGAAGTGCGGGTTTAAGAGTTCTCACCTTAGCGACTCCCCTATTTGTATTTTTATTTTTCATTCTGGCTCATAAAAGGCCCCATACGCCTACAAACCCCTCTCAACAAAAATCCTTATCCAGTTCATAGAATGATGCAATTCGTTGTTCTAAATATCATCCTAGAGTTTTGATATACTCTCCCAAGAGTGGTCCACCACTTAGTGCAGCCTCCCTAGAGGATAAAGAAGAAGTTGAGGAGATAAAAAATAAACCCCAAGGCAACCCCATTCATAGTGTGAACAGTCCCTTATTCCACTGTCAGTCAATTGTCATACCATTGGTAGTACCTCAAGCTCCTCCAGGTATTCAAGCACCCTTGATCCAAATGACTATCCCATGCTTCTTGCTAAACAAGTATGCTCCCTTAAACTTGCCTCAACCTCCACATGAAATGGCCCAGAACTACCTCAAGCTCTTGCCCAGGTATAGTGAAGAAGCTAATGTAATAGCCCAGAACCACATAGAAATTTTATGTGCCTTTGCAAAGGCTCTGAATGTTGAGCATCAGGATGTAGTGTTGAGGATTTTTGTCCAATCTTTTGATGGGGAGTTTAGGAAATGGTTTAAATCTTTTCCAAACGCTTCCATTAACACTTGGGAAGAGATGGAGAACTCCTTTTTACAGAAATGGGGCGAGAAGAGAGACCAGGGGTACATCCTCACTGAGTTCAATGCTATCAAGAAGAAACTCGACGAGGATATATCTAATTTTATTAAAAGATTTAATAAATTGTACAATAATATGCCCGCTAAAATCAAACCACCACAGGGGGTCATTTGATTCAGAATTCAAATTTACTCTTAGAGAAAGAAGGTCTCCTACCTTGGGTCATATTCAAACTGAGTCCCTTGAGGTAGAAGTGAACTTTTCCTCCATAGGGAAGCCAAGGTGTAGAACTGGCCTTGGAGAATAGAGAAGGGGGAAAGAGGAGGTATCTTCCTCAGGTCAAGGAAGAGAAACACAAAACCAAAGATTAGAAGAGATGAATAAATTGGTAAAGAACCTATCAAGAAATATTATAAAGCTGGCACGGGAAAATAAAAACCTTCAAAGACAGAACTTCTGAGTTGCAAATCAACGTTTCAATCCCTAATGTAGAAAGCCTCCCTTACATTTGATACAAAGGGAAATGAAATAAAAACAATATCACGTCCATCCCCCACTATATATAGAAGACAAACTAGAAGAGCGAATGTCAGATGCCAATGACTTCCAAGGGAATATGTATGCCTTTATCTCTGATGAAGAGCAAGAGGTAAGAATACAGGAAGAGGAAGAGGAGGAGCTTGTTGCAATGATGAGCGATGATGAGATTGTTAATTACTACAAACAGGTCATTGATCTCATGCATACTCAACTACAAAAGTGGTATGATCTTCGTTAGTCAAAAAAGAGATCGAGGGCACAAGACCAAGTCGATGATGCTTCTTCCCAAGAGCCTCCCAGGCTAGCAGACAAGGGGAAAGGATAGTTAGATCCAAACATTCAAGGAAAAAATGAGTCCTTAGATTTGAGTTTCCATAAGCACGAAGTTCACAAAGAAGAGAAACTAAATTCTCCTCCTAGAGCCTTCCATGAGAAGAGGAAGGAATGGATGGAGGTTAATTCTGCAGAAAGGGGCCATGTTGTCTTTAGCCTTCACAATGAGCTGGAAAAGGTCAAAATCTTAGTGCCTTTATCGATTCTCTTGAAACAACCTACATATAGGGCTCAATCTTCCTAGTTTATGTTTCCATCTATTCTTGATCAATAACCCGATAGCTTGAACCTCCAAGAAGAAAGGCTGATGGTTGTCTTTGGGCCCCATGTCGAACAACATGATCCCTCCATGCCACCTTTTTATGTCACTCTAGTAGTATACGACCTCTTTCTTCACAATAACATGTTAGACTCTGAGATTCTCATAATGATGCCATTATCCGTAGTGGAGCAACTGGGTCTAGAAATAACTAGGCCCTATAAGGATCTCTATTCCTTTGACTCTAAAAGGGCTAGGTGCTTGGGGATGATCAAGGACATGGTGGTTAATTTGGCCTAGATCCTAACAAAAAGTGTGGTAACGAATATTTTAGTTTTTGACATCCCAATGAGGTTTGGTATGCCCTTTTCTAGGTCTTGGGGATCTAATATTAGAGGGTCCATAAAGTTGGATCTGACTTATGCTACCATTCCTACCTTTGGTGGAGAGGAAACGAGATTGTACAGGGAATCCAAATTCATCAATACACTACCAAAGTTGATTGTTTAGATAATGCCCCTGTGTATAGAACATAAAGAGTCATCTCCTGCTTTATGCTAGAAGAAGTCGAATTCATCTTAGAAGAAATAAGATATAGGCTACAGTCCAATTGGAATGACAGTTCAAAGAGTGTAGCAAGGTATGGAAGTTGTATTTTGATGGGGAAAATTCAAAAGAAGGAAACGGGGTAGAAGTATTGTTGATATCTCCAGAACGTAAATTAATTCCTCTATCCTCCAAATTGGAGTTTGAGGCCACCAACATTGTGGCCAAATATGAGGCACTACTACTGGGCTTGCAAGTGACAAAGAATCTAAATATTGACTACCTAGCCGTATTTGGAGATTCTGAACTAGTAGTCAAGCAGATCAAGGACCAATGCCAAACCAAAGACCCTCGACTAAGGGCCTAAAAAAATGAGGTTTGGGACTTGATCTACAACTTCTCCTAAGCTTTTAACATACAATATCTACCAAGAGAAGGTAATCGAATGGTCAATTCTTTAGCCATTGCTGCCATCAACTTCAAGCCACCACATAATCCTTTGCTTAGGGACGAAATTGAAGTCAGATATAGACACTCAGTGCCGAATAATGTGAAACACTGGCAAGTATTTGAGGATGATGGGAAGATCAAGCGTTTCATGGAGGTCATCAAGGAATTCTCAAACTTTGTGATTGATTGAGAAGATGAAACAAATTACAAAAGATAAACCGAGTACACAGGAGGAAAGCATCACATCGTAGAAGGTTCTACAGTTAAAGGGAAACGCCATTCCACAGGGTCTATTTCCTTTGTAAAGGATATTCAAACCAAACGATGTAGCTTCAAACCCTGCTAAACAGGGAGCCGAGGAACACGTGGAGGACTGCAACATAGGCTCAGAGGACGAACCCCACTTGATCAAGTTATCAACCAAGATCCCCCAACACTACAATCAAAGGTACTTACATACCTTGCATGCTTATAAAGATGTTTTTGCTTGGTCTGATGATCACTTGAAAATGTTTGATGTAAATATTATGCAACATAAGATTCCCTTAAAGAAAGATGTGAAGCCCTGTAAGAAAAAACTCAGACAGACCAATCCACTTCTCCTTCCATCCATCAAGAAGGAAGCTAAGAAGATGCTTTGAGCGAAGATCATTGTAGGCCTGAGGTACTCAGAATGAGTGGCAAATGTAGTTCCTATTAGGAAGAAGAGCGGAGAGATTAGACTATGCATGGACTTCAGGAACTGGAACAAAGCTTCTTTGAAGGACAAATACCCATTGCCTAAAATGGACCACATTTTACAGAAGGTAGTTGGCTCTGCCAGGATGTCAATGATGGATGGCTTTTCTGGATATAACCAAGTGGTTGTGCAACCTGAAGATCAAAAGAAAACTGCATTCACGACTCCTTGGGGGACTTTCATGTACGCTAGGATGCCATTTGGCTTAATAAACATAGGAGAAACATTCCAGAGGGTGATGGACATAGTGTTTGTTGGAGAGAAAGATAAGTTTGTGTTGGTATACCTAGATGACATCACTGTTTTCTCCAAAACATATGAAGAACACATTGAACACCTGAATCTTACCTTTGAAAAGTGCAGAAATTATGGGCTCTCCCTGAACCCCAAGAAATCTCAGTTCGCTTTAAGTGAAGGATAGTTGTTGGGGTACATTGTAAGGTAGGAAGGGGTCAGGATCAATCATAAGTGGGTAGAGGCTATCAGTCATATTTCCCTACTAAGGAATAAGAAATATGTGCAAAGATTCTTAAGGAGGATTAATTTCTTGAGAAGGTTTGTGCCTAACTATACAGAAATGGTGAAAGGCATTATTGAAATGTTGAAAAAGGAAAATGAAGTAAAGTGGGGCCTAGATTCCATATAATTCTTCTCTAGAATAAAAATATATTTTGCAGAGGCTCTAGTGCTAGTTAGCTCAGACTATTCGAGGCCATTTTATATCTTTTCTTTTGCCTCCCCCCATACTATCGCTGTTATATTACTTCAGAAAAATAAGGAAGGCCATGAGCAGCCCATAGATTTTTTTAGCTAGGTGTTGCGAGATGATGAAATAAAATATAACATATTGGAAAAATAAGCATATGCTCTAGTCAAAGCCTTGAAGGCTTTTAGAGTCTATGTGCTATGCTCGATCATCTTGACTTAGGTCCCAACAACAGCAGTGAAGAACTTCCTAGTACAAGGAGACAACGAAGGTAAAAGGGGTAAGTGGATTGCAAGAATCTAGGAGTATGACATGGAGGCAAGACCCACCAAGCTCATCAAATGATAAGGACTGGCTAAAATCCTATCACATTCAAATTATCAGGCCTTAGGGATAAGTCTATTAGCAGAATACCACTGCACATAAGATACTTAAAGTAGGGTTCTATTGGTCGACACTATTTGGAGATGTCCATTCTTATGTTAGGGCCTTTTAGTAGTGTCAAGTATATGCTGAGAAGAAAAAATTGGCACCACTCTTTTTTATCCCTGTTATTATAGAAGAACCCTTCCGACATTGGGGACTAGACTTCATCGAGCAAATACATCCTCCTTTAGTTGTGAACACAAGTGGATCATCACTGCCACATACTACTTCACCAAATGGGTAGAAGCAGTCCCAACCAAGAATGGAACTGACAATGTGGTTATGAAATTTTTGGAGGAAAATATCTTGGTCAGATTATGGTGCCCTGTAAATATTGTGACTGGTAATGCCCAACCTTTCAAGTCTGCAAATTTTAATGCCTTTTTTCATAAATATAACATCACATCTGGCCATTCCACCACTTACTATCCCCAAGGAAATGGGCTGGTTGAGTCTTGCAACAAAGTAGTGGTGAGAATCGTCAAGAAGACAATTGTGAAAATTCAGAGAAATCAAGATCCCTAGCTGAAATTCACACTATGAGAAAATCGGTTCACTCCAAAAAGATCCACTGGTAAATCCCCTTTTGAGTTGATTTATATGAAGGCTATGGTATTCCCCATTCAGATTGCTATCCTAGTGGCTAAGGTGCTACAAGATGCAGAAGAAGAACCCAAGTCTCTAACTAGAAGGATACATCAATTGGTGGAGCTCCAGGGGACCTGAGAATAAGTGAATCACATGCTAGATTACTATAAGAAAAATATGAAGTCCCTGTTTGATAGCAAGACCAAAGACCGACATCTTCATCCAGGAGATCTAGTTTTAATGTGGGATACAAGAAGAGAAGATAAAGGCAATCATGGAAAATTTGACCCCTTCTGGTTTGGGTCCTTCGAGATTGCTGATACAAAGGGAAACAATGATATCTTACTAGAGAACTTGGAGGGTGAAATGCTTGAGTTTCTTGAAATAGGTAGTTCCTCAAATTATACTTACAACACTAAAAGGTCCATCCCTCACCCATTGTACATACTAGTGATACATTGTAAAAAGTAAGTTATACTTTTAGTCCTTTGCATTTATTTTTTTTCTTTATTATATTTGAATAAAATAACTCCATGCCCAATGGATAGAAGGCCACTAGTCTACAGGTTCTCAACACCTTGCCAACAAGGCACTGTCCCCAGGTGGAGCCAATGTTGTCACCCCCTCCAAAACATGTCTGCAACTGTTAAAAAGGTACAATTGGGCATGAAATTTTGCAACCATTTGCAATGTCATAGGAGTAGGTAAATATTGATCGAGCCTCCTCCAATGGGTAAAGCTTGGAATTATCTTTCCAACAAAATATGGAACTCCTCAAATGGACCCTTGAATCAGAAGTTATAACAAATCAGAGTTTCCCTTGAAAACTGGAAGACAAGGAGAAAATGTCTTAAGGAGGAATCCTACAAATCAACAATCCGAGGTCTCAGCGGTCCGCAAAAGACCACCTTAAAGAAATAGCCAAGAAAATATCCAACAATGTAAAGTGTTAGGGAGCACCTCGAAAAGCGTGACAAAGGAAATCGACGCAAAACTAGGGACATGTGGGCCCTTTCTCTCTCCTCCAGGGTGGATCACGTGGTGGAGTATCATTGAATCTGATAAAGAAACGGTGGTGCAGACGTCACCAGTCAGCGATCGAGGGTAGCAGCGCATGGTGCATCAAAATGGAATTCGTTGATAGCGAACCTATGACTGGGGGGCTCCAATATGGGGGTTGGCCCATGGTCACATAAGGGACCAAATAACCAGGGGCTAAGTATGAATGGTGATCGATGATAGTAATTTATGGAGGTCACACCAATGGCATGACTCGAAAATTGTCGATGTGTTGATTGTGATATTTCGGGTGGGCCTAATCGGAAATTAGCGCTTGCAATGTTGCAGGGGTTTTCCAGTGTAAAGGTCAAGGATTTTACCGATATATGGTATTTTTTTTAACAAAGGAATGAGTCTCCCAGACATGTGTCCAAAGGCCTTAGTGCCCGAGGACTAAGTGCCTGGTCATATGATGAAAAAGGGGAAAGGAGCTCAAAGAAAAACGAGCTAAAGTGGATCAGAATGCGCCCTCTATGAGGTATTTTAATACAAAGGTCCCAAGATGATAATTGCTTGATAATGGAATACAGGGTGTTACACAAAATATTGTCACCATGACTATTTGCAGTCAGTATGGGTCTATCATCATTCATACTGTCCTCCTTAGCAAGTCTCAAACCTCAGCTCTTCATGACAAGCTTTAAAAATGAGAGAATGTCCTTAAAAATCAATAAAGCTCTGGTTCCGCACTTTCTCTTACTGTTACCTGTGGTCCCGCACCCCATGGTCATGTTACCTACGGACCCGCCTACTCTGTCTCTAAAGGAGTGGGTGTGGACCCCTGTGAAAGTAAAAAATGCGCAAGTTTATTCTTAAAAACTCACTTTGGGTTAATTCTAGATGATTCTAGAAGGAATCTTGACGTGGATGGTTCGCTCCTAGGTGGTTCATGCATCCCAAAACTAAAGGAGCTAATCCCTTGATGAGAGGAGCTTATCCCTTTGAAGGAGGGCTTTATCCCTTTGAAGGTGGACCTAGTAACTTCCCTCCATTGCACTATAAATTAAGGCATTGGGCTGGTTGCTAGGGAGGTTAGAAGCTGAACATTTTTGAGGGTAAATGCTGTTGGAATTGAGACTTCCTAGTTAAGCTTGAGAGGAGAGATTACATACCTTTTGGCTTCATTGGGAAGAGAGTGAAACTTGTCAAAGTAGAGGAGATTCTTGCTGGACCCTAGGAGGAGCTTGTACAACATCAAGGCACCAAGGTTGTAAAGTTCTTCTTTGATTAAATTTAATACAATCAGATTCATTTTTCTCAACAAATTGTCTGATATGGTTTGTTTCATGAATTCCTTGATCATCATGATAAATATGCTTTATTATATTGGCTTTTCAGGTGCTATTTAATGTGTGTGCTTGTTTGTGTTTGCAGATTCTTTAGAAGGGAGCTCATTTGGATCAATGGAGCGTTGCTTCCACAAACTTGCACTGGACCCAAGGTAGGCCTAAAACACTTGTTTTCCTTTATTTATAAATTGCATATTTAGAGAAAGATAGAATTTGTTTGGTTTGCTTGTCACTAGATATCATTAGATACTAGGGAGGTCGGTCTTGCCCGCAAGAACGACTTATCCGGCCGACAAAATGGTGACTCCACTGGGGACTTGAATTTTTGATTTTTTCCTTTGCTTTTACTTTGACTTGAGAAACTATGTCTTTGTTTCTAGTTTTTGGCTTGATGTGTGTGGGATTGGGTAGGTTTAGTAGATCACACCCTCTACTTGTAACACAGTGCGGACATCCCCGCACTTTTGTTTTAGACACAGAGCAGTACCACACCTGGGTATACTGGGGGCCTGCGGACCCTGTCAAAAATTTTGAAAAACTTAAAATTTTCTCATTTAGTTGGCTTAGGATTAGTTTATGTGTTTTTAGCCTCTGCCCAGATCTGCACGTATCTTGTCAGGAACTTTTCTTAGGTTAATTCCATTAGCATTAGGGTTTTAGGTGAAATTCCTAGGAGTTTTGTGTGCCGGGCTTGATTTTCATTTGGTCTTGAAGTAACTCAGAGCTTAGAAGCCTTAGAAACCTCAGATCACCTTGGTTTTTGCTGGCCTACTTATGAGTCTGACCGTTTTGCAAAATCTGCCTTTGTTGAGGAATCCATCTTGTTTTTCTCTTTGTGAAACTTCGAAAGGACTTGTGTTGAAAGTTTTGGATTTCATTTTTAGAAAAGAAAACAAAAGCTAGTTGTTTTTTGACTGATTTGTGATTCTGGACAAATTAGTCCTTAGTTTGCTCATAACTAAGTAAAACATCCTTGAGAAGAAATCTTGTAAGCTTTTACTTCAATTAGTTTTTTAGAATTTATAGATCTCAAGATTATATTTTTCAATAGTTTTGAGTGTTTTATAAAATTTAAAAAAAATCTCTTTTGAAAAAGTTTGTTTTTGTAGTATTTGAGTGTTTGAAAAGAAAGGGAAATTTTCGTGAGCATAACTAGTTGTCTCTTTTTTGAGTGTATTGGAAAAGACAAAAAGTACTTCTTTTGATTTGTTTGTTAAGGAAAGATTTCTTTTTTCAAGCATTTGCATTCTCAACTCTTTCTTTAGCCAGAAATTCATTGAAGAAAAAGGATTGTTTTTCATCTTAAGTGCATTTTTAGTGATTTGGAGTCGAGTATTCACACCATAAGTTTCATCTCCGCACCTTTTGACTTAAGAAAAAACCAATAAAAATAACGCTTAAAGTAAAATCTATCTAGTAATCTTTTTATTTCTAGGGCTCTTTATCACCAACATAGCTTAGGCTAGTATCTTGGAGTAGGGAGTAATTAACTCTCCAAGATAGTAAAACAAATAAGTAGTTGTATCTTGCGGTAGGAGATAAATTCCAATTGTTACATCTATGCTCTGGGAAGCTCCTCTTATAGGAGTCAAGCATGAGATCGTGTCCGAACCAGTGGGGTAATCAATCCTTCCTCATTGGGAACGATACTAGATATACACGTATTAAAAACGGTAAACCTCGGATTAACCATTGTCGAGGAGCCTGGGGTCACTTGTTGGTAAACCTTGGATTATGTCAAGGAGCCTTCAAGGGGATTGAGCTTGCTACTCTGCCCTTGCGTGTGTATCGGATCACAGACTGTTCCCCCAGGTATATTTGTTTCTGTTGGTAACCATAGTGACCATATTCTATAGGATTCTTTCCTAAGGTGACGGTGGAGGGAAGATCCCACTGTACCTGGAGCAGACGTCAGCTAGACTCACTTGGATTTTCTGGGGGGTTCTCTTCACTCGAGACGGTTTAGTGGAGAAACTTGTGCCAGTCTATTCATTAAGCAGGTTGCCAGGGTAACTGTTCCAACCGCCATTTCTGTATTGAATTCTACGACGTTGGATTTCATCACCAACTAGTGTTTTCGGTACGAAAAGTCACTGTTTGTGTGTGGTTTGATCTCCTAGATTCTTTAGGCATGTGATTCAAAATTGTTTCGTTCTTTAGAGACTTTGGGTGGTTTTCATTGAGATTTTTATTTGTTTACGTGTGAAGTAGTTAAAATATTTAATCGTGGCTGAATTACTGAGGAAGTCCCGTAGACTTCGGGGCCAACCTCCTGAGTTTTCACTGAGCCAGCTTGAAGGGCTACGAGCCCTTATAACTCCTAGTGACAGTAGAGTTGGGTCACCTGAAGAAGGAGAGTCTTATTTAGTTGTACATCCTGATTACCAAGTTCAAGCACCAGAGTATATTTTAGAGTTTGTTTCTTTTTCTGAAGTTACTGGTAGTTTTTCCTCTACTAGTGATTTGGCTGAGGAACCTGAAATTTCTGAACCTGAAACTGAACTTGCTGCTACTCCAACATCAAGATTTGCCTCTCCAACTTCCAGTGGTCCTGGTTCACCGAGGGTAGAAAGCGTCATTACTCAAAATATTCCTTCTGGACTTATTGCTATTGAAGAACTTGTTACTCCGGAAGAAGGTATACCTATCCTTGAAAATCAACTAGCTATAGAACTTAGGGAGCATGAATCGATCTTTTACAGTCCACCTAGGAGGGACACTTGGTATCTTTCATTGACCAATTTTTTGGAAAACCCGGGACTAAGTTTTTCACCACCTCACATTCCTTTTCACCCAACACCTAGGGGTTATTATCCTCCATTAAATATGTCGAGATAGTCATCCATGTTTTCTCAATCTCCAGAAACCTTTTTATATGGCGGTCCTTCTGTTCCCTCTGGGTATCAGTCACTTACTGGTACTTTTTTGGGAGCATCTCCTCAACCTATTGAACAAGGGTTATTAACTGGTAATAACGGAACTAAGCTGTTGAGTGTAGAAGATATTCTTATGATTTCAGGTACCATTCCAAATCCGCAACCTCAAGGTGGCCAATTACCGCCTGGGGGGCAGCCTCAAGGTCCTCAATTATCACCTGGGGGGCAACCTCAAGGTACCCAATTACCAACTTGGGGGACAACCACAAGGACAATACATACCTACGGGACAATGCATTCCTCAAGGTCAACCCCAGACTTAGTATGTACCTCAAGGTCAACCCCAGTATCAATATGTACCTCAAGGTCAACCCCAGTATCATTATGTGCCTCAAGGTTATCAACCTCAAGGTCAGTACCCAACCTAAGGTTTCCAACCACCTTCTGGTCAATCATTTGTCCAAGCTGCTGGAAATGTACCTTTGAATTATCAACACTACCCTCAACCCAGTTATGGTCCTCAATATGCTCAACCTTCTATGGGTCCATACCTCAGAACGAACTTAGTGTGGGATCCATCTCAATCTCAACAGATCTTGCAGCCGAATGTGCAGTTGTCATCTCAAACTGGAAAACCCTTGGTTTCTGGTTCAACCCAGCAACCTGTCTAGTCTACTATTCAAACTTCTGCACCTTCTGTAGTTTCTCAGCCTGGGCCTAGTTCGCCTCGAACTCCGCCTCAAACGACTGCTGCAACTGCTGCAACATCTGTTCAATCTACCCCACCTACTTCTGGAGTATCGACAGCTCCAGTTTCTACTGTTCCTGTATCAACTCCTCAAGCATCTTTACCTCAGTCTGGACCCACAATTCAGACTTCGGTTCAAATGCCTGTAGGACAACCTGGTCCAAGTACGGTTGTCACAAGTCAACCTCAATTTACTTATCAACCATACCAGGGACAGTACCAATTCGGTCCTACTGTGAAGCAGCCAGTCTATCAGTATCAACCGTACCCTGGATATACATATCAGCAACATCAACAACCCCAGTACGGTCCAGTTAATCCTGGTTTTTCGTGAGGATATAATATCCCAAATGCAATTCCAATTCCTAGTTATCCTGGATATCCTCCTCCTGGGGCTGGTCTCATGACCCAAGGTTTCGGGGACCCTAATCGTCAGTTACCGTTCATTACAACTTTGGACTTGCCTGACTTGTGGCACCTTACGGATGATCCAATTAACTATCTTTCGTTTTGGCCGCCAATGCCGAATAAGTTTCCTAGTGATATTCCTAAGTTTGAAGGCAAATTAGGAGAGGACCCGTCGAACCATGTGATGACTTATCACCTCTGGTGTGCATCTAACTCCATTTTAGATGATTCAATCTGTTTAAGTCTTCTTCAACACACTCTAATTGGTCTTGCAGCCAAGTGGTACATTGAGTTACCGCGAGCCACTTTTTATAACTTTAGTCAGTTAGCTACTTCATTTTTAACTCATTTTCAGTTGCCAGTCAGATATGACAATGGCACGAAATTATTAACTTCATTAAAATAGTCAATGTCCACTTACATTTCAGATCACATTCATGAATGGAGACGTCGATGGCATTTAGTGAAAGTTTTTATTCCGGATCAGATCTTAGCAGAATGGTTTGTCAAATCTTTATTACCGAAAATCACTGAGGATGTAGCTAAGGCAAGAGTCGTTACTGAAGAGCAAGTAATTGCTCAAGCTCAGTACCTTGACCTAGTTTATACGCAGTCAGGTATGTTACACGAGCAAATCCCTGACCTTCCTAAACATAATCAAATAATTGCAGCTCCTTCAGGGTCTCATGCCTCTGATGGTATGATTGGTACGATTAATACCAAAAGTAAGAAGAAGTCTTCCAAGAATTCTTGTCCTATCATAACTTTACCAGATTCCTCGACAGGAGATTCTTCTTTTGAAATTTCCACCGATATTCATGTTGTAGAGTCATCTATAGCCAAATCAAAATCCGACGGTAAAAATAAATGGAAGAAGAAAAATAAAAAAGATAAAAATTCGAAAGAGAATACAGAAGAAACGAAATCTATTGATGTGAAACACAAACCTCATTATCCTTGTCTCATTTGTGATGAAGAACATTTTACAAGAGACTGCCCTCATCGCGCTGAGGTTGCGAAAATCGTCAAAGGTTCCCAAATGCCTGCTGTTTTGAAGGATCCTTTTCCTAGTCAAGACAGTAAGATGATAGGTTCTTTCTCAAATGCCTTAGAAGAACCCATAATGATGATGTCCCATGTTAGGATTGCGACACGATCACAAGATTATGGAAGTAAAAGTCCTGTTGGTGGTAAGGAAGCAAAATCTTCTAATTTTAACCCATCAACTTCAACTCCTGGTTCCGATCCACTACAGATCAAGAAACCTAACCCAGACTTAGTAATCAAACCGCCCTCCAAGGGTATACTTCGAAAGTCAGCTTTCAATCCACATGCGAGAGTGGCTCAGAACTATAACATTGTTGAACATTTGGCTATTTCACCTTCACCAATGTCAGCTTTGGAGGTGCTGCAATCATGTCCAGCACAGCGTAAATTACTATTGTCGGCTATAGGAGCTATTGACATTCAGGACTCCAACCTTATAATTTTCGATCTAGAAAATAGTACACCTCGCTTACCTCATCAAATGGCTTTCCAGATTCTAGTGTTAGTAAAAAACAGACCTTGCTATAGGACTGTGATTGATGAGGGAGCCTCAATGTGTATTATGTCAATCCAGTGTTGAAGATCGCTTGGTTATCCTACACTTAATCAATCCCCGATGATTCTAAAGGACTTTGATGGCCGTGGGTTCCATCCTTTTGGCATTCTACAGGATTTACCTATAGGGGTAGAGGGCAAAACTGTTAATCTAGATGTGGAGGTGGTTGATGCCCCTCTAGATTACAACCTTCTCTTGGGTCGTAGTTGGTCTTACGCTATGACAATTGTTGTTTCATCGGTCTTTCAGATTATAAAGTTTCCTCATAATGGAAAGATCGTAACTATAGACTAGCTAACTTACTTTTCATTCGACCCAGCCTCTTCTGAAAGTATTCAGCATGTTGGCAAAACAACTATCCCTTATAAGGATGTTGGAGTAGGATTAGTTAAAGATTCTGGTTTACTAGGAACTTTTTCCTTTCCTCCTCCAAACGCATTGTCTTCTACTGCAACCATTCATATGATTTCATCAGACACTATTGTTTATGATGATCCTTGGGTCGTACCTTCCGAATCTGAGATAGGTTCATTTGGTGATGCTATGCCTTTGAGTCCATATGAAATTGCGTATCAGGCAGTGTAGTTGTTTTCCGACCCTTCTTCAACCGAAATTGACTTAATGAATGTGGTCCATGAAGAATCACTTTCAACATCAAACTCAGATTCAACAATGTTTTCCGAACTTGTTCACACTGATGAGCAAATTCGTGAAATCCTGTGTGTTGATGATTTACCATGGGAAGATCTTCATCATAGATCTTCATTTTTACCTGAGATTGATCGCTTTGAAAATGATTTTTCATCTATTTTTACGACTGATTATATCAAGGAACCTCAGAATCCAATGAAAAATCCTGATTCTGAGTTAAATTTGGGAAACATTTCTCGAACTATTCCTATTGACATTTCAGTTAAGCCCGGAATTGTCGAAAACGTTCATATAGGTGCCTCTTGTACAGAAGATGAAATTCAAACATGTAAGGCCCTATTTCAAGAATTCTGTGACGTGTTTGCCTGGTCATATGAGGAAATGTTAGGAATTGACCCAAAAATTGTTGTTCATGAAATCAAAATTTACCCGGATGCTAAACCCGTCCAGCAACGTTTGCGTCAAATCCACCCGCGAAAAGCTGCTACTATTAAGGCAGAAGTTGAAAAATTACTTAAAGCAGGTTTCATTTATCCAATTCCGTTAACAGATTGGGTATCGAATATTGTTCATGTTAACAAAAAGCAAGGAACAATAAGAATATGTATCGATTATAGGGATATTAATTGAGCCTATCCAAAAGACAATTACCCAACTCCCTATATCGATCAAATCATTGATGATTGTGCCGACAGTGAAATATTCTCCTTCATGGATGGTTTTTCCGGATACAATCAAATAAATATTCTACCTGCTGATCAACCAAAAACGGCTTTCATTTGTCCATGGGGGACATTTTCTTATTGCAAATTACCTTTTGGGCTCAAGAACGCCGGGGCAACTTTTCAAAGAGCCATGTCTTACGTGTTTCATGACATCAAGCACATTGTGCAACCCTATCTCGATGATTTACCTGCTCATTCATTAGCAATATTTATGAGGTGTAGGCATTATCGAATTAGGTTGAATCCACACAAGTGTGTTTTCTGTATAGAAACGGGTCGGTTACTAGGGTTTGTTGTTTCGAAAGCCGGCATTCGCGTCGATCCCTCAAAGGTTGAAGCTATTGTCAAATTGCCTCCTCCTTTGAGTCTTTGCCAACTCCAAAGTTTGCAAGGGAAAGCAAACTTTTTACGTTGATTCATTCCTAACTATGCCAAGATCACAAAGGGTTTTACCCGGTTGTTGAAACAGAATACTCCATTCTTTTGGGATGAGATAGCTGACAAATCTTTTGATGCACTAAAACACACGTTGACCCATGCACCATTATTGCATCCTCCCAACTACAACCAGGACTACTTCTTATATCTCGCCACCTCGCATTCCACCATTGGAATGGCGTTAGTTCAGGAAGATTAATTCAGTAGTGAACATGTGATATATTACCTTAGTCGCACCTTAAATCCAACTGAGATAAAATATTCAGATGTGGAGAAATTGGCATTGGCAGCTGTTCAAGCTGTCCAACGTTTTCGTCATTACATTTTACTACGCAAAACTACAGTAATTTCCGATTGCAACCCTATGATCTATATTTTGACCAAAAAATTGCTAGGGGGCAAGTACTCCAAATGGATTGTGATCCTGCAGGAGTTTGACTTGGAATTTGAAAAGTCTAAGTCAAAGAAATCTTTAGTTTTTGCGGAGTTGATGTGTGACTTCCCACATGCTGACACTAAAACTGTGGCGGAGGAGCCCATTACAGACGAATCCTTGTTTCTAATTAGCACTTTAGATCCATGGTATGGAGATATCATCGTTTATCTCCAAACCCAATCCTTTCGGCCAGAAATTTCAAGATCAGAGCGTCGAAAAATACAATTCCAGTCCCAACAATTCAAAATTATTGGAGATACACTTTATCGTCGTGGGGCGGACTCTGTTTTCTGACGTTGTTTAACTCATGAGGAAGTTGAAAGGGTTCTAAATGACTGTCACTCTGGAGCGTGTGGCGGTCATATGTCTGGGTTTGCCACAGCCCAAAAGATATTGCGCGCTGGCTATTTCTGGCCGTCTTTGTTTAAAGACTGTATTAACACGGTCCGAAAATGCCACAACTGCCAAATTTTTGATCGAAAGATGCGTGCTCCACCTGCTCCTCTCCACCCTATAATTGCCGTCAGTCCTTTTACGAAATGGGGTATCGATTTTATTACATGTAACCCTCACTCGGCCGGGGGGCATGCGTATATCATCCTTGTGGTAGATTGTTTTACCAAGTGGGCTGAGGTGATGCCTACATTTGAGGCAGATGGTAAAACTACTGCGATTTTCGTGTTCAATCATATAATTGCTAGGTTTGGTGTTCCACAAGAAATTATCACTGATCATGGGCATCATTTTCGAAACATTATGATGACTGAACTTACAGACCAACTTGGCTTGCGTCACGATAGTTCAACTCCATATTATCCATAGGCTAATGGTCTGGTTGAAGCCATCAACAAAGTTCTAGTCATCATGATCCGACGAATCATTGGGATTCATAGGTCGAATTGGCATAACATGTTATTTTCAGCGTTTTGGGCGTATCGAACCTCAGTAAAAACATCAATCGGTTTCACTCCTTTCCAACTTGTTTATGGTTTGGAAGCTATGTTACCCATTGAATGCGAAATCCCGTCATTGCAAATGGCCATAGAATTACTTCTAGCCACTTCCGAAGAGGAAAAACGTTTGTTGTACTTGGCTCAGCTAGATGAGAATCGACGAGATGCTGCATTAGCAATCGAAACTCATTCCAAACGTATTAAAGCTCAATATGATCAAAATGTTACACCTCATAATTTTTTGGAGGGAGACCTAGTCTTATTGTACGATCAAGCAAATGATAAATTAGGTGCTGGAAAATTTGTACCCATGTGGCATGGTCCTTATGTTGTTAAGTGAAAGCTGGCAAAACGGGCCTATGAATTGGTAGACTTTGACGGGGTCTCTTTAGGTAAGCCCAGAAATGGTCTTTACCTGAAGAGATATTATGCTTAAATCTAGGTGTGGAGATTTTTAGTTAGGTAGTTTTCTTTCTAGTTGGTGTGTTTTAGATTAAAAAGTTTGCTTAGCTTAGAGAGTGTTTTTTGTCATTATTCCTGCTTATCTTGATTTTACTCTTGATATTGCAGATGTCTACGTCTCTCCAAACATACATTGGTTTTGCGGATGGTGCTTGTCGTAATACACGGAATATTTCTTCCACAGCTTGGGTTATCTATTCGCCCTCTGACGAGTTGGTATCTATGCATGGGGTAAGCCTCAGTCAAACAACGAACAACATTGCAGAGTATAGTGTAGTGATTGAGTTATTATCTGAATCCATCTCATTTGGAATTCGGAGTTTGATTGTGAGGTTAGATTATGAACTTTTTGTATTATAGCTTAATAGAGTGTATGCCATTAGAAATCTAGTGTTATTGAGATTATTTTTGAGAGTTCGTCTTTTGGAACGTGAATTTGACTATATTGAATATCAGAATATTCCAAGATATTTAAATACATTAGCAGATGCAATTGCTTCTCGAATGTTAAGTAGACATTTGCAATAATCAAACAAGTACATTTAAAAACATTCCATAACATGTTTTACAAGATAAGCCGGTAATAGTGATATAGTATAGAATAGAAGTGTGTCAAATATACATCGTCTTCGATCATAGGTTGAAAAACACCTTATGATCAGCAAAAATGATAGTACAAAAATAAAAAAATGTCATATGAGTCTACAACAGGCGATCATCCTATCACTGGTGATGATCACGATAAGAAACCACTGTACGGGCCACCCTACAAAGGAACCTCCTGAAAGGTTCCTTTGGCCCAGACATAGTGCTGTAGCCTAAGAGGAATGTTATCTATGCTGGTCTCTGGAATGTCTGCTGTTAAACGCTCTAGATGGCTCTCCAATTCGGTCAAGGTCTCTGTAGATTCATCCTGTGGGGCTGGTGCTGCTGCAGCTGGCTGTTTCCTCTCATAGGGCCGGAGAGTGGCTGGTCACCGTGGACCTACATCTGCATTTGAAACTTTTTACTATCAATTTTGGGACGAAGTAAAAAATAAAAAAAATTAAATTAGAAAATGTTGAAAATGATTTTACCTGAGTCATCCCATTTCTCTCCTGGTGGAAGAGCCATGTCTGGGTCACCACGATAATCTACCCCAGCATAAGGAAAATCATGAATAGAAAAATTGGTTCTCCAACCAATGAAAATACTCAAGAGTAAATCGAACGACTTTTGTTCCCTCCTCATGATGACGGGCCATAACTGCAACCCAACGCATCAGTTTGGGCTCTTGGGGAAGTCCAGCTCCAACGGTAAGATGCTGTGGGACCAACATTGGGACCCTCTCTAGACCAAAGATCACAACTAAAGCACCATATCCAAAGGTCTTCAGTTGTCTGTTCTTTGCGCTAGTCAGTTGGCCTTTTATATTAGCCAACATAGCCTCGCACTAGTTGAAGATGGTGCCTCGAAAGCAGTCTACTGCCATCCACATTTGGGATCCAGTGGCCACATGTAGTGTTGCACTTCTACAGAGCCTGGTAACAGTAAACGCAATCACTTTGAGCTCAGGACGGGAGATGGTTTTGATATCAATCCCTTTGTCTCTAGTTTGGTTGTTACAAAACTCTAGTCGGAGGCTATCGACAGACTGGCCACCTGGCCTAGTCCCGAATAGAGTCAAATGTTCACCTCTCTTAGGCAAACCAGTCAAAAAGTAAATGTCTTCCGGCTCCATTTCGAGCTGGTGGCCACCAATAAAGAAACACTGGTCCTGTATATTCCACCTGTCTACCAGCCACTGCAAAAAGTCCACCTGGGCCCTCATGCCAGGTATGGCCCAGAATTTGTATAAACCGCATGCCTTCAATGCATCAATCGAAGGTTGATGATTAATCGTGGTGAGATCCACATCCTCGTGCTCCTGTTCCTGCCAATCAAGCATGATGTATACCCTACATTCAATAAAAAGGCAGATTAGAATATTTAAAATCAAAATTTTTGGGTGGAATTTGAAAAATTTAAGTTTGAAAACCTTTGTTGCGGGGACCGCACCCTCTGTGTTAGAGACAGTGCGTGGGTCCGCACTCTGCCTTAACGGCAGGTGCGGGCCCCTGACTTTTTTCCTTTTACGAAAAAGTCAGGGTCCGCAGGTTTCCTATGCTATGCCTGCGGACCCCCGCGCGTGGGTTTTTAACCTAAAAATTTCCTAAAAACAAAATAAAGCCCTAAAAACAACTTTCAAATGGATGAAATGAAAGAGTAAGATGACGTGGATTACCTGGAGGAGACGGCGTTCGATTCCAATGGATGGATTTTCCGCAATCTTCATGGGAAGTTTCTGACCAAAAGCTCTCTTTTCTCACTCTAAAGTTAAATGGTAAAAATGAATTTACAAAAGCCCTTTTTATAAGCTTTTTTGAATAAGTGAGTTTTTAATTTGTTTATTTTTCACTTTAAAGAGGTAACTTTTGAAGCATTTTTATCTATTTTAAACAGGTATGAGTAATGTTTGAGTTTTTGTGCAGGATAATGGATTTTTCAGGAAAAATTGATCATTTTTGACAAAAAACATTCGAGTCACCTTTAAGCTCTTTTCTGACTTCTAAAATATGAAAAGATTGCTGAGTTTTTCTTTTTAAGCTCGTTAAAACAGAATTAAAAATACGGTCCACTTACAACTCTTTTCTGACCGTAAAACCATGAAAAGATTTTCAGGATTTTGTTGTTTCAAATTCGATATTGGTTATAAAACGATGTGTCATTGATCGCTTTTTTACTTTTTCGGATCAGAGGCACTAATTATGAAAAGTAGTCCTTGGTCGTAATGATCAAGCGGTTCTCTCTAGTATTATTTTATACTTTTTCAGGCTTGGGAGACACAAATTTATGAAAAAGGACAACCATGGAGTTTTCTTAAGTTTTTTTAGACTCCCTAAAATTGAAAAACGCCGAGTTTCTCCTATACTAGACTCGTTAAAATTTAATAGTAAAGGACCTGTTCAATTACAAACAGGAACGGACCACTCCTTCTTAGGGTTCGAATTTAAACTAAGTTGGACTCATCTGAAGGATGAGCTTATAATCAAGCAAATGTTATCCTCCTCAAGCTTGTTAAAAATAAAGAGGTACTTGCCAGAAATGGTGGGGGAAAAGAGAGAAAAATGAGCCTGTTTGTCATACTTTGTGTCTCAGAAAAAAATTTAACCACTCTTGAACATGACACTTTTTATTCACCTGGGTTGGGAAATCCTTTGCCTAACAGTTGATCAAACCATATTGAAAGTCTTCAGCTGGTTTCTGGGTATTAACTTTGGGTCAATTGTCACCAAACCATCTGTTGTGTCATTATGTGTTCAAGAGGTAAGTGCAAATAAACCATTCATCTGCATAATATCTGTCATCCATCTTGACCATCCCTGAGTCAATCCTTGCAACTATATTTCTTCAAACTTGATCTATGATTTCGTGTTGTGGGCTTGCCTATGATGGATCGCTTTCTATCGACTTCAGCTCATTATCTAGAAAGATGATCTAGAAATCGTCAGTACCTTGGGATCTGCATGACTCAATGGCAGGTTTCTTGCCTTCGACGATAGGTTGCATCATTGACCTTCAATCAAAGGATTCCGTGGCATGTACGACATCAACACATCTATTCACATTTCATGGATTGTACTGAGTACTTTGAGAGCCATTGACATTAATGGTGGTTTCTCTCACACTTGTTAACAGTTTACATCATTGACTGGTAATCAAGTGGTTTCTACCATGTTCGACTTCGACACATTCATTCACATGGATAGAATCGTACTATTTCGGGAAGTAGAAATCAAGACCCTGGATCTAGTTTCCACCATCCAGGCTACGAAGAATTTTGTATTCATTATATAGTAGACTATTCATAAACAGATGGCTACGTCCATACTGTGTCTACATGTGTCTATACTTGTGATGTATTACAAGATCATTCCTATATCAGAGCAGTAGTTAGTTTTCTAGTCAGTTTTGATCTGAGAATGGGAATGCCTACCTCAGCAATGATATGATCTCATATATATATTTTGTATTGAATGTTTTTACAGGTTCCAACTGGGCTCTCCACCAGATGATCCTCGAAATGATAAAGTACTTCACTCTTCTTAGATGATAAATGAAATCCTCATCTACTACAGACTTCACACTTTAGGGGGCAATCTGTTACACAAAATATTGTCACCATGACTATTTGCAGTCAGTATGGGTCTATCATCATTCATATTGTCCTCCTTAGCAAGTCTCAAACCTCAGCTCTTCATGTCAAGCTTTAAAAATGAGAGAAAGTCCTTAAAAATCAATAAATCTCTAGTTCCGCACTTTCTCTTACTGTTACCTGCGGTCCCGCACCCCATGGTCATGTTACCTGCGGACCTGCCCGCTCTATCTCTAAAGGAGTGGGTGCGGACCCCTGTGAAAGTAAAAAAGGCGCAAGTTTATTCTTAAAAACTCACTTTGGGTTAATTCTGGATGATTCTAGAAGGAATCTTGACGTGGATGGTTTGCTCCTAGGTGGTTCATGCATCCCAAAACTAAAGGAGCTAATCCCTTGATGAGAGGAGCTTATCCCTTTGAAGGAGGGCTTTATCCCTTTGAAGGTGGACCTAGTAACTTCCCTCCATTGCACTATAAATTAAGGCATTGGGCTGGTTGCTAGGGAGGTTAGAAGCTGAACATTTTTTAGGGTAAATGCTGTTGGAATTGAGACTTCCTAGTTAAGCTTGAGAGGAGAGATTACATACCTTTTGGCTTCATTGGGAAGAGAGTGAAACTTGTCAAAGTAGAGGAGATTCTTGCTGGACCCTAGGAGGAGCTTGTACAACATCAAGGCACCAAGGTTGTAAAGTTCTTCTTTGATTAAAGTTAATACAATCAGATTCATTTTTCTCAACAAATTGTCTTATATGGTTTGTTTCATGAATTCCTTGATCATCATGATAAATATGCTTTATTATATTGGCTTTTCAGGTGCTATTTAATGTGTGTGCTTGTTTGTGTTTGCAGATTCTTTACAAGGGAGCTCATTTGGATCAACGGAGCATGGATTCCACAAACTTGCACTGGACCCGAGGTAGGCCTAAAACACTTGTTTGCCTTTATTTATAAATTGCATATTTAGAGAAAGATTGAATTTGTTTGGTTTGCTTGTCTCTAGATATCATTAGATACTAGGGAGGTCGGTCTTGTCCGCAAGAATGACTTATCTAGCTGACACAGGGCTTTAAAGACTCAGTGGGTCGGTAGCTGAGACATTTAAGAAGGACACGGAGCAATCATAAATCGGCATGGGTTGAACCTATAAAGCCTCTCGTGACAAGAAATCAGGGTCAACACAGACTAGGTAAATGAACTCAGCTATACCACGCCCAGGCCCACGGCGTGTAAATGAATGTATGGAAGCTAAGGAAGACTTAATGATTCAGCATGGATCTCCATGCAGATGGAAGATGAAGTACTTCCCAGATGACCTCTATTTTTGTACCACAATGTGAGACTGATAGTTTAATGACTCCCATCTCTTGAGAATGAGTGATTCAAGTAGTAAAGGAAGAAGTGACTGGAATCAGCTGAGTATTAGAAAAGGAAGATCATGAAAAATCAATTACCTGATTAAAGGTGATCCCAGGGATGGGCATGGAGATATTTTGTTGATGTTTTCATCTAATTTTTTACTTGTTTTGTTATCATGTACTGTTTCGCAATTTAATGAAGCAATTAACATTTTGTAGTCAGTTTTGGGCCATAGAGCCATCCCTAGCCAAGATATCTAGCCAATATTACAACTGAGGCTCAACTGAGATATTGTGTTGTAATTACTGTTCAATGCTCCCATCTTTAGATAAATAGTGGGAAGCAACAATTCACAATGGTTCGAAATTTTTGGAAAGAAAATACTGAGTGGATCCTTTTCTTGTTTCACAAAGGCATTGTATGAACATTGATGTATGCACTCTATCAGAGAATTTAATGGAAGAATTATGGTGATTCCAACTAATCGATTTGCAGTATGTTTTTCTCTCTTATTATTTCCATATGTGTTTGACATTCTCCTCAGATTGCATGTAAGTAGCAGTTAGATATATTTCCATTACACACAAATTCATTTCAGTCAAGTCTTTGATAAAGAATGATTGTATTGATATGGTGATAAGCTCTTTAAAAGGCACTCTATGCATCTTAGCATCTCATAGGCCTTTCATTTCTCTTGCTTTCCTCTAAATCCATAGACACAAAATTCTTAAAGTCTAAGATTTGTTTTGAAGGATTTTCTCTCTACTATCTCCTACTATTCCATCTCCGTTAACAATTTGTTTGATGCAAATTTCAATCTTCTTTGTCCACCACTATTTGAGTATTACTGCCTATGGAAATTTGCACACATGTTATTCCTTACATTGCGCTTTCATGTGCATTTCTGAACCAACCCTTTTCAAACTATTCGTGATAGAAAATTATTATTGTTGCAAGCCCTTAAGATAAATATGTTAGCACTAGTTAAGATTTCCTAGGCATTGGTGTATAATCAACCTAGAGGTTGTCTCTAGGAGGATTTTCTTATCCCCTGAAGCACTAATGCTACAGGTGCTAGAAAAAGTGACAACAGATTGCATGGATTACCTACAATTATTCTTTTTGATAGAGATACCAGGTTTGTGGGCCACTTTTGGATAACTTTGTGGAAAAAGTTAGGAACCAATCTCAGCTTTTGTTCAACATATCATCCCCAGACTAATGGTCATACATAGGTGGTAAATAGAAGTCATGAAATATCTTGAGGAGTTTGGTAAGTGAATATCACAAACAATGGGATCATGTACTTGCTCAGTCATAATTTTCATATAATGGCTCACCTAACAGAAGCACAGGATTAAGTCTCTTCCAAATTGTTTATGGAATGCATCCAGAAGGAATTTATGAGTTAAGGAACCTTAGAAAAAAAGAAATTAGAAGAGTAGATGGTGAAGATTTTGCAGCCAGTATTCAAGAAATACAAGACCGAGTCAACAAGTATAAACGAAGAGTAGATTCCAAAAGAAGACAACTAGATTTTGAAGTTGGGGACTTGGTTATGGAATACCTTCAGAAAGAAATATTTCCTAAAGGGGAATATAATAAGTTAAAATTGAAAAAGATCGGATTGTGCAAAATTTTGAGGAAAGTTTTCTCTAATGCTTATGAAATGGAACTACCCAAAGGCTTTTGCATCTCACCAATATTTAATGTTTAAGATCTATACCCCTTGAAGGAAACAATAGATTATCCTACAGATGTACCTTCTAGTGATAAAGTTCATTTGGAGAAGCAACTACCTTCAACACCAGCAAAGCCAATTAAATCAATCATTGAAAAAAGTGTGGTTAAAAGGACCAAGAATAAAGAGTATTTTCAAGAACTGAAGAACTGCAGAAGTACTGCAGAAGAAAAACATATGAATGTATATTTTCCCCCTCGGTAGTATGATGTAGGAGCATCTCCTATTTTGTATTTATGTATTTGTTTAATTTGGAGAATCTTAGAAAATTCTAGATTTTGTGGAGACTTGTAGAATGTGATGGAGATTAAGTAATTATGATAGATTCCTAGAATATAAAGGATTTCTCTCAACTTCCTCCAAATATCTATGGAGTTACGTCTTTGAGGAATTTGAGAGTTTTCCTCCTTTAGAATAAATAACCATGTAATACATTTACAAACCCAAGTTTTTAGAGAATTTAATTAATGAATATTATGTTTGTTTATTACTTTCCTTGGCTCTGCACCAGATGATCAACTTTATTAGCTAATTTAGCAAGTCATTAGAACTTGAACCATTACAGTAGAAATCAATTATTTCAACTTTCCTTAACAATTGAACTACCAAATGTTTAGTTTATATAGGAGTGTCTTCTAAGAGGATGAATGGAGGGAGAAGGAATGGAATGAATCTCTTGAATGGTTTGAATCTAATGAACCTTCTCTATTTGCAAACATAAATTTGGGTGCATTAACATCACTGTAGGATGGTGAAAAAAAGGCGAGGTTGGGGGTAAGGGCAAAATAAAGGGGATGAACATAACAATCAGGGGCTTATGAATGTTGTTGACAAAGGTTTCCCAGAAAACAAACACTGGAGGTCAAAAGCATAGAATAAATATATTATGTTTTTATATGTTCTTGATGGTCTAGATGCTTTGTAGATGTCCCATGGTAGGTGACATCAAATTCAAACAATTTTTCAATAACACCATTAAAGACAAAGTGTCTTCTCACGCCTAGGTCACCATAGCATTACTTTGTCATCACAAAGAGTTTATTACAATCAATAACAATGAGTGATATTTTATGTGAGAATATTTCCAAACCTCCTACAAAATCTCACTATACCTGGATCTCTTTCCTAGTGTGTAGGCTACTCTACTTCATCTTCATATTGTATACCCTCATAGTATCGATAGAAATATATAGCATTGAACACTAGTGAAATGTTTCACCTCTACAAAAACTCAACTTTGTATCCATATGGAGGAAACCAAAAATATAAAAATATATTTTTGACTATTAATTCCTAGCAGTGCTTACAATGAAGCATGACACAATATCTATACATGTGGGATTATAAGTTGTAACTCTTCACAAAGAGATTTCTATGCAGTAGTTTGTTAATTTATTACTTTCTTAGTTAAGGTACATTACAAGTCATCTTCTTGAAGTGCTTCATCCTTGATAACTAATAAAGATGAGTGTATTGATTTGAATTCATCATTTTCCCAGGTAGATTTATCTTTTGATTTTTTTCTCCATTTGATACAAATTGGATCATTATATCGTTTTTCATCCATATCAATGCTTTCAAGGTGGAAAACATGGAGGAATCAACTCACAAGACCATTTTTACCAACGGGACCCAATTTGGAAAATTGGGGCAAGAAACATTTTGGGATAATTTTGAGGCGTCAAATGATGTTTTCTGGGGAAATATTTGTCTCTTCATCATTGCACCATTTTTTCATATTTCACACACAAATACATTTAAAATGGTGTAAGAATCGCCTCAATCGGAGTTTGTATGTGAAAGTTGTGCCACTTATAATTTGACCTTCCTATTTTCACCACTATAATTCAAGAGCATGCCACCTCTACCCCCATTATTCATGGAAAAGTGGCTAGCCACATGATTGTGATGAAAAATACTCTAGAATAGTCCATATTGTAACTTTGGTTAAGGGTTCAGTTATTCAAACCTAATTGCTAGTAGGCTATCAAGCCATGTTATAACTAGGCCATCAAGAGGAAAAGGGGTTCCATTCTTTCGAGTGTATTTATTCCATAGTTGAGTAAAAATATCTAAGTGGGATAGGAGATAGAGCACAATAAGAGGATTCCAAAGTGGTTTTCTCTCGAAACGGTTTCCCAAGTCATATATTTTGTCAAATATGATTGTAATTTTCTATTTCATAGTTCTCTATTTTCTGCATAGTTTTAATTTGCATGCATACACAATTAATAGTATTTTACAGATCCAAAAGTATAAAGAGATAAAATCATAAAAGTGTAGATTTCATATTTTTAAATATAGTTTTATCAGATATGTTTTAACAAACTGTCTAGTGGAATATGTATGTATAGTGGGCCATATTTGTATTAGAGTAGGATTCTTTGGGTATGTTATAGAGATTCGCAAGGGATCTAGATTGGCTAGGTCAAAAGTCATAAAACCATAATCATGGTCAGTGAATCTATGAATGACCCTCATGCTCTTGTAGAGGAGAGATTTTCATGATTAGAAGCATGAGTTGCAGATATAATCCGTTATATGAATCTCCTCATGTCGACCATAAGCAATAACCTCAAGATATTTGGATATGATGGGGGTTCTAATGTAGAGGATAAATTAGAGGGGAGATCACGAGATCATGAAGAAATAAAGAACTAGCTAAAGAAAGGACCTGAAAAAGATAAACCCAGTTTAAGTGCCATGAAACATTCACAGTCCCTGTTCAAAATGGAAGTGAAGGTCGATATCAAACTGCATCAAGGTGATATCAATTCTTTGAAGCTAAATCACTAGTTGTGAAAACTAGAAGTTTATTTTAGTGTCCATCATGTTGAGGAAGAATAAGAGACCTGATTTGGGTAACTAAAATTAGAAGGCCATTCCCTCACTTGGTGGAAAAGCCATGCGAAGACCCTAAGGCTGGAGGGAGAACCTCCAGTGACTAAGTGGGAGGACGTAAAAACCATCATTAAGTCACAATTTACCTTATTAGGTATGTAGAGGACTAGTGGATCTGGTGGCACTACTTTAGGAAAAAACAAGGGCAAAGCATACATGAGTACACCAAAAAGTTTAGAAAGATGACCATAATACTGGGTATATCCCCAAAGAACCTCGGTGTACTCCTCAAGTATCTAGAGGGTTTACACAACCATCTCTGAAAGCAAGTGATATTTTTCAATCCTAGATTAGTGTACGAGGCTTGTGTGCAAGCACAATGCCTCGAGAAAATAGGCCTAAAGAAAGGGAAATCAAGTGGATCCAAGTAGAAGGAGAAAAAAGACACTTCTAAGGAAGAGAAGAAGTGGAAAGGGGGAAAGGATAAAAGGATAGTAGCCCTAGCACACTAGTGCAAAGATCCCAACATCCATTGCAACCATTGCAACATTGATGGTCATACAAAGGAAAAGTGTTGGAAGTTGCATCTAGAGCTTAACTCAAAGAACAAAAAAAGAGACAATAAGAAGAAGAACCTCATGGCCACTGATTCAAGAAACCAAGTTGAAAACACATTAGACGTATTGAGGAGAATATTTTATACACTTTAGTGTAGAAGGAGGCCCAATCTAA
The DNA here is from genome assembly GCA_031772625.1 of Pinus tabuliformis. Classification (NCBI taxonomy): domain Eukaryota; kingdom Viridiplantae; phylum Streptophyta; class Pinopsida; order Pinales; family Pinaceae; genus Pinus; species Pinus tabuliformis. The sequence goes on from CM062820.1 coordinate 495,487,509, forward strand.
ATAGCCTTCAACAACAGGAAGAGAAAGAAAGGACCAAACTCTTCCACATAAACATATAGGTTAAGAAGAAAAATATTGATGTTTTGTTTGACTTAGGATCACTGGTGAATCTCATCACAATAGAACTGGTCAAGAAATTGGGATTGGAAGTTCCTAGTCATCTAAGCCCATATCTATTGGGATGGGTAAAAAAGGATGCATATTTAAAGGTAAGAAAATAGTGCAAGATTATCTTTACTATTAGTGTTGATTTTATTGTTGAATTAGAACTAGATGTGGTTCCCCTTTGTGTATGTGGAATGGTGTTTGCAAGTTCATCTATGTACATGTGATATGAAATATTCATGTGGATAAACAATGAGTATCAGCGCGTTAAGGGTGGTGTTAGTATGAAAAATTTTAGTATGTGTACCAAAAATGCTTCACTTAAGTTATATGTGACTTATAACCTATTAACGGGCTGAAATGTACTTCCAACAACTAAGGGGGTCTCTCCAATGTGAAGTCCCAATTAGACCTCACACCATTTGGGATAAGAGCCCCATGAGTGTTTCCACTCTTAGTTATCAAATGAGAAGGTGTCATAGTGGGACAAGAATGAAATGCTCAGGCAGTGAAAGAAAATCAACCCAATTTTGAAAAATTACACAAATAAGTACAAACAAGTCTCAGCAACATTAAGAAGAGATATGCCATGAGAGGGATTAGTGAGCTAAAACCCCATCAGACATACAATAAACACGAACATGCCAGAAGTTAATTGCAAAGTAGTTCCCAATAAGTCACTGAGATGGAATGAAACAAGTAAACACATATTCGAAAGAAAAACATACATGAAACCACTATGTCCCAATCCATAGCATATTTCATATATGAAAGTGCACATACAAATATAGTGAAGTATCAGACAACTAATACAACCACCATGAGTAAGAATGGGAATCAATGTCGAATAAAGAGAGAATATTATTATTTTTGTTGCAACTTCAGTACATATCTTGAAATTTTTCAAAACCCAATAGTGGAAGATGGGATGCTCATATCATTGCCCAATGCCAAAACCCTAGCCCCACTGCAAACCCACTATACTAGCTGCCAAGAGTTAAGTGGCTCTAGCTTTAAAGCATCAATCAACTATCTAGTCCTAGCCTCTACTCAAGTGCCAAATTCACCACTCAATGAGGCATGAGGGTACATTTATAGAGATGAGGTGACTGTTCACCTATCGTGAGCCTTGACCTCCCCAGATGACTCTTGAACTTCCTCACTACTCTCTCATGCCCACTGCCTAGTACATGCTCAATTGATCTCGACATGACCGTTAGCACCGTGATGAGAACCTTTACATATTTATAGAAGAGAGGATGTAAGGAGAAAAGGAATGTTTTGAGAAACCCTAGTGTTGGATCTTGTTGCTGGCATTGTCATGAAACCCTACAGAAATGAATTGTTGGAGTCTTTGTCATTGCACCTTGCATACATCTAATAACCTCTTGTTGTTTTGTTCTTCATTGAAACCTTAGTTGTGTGGCTTCCTCGAAAACCCTAGCTTCCTTTTCTAGGTCAACATTCTTGTCCTCTCACTCTGTGCCTGCAAGAAGATAACATTGGTCAGGCCTATTTATAACAAAGAATGATATTGGAAATATAGCTAACTAATTGAAAGAATGACATTAATAAATAATTAATTAAGACTCCTGTGTGGTCAATTTTTGTGCCACAATATTATCAATGCATGTGGCCTTGGAGGGTGGCTTTTATAGGGTCTCCTTGCACTTCTTCAATCAATGTTTTGTCCATGGGCCTATTAAGGAATGAGAGTTGAATGTAGCTCTACTGCTTTGCAGAGCCAAGGGGCATAGTACTATAAAAATGGATGATATCATTCGTTATATTTTCAGTCTTTCTTAGCCGATTACGATCATTAATGGTTGTTAATAAGAGCCTAAAGGGTTAGATCACTACCACCTAATTTTCCCAAGAAGGTATAAGAATCATCCACTTCTTTAGTTGCCTCCCCTTCCCAAAAATTGAGACATGAGACAGAGGTTTTCCTTAGTGGCTTGATAAAGGCTGAACATGCACAATCACACCAATTACTCTTAAGGTGACTATGAAACTATGTAGTATCACTGAATCCCCATAAAGTTGTTGGACACCATAATGCTACGTGAACATCATTCATGTTTATTGCATCAGTTGTCAATTCTAAGAGCATCACATCATTTAGGCCGCTTGTTTGGTCAATAAAATTGTGCAATAGAAACCCATTCCATGCAACCTATTATACAAATCTTTAAGCAAGGGCCTTCCCATGATTACAACAAACAAAAATGTGTATAACTCCCTCTTATCTGGAGGAACTATTGGATAAATCTAGCTTTCTGTTATTCTTGCCAATGTTATTCCATATATTATTTTAGTTGAATCTCAACAAGTTCAAATAGTCTCAATGGGAGTTCCATGTTAATTGTGGAGTTAACTAAACAAATTCCAATCCTATGAAGTCGCAAGGGATGCATGTGAGCTAGGGATTGGTAGAAAGAGGGTGTGACTAGTAGGTAGACTTGCGACCTCTTCATGGGGATGTGACCTTGTGGGATGGTGACTTGCAGAAAAGTCGCATAGTCATAACATACTATAGGTTGAATCTCCCAGTCATTTGTATGGGGTTCTATAACATGACTCTATGACTTCGAGAAAGGTTGCAAATAAATTATGCAACTTTTGTTAGTCTCAAAATCATAACACTATGTGGTGTTTAGTCAATTTAGTGTCCTAAATTGCTTTGCATAAATTATCAACTGAGTTTCGTAAGCTGATGAAGTGTAGTGCACTGTATGTGCTTAGTTAACCCTTCTTAATTCATTGTTTTGTATTTTATATTGTTTTGGGGGTTTTTGTTCTTTTATTCCTAATGATGTACTATTTGAACTATGAGAAATTGAATCCAAACTTCCTAAAGGTGAACCCAAGAGCTTAAAACTAGTCAAAATCTAAGTTAAAAGAAGAAAAAAAACAGAGCATCTATCCTATCTTCTCATCTAATCCTAATTCATGAATCTAATTCTTAAAACCAAAAGGTAAAGTTGTAAGTCATGTTGAAATAAATATAGGGAATGAAATTAACTGAAGTACTTCTAGTTACTCTAACCTTCAATTTTGAAAGATAACATCCTTGAGATGGATTTCAAGAAACTTTTGTACTTCATGATCTAGAAGAAAAAAACTAAATAAAGGCATGTAGAAGGTAACTGATTGGTTTCAACCCTTATGTAAAGTGAATGTTTAACAATTCAGTTTAGGATGGATATCATCTTGAAATGGTGACCAAAAACATTCACTAATACAGTGCGTTGACAACCTGAACTAGGAAATAAATAACAAAAACAGTGAGTAAAATAATCAACAATGCATCCTCATTACTTTCAATCTTACTCTGTTTAGAAACAAAGTCATTTCCTTTATGAAATGGATTGGAGAAACAAGACTACACAATTGAATTCTAACATTATGCTATTGATCAGAAGTAAAAGAAATCAAAATACAAGAAATCAACCTAAGTTACAAACACTGCTAAAAGAAAATGATGAAATTAAAATTGAACAAACAAAACAAATGAAAAGAAAACCTCCTTCAGTGCAGGGGCCCTCTACAACTGACTGGGTTGAGCTGCTAACTTAATTCAAAATGCTCCTTCAAATGATCATCAGTCAACACACAGATTTGTATTATAAAACAAGAACAAAAGTCCAAAATTATAGAGCTGATAAGTCTAAACTTAATACATCAAAAACTTTGAACCCTTTCTAGTTCTGTACAACTAGTATTTAAAAGAAAATATTCATAACTGTCTTTTGAGGAAAATTAGCTACAAGTGGTCTACACGTATCACAACTGGACTGCGTAAATGTTTGATAAGCTATAGGTGACTTGAATTCGAACAAGGTGGTTGCACAGAACTGTTGACACGGGTGGCTGATCCTATTTAATGCTTCAAAAAAACTGTTGGATTTATTAATTAACCACGAAAGGGTGGACAAAGAGTCCTATTTCTTCCAGGTTTCATATGTTTGACTCCAACTTTGACTATGGTCTTGAGCTAGCTTTTTTATCGATCAGGGTTGGGTGACTAGGAGAGGATCCATGTTGAGACAATCCCAGAGATGCCCATGTGACCAGTTTCTTTGTTTGACACTTGTAACCTGCTAAACCATGGAAGTAGCTATGGAACACATAGTTAGCTACAGAATAGGCTGTGTTCTATAGCTAATTTGCAAAAAATGATTCAAATGGAAAAAAACATAAAAGTATAACATGTCAATCATTTAATGTCCTCCTTGAGACAAAATCTATCATTTATCAGTGATGGGGATCTGTCTTTTTATAACAAGGGAAAGAAGTGAGAAAAGTTGTCAAGGGGAGGGTAATTTTGAGGTTCAACATACCCCCACTACAAAATCATTGCATGTCCCCATGCAATTTTGGCAAAAATGTGAACTCTTATTTCCTATTGCATCTTCTCAGGCACCTCTGCTAGTACATTTAACTTTCTTCTCTTGCTCCTCTTTGAAGTGACTGCCATCCTAGGTTTCTGCATGAGAAGTTTGTATTTTAGGTTGATGATTGTTCTGTTCAAGTTTCTATTCTTCCTCTTCAACTTCCTATTCTTCTTGTACCATAGCCCTAGGTGCAATATTGTATTATCATGAATGGATTTATCCAATTTTGTTTGTTCCTTCTAGGTTTCATTTTCTTTCTTGATATGCATGTTCAATATCTATAACTCATAGATTTCCTGTTTGAGTGAGTTAGTTAGAGGTTCTTGTGGATTGACAGGTTGTTCTGGATTGGCTGAGGATTCTTGATTCATTGAGGCACTTTTCTTCTCTAGTGACTCTATGTAATCATAAATTTGTTGCTACACTGGATCTATGCCTAGAAATCCTTTGCTGGGGCTACCTTCGAAATACTGTTTAGGAGAGTTTTGAGGACTGTGTGTAAATGGAACATTATTAGGAGATGGTACTGGGGTTTCTTCTTCTAGATTTATGAACTATGTTCCCTTTGATGATACCTTCTTTACCATACCTTGGAGTCTAGAGCTCCTTCTAAGTTGTAGGGGGCTTATGTTCTCCTCCTTTGTACCCTTTTTCTCCTTTCCTATCTTTTCATTTCTCTTGATTTGTTTCTAATCTCTGTCAATTTTTCAAAGATTAATTGTTCATCATCTTGTTGTAATGAAGATTTAGGTTTGTTTCCACTAATTCTACCAACTTTCTTTTTTATCTTCTCTTTTTGCTTTATCTTCTCCCTAATCTTTGTCTTAGAGACTGACTCTTCATCATTTTTCTATGTGGAGGACTCAGGTTTGCTTTGAATGGTCATACTGGTCTTTTTCCTCTTACTCCTTCTGACATTACCCTCTTCAGGTGATTCTAGTGCCTCTTGGAAATAGTTTCTTACCAAGAAGTTTTCCCAAGTATCTCCTATTATTTTCAAATGAAACTCAACCAATATTTTTACCATCCCATGATGGTACATAGTTGTGTCTATGAATTCTATTTTCTTCTATACATTTGAAGCCATCCTCCTTAAACTGTTTAAAAGGAAGAAAGGGAGGTTGATGTTTCCATTTTCTAGAAAGTTCATCAATAAACGTATATGATAAACATACATGCATCCGAATCTTTCCTCACAGGTAATAAATTTTTGTAATATCAAAAGCATGCTTCTCCATTTATTTTTAAGTGTTGAAATAGGAATTCCTTTTCTAAACACAGTGACATCCATACCTGGGTTCCTGAGGATTACCTTCCATGATTCACTGTGAAATTCTTTATTTTTAAACCATCTCTCACCAAGTCTTGGACGTTCTGTAGCCTCTTCTATATAAGATTCTGTTACTACAAACTTAATATCTCCAATTTCTAATTATGTACCATCGAATGATCTAGCAAAATATTTTGTGATCTCTTTGTGGTAGCCATCAAAACTTTCAATGAAATTGAGCCATACAACCTTCTACATCATCTCCTTGAGTTGTGGGTATCCGTCCATATATTTTTCCCCTACGGGCTCTATCGTGACAAAGAGTCCCATGGCCTCTGTTTCGTAGAATTTTCTAACCTTCAGAATTACTCTCCTGGTCTATGAAATGGACTAAATGCAGGTATGGTGAAAAAGAAATATGGGTTTGCATGGAATAAGTAGACAGTGAGGGTTTGGAGAGACGTGAATACATTGGTCACATCGTAGTTTTGACCGTTAATAGATGGATTTATTAGAGACTGTTTAAGTACAGAGTATGGAGAATGTAGCAGAGGTGTGGTATGATGAAATTATTATAGACCATTTTGTACCGAATGTGGAAGATGTGGAAGAGATGTGGTATCATGAAGTGGTAGTCAAATCAAATGATGATTTGTTAAGGAGACATACGATCATTCATATTATAAATGACTTATGTTTGTAACTTGTTGTTTGAAATAAATTTTGCATTTTACCTTTAGAACTTAACCTTTTGCTTGATAATTCTTTTGGTGTTGATCCGTAGGTACTTTGAGCATGGTTGATATCCAAAACTTTATTCTTCAATTTCCCTGCATTCATGATTTATTTGTGAGCTGTACAATTGTGCCAAAGCTAATCAGTAATTTTTATGTGTAGTTTTCTTTCAAATCTCTCGCATCCATAATTGTTTGAATCAATGTTTCGAGCCATCCACTGTGGCTCATCATTAGGATAGGTGAGCCACAGTGGATGGCTCAAAACGTCGATTCAAACAATTATGGATGCGAGAACTCTGGAAGAAAACTACACACAAAGTACTAATTGCAGAAGCCTCAAAACAATAAGTAATTTGTAGCTGCAGAATCATATTAGTTGCGGAATGGAATCAGCCGCAGAATGTGAAAAGAAGGAAAAGTGAAATATGGATATGGAATATGAGTGTAAGAATAAAATGGAAATGAGTTATGACAGTGACATGGAATGAGATGTAAGATAAAATGGAAAATAGGGTGAAATGGGGTAAAACTGTAAAAAATATAAAATGTAAATGAAATATGATAGTGAGATAAAGTGGAATTGTAAAAAAAATGAAAATAGAATGAGATGGAATGAGATGATGAATTTGCAGCTTCTAAACTACAAATGAATGTAGCTTTTTGTCACTACTTATTACACAAAGGAAATGGAAAATATAGGATGTCAGAAATCTTTTATTTTCACCCTATATTTTCTGTATAAGTATGCCAATCAATGATTGGTTTTCAACCTTATAATTTTTTTATTTTTTTTATTATTTATCATTTTTTTTAGGAAAAATAAAGACTAAGTTAGTGGAGAAGAAGAATTCTTCTTCACGAGCTTCATTTCAGAGTTATTCTGGAAAATCTTAATGAACTCCTCTCTTGAAATTGATTTCTGATATATCTTCAACCGATGACCATTCACAAGAAGAGGTATTTTGCTTCCATCTATCGTCCTTATCTTTACTGCTCTATTATTAAAGACTTCTTCAATATCATTTGGCCCAAGCCATTGAATTTGAAACTTCCCTTGAAAATCTATCGAACAACAGTGCCCAATCTCCTGCTTAAAACTTCTTCTCCTTAATATATTTATCATGCCATTTAGCCCTCTGCTGTTGGACTATATTGGTTATTTGAACTACATCTTTCTTGATTTTATCAAGTTCCTTGAGTTGCTTTGTTATATACCTAGGGGGGATAATATGGGGTACCAAGGGAGGTACCCAAGGTAATAATGTAATAATGGGATGGGCCATAGTAATAAATAAGGTGGTTAACCCATATCATGTAAGGGACCACAAGTAGTTAGTAATAATGTAATGGACCCATGGTATTAGTTTGATGGTATGAGGGAACCATGGTAATGACCTATGGTATTGTATGTATGAGGCCTATATAGAGGCTAGAGACTCCACGTCAAGGATTGTGAAGGATTATTGTATGAACAAGCATATGGCTTGTGGAGTGTTTTCATTCCTTAAGGAGTGAATCTATGGTGTTGCCCTACCTTAAGGGTTTGATCAATAAAGAATCATTTTATATTATTCATGGGTTCATTTGCATAATCTTACATTTTCATATCAAATCTATAGTATTTTCGGGTTAGATTTATAACAAGTGGTATCAGAGCACTTTTATATAAGTTCTATAATATTTCTGGGTTAGATCTATAACAAGTGGTATCAGAGCACTTTCTTGGGCACAAAAGTGGAGAATTTTTATTTTTTATTTTTTGCAGGATTTCGGGGGCGGCGAGTTTGCAGATAAGATCTGTATGTTTTGGTGCAATATTTGAAAAATATAATTGCATATCTGGATTCTATGTGAAAAGATACTCGATTTCAAAAAAAAATCGGTTGAATCGGAGTCCGGATGAAGGAGATATCGCTGATTTAAAAATTAGTGGGGTTGCAGACAATTTTTCAGGGCAGCGAATTTGCGGCACAGATCTAGACGTCTTGGTGCAAGATCTGCAAAATCTAATTGTAGATCTAGATTCTATGTGAAAAAACACTCAATTTCAAAAAGAAAAATCAATCGAATCGGAGTCCGGATGAGGGAGATATCGCTGATTTAAAATCAGCTCTTTTTTGCAGAAACTTTGGTGACGGCGGGAGAGTTGCAGCACCGATCTGAAATTCTAGTGCATGTATCAAGATTTTTATCACATGGATAGATGCAGAATGATTGTTTCATTTCTAAAAATAGGTCATAATAGAGATTCTGAACAATATTGACGGAATTGTGACAAATTCAAAATTTCACCATTTTTTTCAAAACCCTCTTCATGGCTTCTAGCCAGGTTCTATTATTTACAGGAAAAGATAATGGTCCTACTATTGAAGAATACATACAAAAACACAAATTATTGTGGACACATCATTGGAGAACTTTTGTAGTGTGTAATTTTGAAGACGAGGCAGCCACATGGTGGGGATTACTTAACCAAAAGAAGTGTTCCAACCTGCCCGATGAAGAATTTGAAAAATTACTTTTAGACAGATGGTCTCATGCTAGAAAACAAGATAAGGAGAAACATGTGGAGCTATTTCCTACTGGTATATCCTTATTGCAAGTTCATGGATTGATTCAAAAAGAGAAGATTATTGTTTCTATAAATTCTAGTTGCAAACATAATTTTATCAATGTTAATTTGGTAAAAAACTTGCAAGTTCCAGAAAAACACATTGAAAACACACAGGTGGATGATGAGGATGTTCAATTGTATAAGGATTTGAAGATTTCTATGGATAAGTATGTGTTGCATGGTGATTTTTATGCTTCAGATATGGATAACATGGATGTTGTTTTGGGATACCCTTGGATGGAATTAGTGGGTACTATCAATATTAATGTGCAGAAGAAATTCCTGAAGCTCTGGTATAAAAAGAAGAAAATTACATTACAGGATATTTCCATCAATAAACAGGTAGAGTCTACGAACGATGAAGCAGAAGATGTTCCAGGGACTGACATATCAGATGATGAGCCTTTTATGATCACCAATAAAACACAAACAGAGGTGGAAGCAGAACAGGTTACAGGTACATCAGATGAGGGCTCAGTAGTTGAAGTCATATTGGAAAAGAAGACACCACAACGGACACCACAGCAGGGTGAATTAAAGAAAAAGACACTGTGGGTTAAAACTTCAACATATCATCACCCACATCACCCCGCAAGAAAACAACCAACAAGATGGCAACCAATTAGCCACAAGGACAACAACCCCCGTATGACAGATAGCGAGGAGCGAAGATCCACCTACTACTCATCAACACAGAAGAGCTGCCACGGTCAACTTCCATCTCAAGCGAGCGAGGCACCAGTGAGATCGAGGGTTCACCTTTCTCTTGGATGGCTAGATGCACGTGCATGGTACCAGTGGACTACTCTTTTGAGTAGATCTTATTATTTGTGTTCTTCCCATGTTTCGGGGACGAAACATGCTAAGGGGGGTGGAAATTTATATACCTAGGGGGGATAATATGGGGTACCAAGGGAGGTACCCAAGGTAATAATGTAATAATGGGATGGACCATAGTAATAAATAAGGTGGTTAACCCATATCATGTAAGGGACTACAAGTAGTTAGTAATAATGTAATGGGCCCATGGTATTAGTTTGATGGTATGAGGGAACCATGGTAATGATCCATGGTATTGTATGTATGAGGCCTATATAGAGGCTAGAGACACCACGTCAAGGATTGTGAAGGATTATTGTATGAACAAACATATGGCTTCTGGAGTGTTCTCCTTCCTTAAGGAGTGAATGTATGGTGTTGCCCTACCTTAAGGGTTTGATCAATAAAGAATCATTTTATATTATTCTTGGGTTCATTTGCATTATCTTACATTTTCATATCAGATCTATAGTATTTCCGGGTTAGATCTATAACAAGTGGTATCAGAGCACTTTTATATCAGATCTATAATATTTCTGGGTTAGATCTATAACATGCTCCAATCTATGTTTCTATGCCTCTGATAAATCTAGTCCCAATTGGACCGCCATCTTGAAGGTTTTGATTTGAAACTATATAGGGAATAAGGCTTGTTTCCCATAAACAAGTTCATAGGGTGTATGTCTTATTGTGTTCCTCCATGTAGTTATATAGGGCCATAAGGCTTCAGGAAGTCTTTCTTCCTAATCTCTTCTATGTAGATGCACAGTCTTAGTGAGAATTCCTTCAACCACCTTATTTGTAGATTTAGCTTTACCATTTGCTTGTGGATGATAGAGAGTAGATTTCCTATGTTTGATATTGTAATCTTCCACATGACCCTTCACCATTTTAGATGTAAATTGAGATCCCTGATCTGTCACAATTTCTCTTGGAACACCAAAACGAGTGAAGATGTCCTCAAAAAGAAAATTAACTACATATTTTTCATTAGCAAAAGGTAATGCTTTGGCCTCTACCCATTTAGCGACATAATCATTGCATACCAATGTATACTTCTTTTGCTTAGATGGAGAACTAATTGGTCCAACAAAATCCAAGGCCCATTTTTCAAAAGGTTTAATGAGTACCTGAATTTGTAGTGGCATTTCATTTGAAGAAGTAGGTTTCCCTACCCTCTGATAGTTGTCACACCTCCTGACATATTATTTTGCATCTTTGAAGATGGATGGCCAATAAAATCCTAATAAAGGAATTTATAGGTTGTCCTCTTGTCAGCAAAGTTTCCACCACATGGCTCATCATGACATGCCTTAAGAATCTCAGGCATTTCATCTTCCCTAACACATCTTCTGATCATAAGATCTGGGGCTGTTTTATACAATTCATTAGTGATCCATGAGTATCTTGCACTTATCTGAATGATTTTTCTTTTCTGCCTAGGAAACAAATGTGAAGGCAATTTCCCTATGACTAAGTAATTAGCAATATCTACAAACCAAGGAGTTTGAGTAGTCACTGCAAAAAGATATTCATCTGGAAACTTATCTTCAACTGGAGTGTCATCTTTGATATTTTGAATTCTAGACAAGAAATCAACAACCGTGTTTTGTTTTCCAGGTCTATCTAGCACAGTAATATTGAATTCTTTCAAGAGTAAAAGCCATCTTGTAACTTTGCCATTAGTAATAGGTTTATTCATTAAGTATCTAATTGCAGAATGATCTGTATGAACAAAGGTTTCATAGCCTGGTATATAATGTTCTAACTTCTTGATTGTATGAGCAACAACTAAAAATTCCTTTTGAATTACAGTATAATTCAACTCAGTGGGAGTCAAATTTTTACTTGTATAGTAGATGGCATAGGGAATCAAATCTTTTTGTCCTAAAATAGCTCCTAGAGCTGTATCTGAAGCATCTATTGAAATGTGAAAAGGTAGTTTCCAATTTGGACCTCTCAAGATGGGTGCTTCAGAAATTTTTATTTTTAAAATCTCAAATGCTAACTGGCAGTCAGGATTCCAATTGAATTCACAACCCTTGGTGAGTAATTTGAAGAGTGGGGATGCTATTTTAGTGAAATTTTCTATAAATCGTCTATAGTATCCTGTAAATCCTAGAAAACTTCAAACATCCTTTTGGCAATTTGGAATTGATAATTTAGAGATGACTTCAACTTTAGATTTATCAACTTTAATCCCATCTCCTAAAATGTGATGCCCTAAAACAATACCTTTTGTATACATCATAAAACATTTTTCACGGCTTAGTGAAAGGTTTGATCCTTACATATTTTAAGAAACTTTTCCAAATTTTCCAAAGCTTTTTCAAATGTATTCCCATACACTGTAAAGTCACCCATATATACCTCTACACAATCATGTATTAGATCAGAAAAAATTCCTAGTACTGCTCTTTGGAATGTTGTAGGTGCATTACATAACCCAAAAGGAAGTACTCGGTAGGCATAGGTTCCCCATGGACAAGTAAATCTGGTTTTAACCACCTGAATCTGATTATAACCAATAAAACCATCCAAGAATGAAAAATACTTCTTACCTGCTAATGTATCTAACACTTGATCTATAAAGGGCAAAGGAAAATGATCTTTAAGGGTAGATTTATTCAATTCTCGATAATCAATGCACACCCTCCATTTACCATTCCTTTTAGGAACAATCACTAAAGGGGAAACCCATTGGCTATCTAAAATTGGGTAAATGAAGTTTACATTCAACAGTTTTTGCAGCTCTTCTTTCACAATTTCCCTAAGATTTGGATTCATCCTTCTCTGAGGTTGTCTAATAGGTCTACAATTTTCCTCAATGTAGATGTGATGTATACAATTCTCAGGACTAATTCCTTTCATGTCAGTATATTCCCATGCATATGCTACAGAATGTTGTTGTAATGTCTGGATTAGCTTTTTCCATTGTAATTTCTCCAAGTTATTGTTTATGTTCAATGTTCTCCCTGGAAAGATTTCAATTGTAGAGCTACCAAATTCTTCCATAGAATAAAGAGACATCTTCCTAGATGACAAATATTCAATATTGGATTTTTCTTGAAATTGATCATGTTCATATTCTGGAGATGATTCAAAATTCTCCATTGTATTTAAGATTTGACTATGTTCACTAATATCTGAAATAGTAAAGAGAGGTTGAATGTCATTTTCATCATCAATACATTCTTTGTCATCTATTTCTGTGATTGTTCTATCTGGAGGATATAGAGTGAATTTCTTTGTTGAATTCCCATCAGAAATATACATATCACCATATCTACAGCTAATGAAAGCATTAGCTATGGCCAGCCAAGGTCTTCCTAATATGAGTGGATGTCCTCCTAGATTGTTCTTGGGGGTTAAGATCATAAAATCAACAAGATATTCCCAAGAATCTAAGGATACTAAAATATCTTCTAACACTCCATCCGGTTTGATTACAGATCTGTCCTCTAATTGCAGTAATGTAGGTGTATAAAGAAGATTAGGAAGCTTGAGTTGTTCCATGGTTTGTTTGCTCCTAATGTTTATTGCTGCTCCTAAATCAATCAATGTATTTGGAATTTCAACTCCATTGATATGTGTTTCACAATTGGACTTCCTAGATCTACATATTTTTGTATGGCAATTTTTCCCATCATTATATCTACTATTTTTCCTACCAGCTGAATTCTTTTTGTTTCCTTTGATTTTCTTCCTAGTTTCTTTATGCTCAACTCCTTTATTGTTTTAGCTAGGATTGGAATCTCCTTAATGGCTTGTAACAAAGGGATTTTGATACAGACATTTTTTAATTCATCTAGAAAATCATAATTAGGAAACATGATCTGCTTTTCTACTCCTCTATCAACATGTAATCCTTTAGGAAAAGGAGGTGTAGAAGTAGATACTGGTTTCTCAATGATAGGAGTTGAGTTCACTAGTTCTTTCTATTTTTAATTTTCAGTATTTTGGTTTTGGAGAGGTGTTCCCTCGAAACGTTTTTTGGGTTGTAGAGAATCTTCCTTAGAATTGTCTTGTTCCTTAATAAATACAGAAGGCCTTTCCTTTTCTAATATCTTACTAGATCTTAGTTGAACATCATTGAGGTCTAGAGGAGTGATCATATAAGTTGGAAATTGTTGTCCTTCCACCATGTAAGTATTCTGAGGATTTTTATTGTTGGGGTTCGGTAATGGTTGGGCATGTAGCTAATTTGGTCTTTGCTGAAATGGTAGTAAGATTTGAGGATTTTGGTTTTATTGTACAATTTGTTGTGGAAATGGTAATGAAAGTTGAAGGTCCTGATTTTGAAGTTGTGGCTGCTGTTTTTGTTGTGGAATGTGTTAGGGAGGATAATTATGATATGATGGAGGGTATTAATAATACTGAGAAAATCTCCCATAAGGATTTGGTACTCCTTGACCCCAAGTTTGAGATTGAGATTGAGATTGAGGTTGAGACCAAGGTTGCTGCCAAGAATACCAATTTGGTAGGGGCTGAAGATACACTTGATTGTTAAATCCCTGATTTTGTGGCCCCTACAAAGGTCTTCTAAGACAAAGCAAAGAGGTTGTGTTGAATTTGGAATTGTTTCTTCTTAAAAAACAACATTAAGACCTGGAATCGAAGGACAACCCTCGGTCTCATGGTTTTCTGAGAAAATCATACAGGTCTCTATAATTTTTTCATCCAAAGGGCATTCTCTTAGAGCATGTTTTTTTTTCTTTTTTTTATTTTTTATTTTTTCTGCATTTTGGACAGAAAAAAGCTAAAGCATCAGCCTCGGTTTTCTGCTTGTTTTGCAACTTAAGGGTATCTATTTGCTCACTAAGGATCCCTAGAATATCTATTTTGAATTCATCAAGCATATTACCAATTTCTGCCCTACTCACTGATCCAGTTGCAAATTTATTTACTCTAACAAGAGAAGGATCTCTTGGACATTTCTCAGTTTTGGATTTCCATTTTGAGAGATGAACACATAATTCTCCTATGTCATTTAATGGGAGTTGAGAGATATCTCCCTTCCCCATCATGTTAAGGATATATATCCACTCATCTCTAATGGCTTTTAATAAAAGATATTTTAGGGTATCTTCATCTAAATTGTCCATCTTTGCTCTTTTCAAATTATAGTTGAATCTCTCAATAAAATCCTCTAAATTTTCTTCCTCTCTTTGCATCATTTTGAACACTTCATATTTGTGATTGGTAGGCATGCAATAATCCAAATACCTATCCAAAAACACTTTTTTCATGTCATTCCATGTTCTAATGGACTGAGTGACTAACCCCTTGAACCACTTCAAAGCAGCTCCTTTCAATGTTGAAGGGAACAAATTAAGTTTTTTAGAGTCTTCTAAATAATGATAGGTTCTACACAAGACGTCAATCTCAAATAAAAATGTTTCAAGATCCTCACTTTTTAACCCATGGAAATTTGGGAGGATAGAAGGTGAGATATTTTTCATTGTGGAATTTGTTTCTTCATCCACTATGGGGAATCCAAAAGAATTATCTATTTCCCTATTTCCTCTACCTCCTCCATTATTTCCTCTACCTCTTCCTCTACCCCCTCCTCCAAACAGTGTGAATTCTCCATCCTTTCCTTCTTCTGCCATTATAGTTTCTTCAGAGTCAGTATAAGGTTCAACCTGCAAGGTTACTTTCTCTTCCTATGGTTCTTCTATTAATGGGATATGGGAGAGAGGTTCTACTTCTTCTTCCTCACCAGGTATTCCTAATTCTTCAACTAAAATGTGCTCCCCTGTGGAGGTGAAAAATGCTACTCTTGTTGTTGGAGACCCAAGAGTTTTCTCCTCTAGGACTGCCTTGGTAGATGAACTAGGATATTATTTTGATTGGATTTATGACCTTAGAATTTTAGGAGTTCTATGGCTAGGAGTATGAGCTTGAGATGGAGGTGTATCTCTTCTTGTTGTTGGTGGAGTAGGTGGTGTGGTAGGAATTGAACTCCTGCCTCTAGCTATAAATCTACCCCTAGAGTCTCTTTCTCTATGCATATCATTTTTTTTTAATGTAAGAGATAAGGTTACCTGGTTACACTTCCCTAGCAATGGTGCCAAAATGTTTAGTCAATTTAGTGTCCTAAATTGCTTTGCATAAATTATCAACCGAGGTTTGTAAGTTGATGAAGTGTAGTGCACTGTATGTGCTTAGTTAACCCTTCTTACTTTGTTGTTTTGTATTTTATATTTTTTGGGGGTTTATGTTCTTTGATTCCTAATGATGTACAATTTGAACTATGAGAAACTGAATCTAAACTTCCTAAAGGTGAACCCAAGAGCTTAAAACTAGTAAAAATCTAAGTTAAAAGAAGAAAAAAAACAAAGCATCTGTCCTATATTCTCATCTAATCCTAATTCATGAATCTAATTCTTAAAACCAAAAGGTAAAGTTGTAAGTCATGTTGAAATAAATACAGGGAATGAAATTAAATGAAGTACTTCTAGTTACTCTAACCTTCAATTTTGAAAGGTAACCTCCTTGAGATGGAATTCAAACAACTTCTGTACTTCATGATCTAGAAAAAAACTAAATAAAGGCATGCAGAAGGTAACTAATTGGTTTCAATCCTTATGTAAAGTGAATGTTTAACCATTTAGTTTAGGATGGATATCAGCTTGAAATGGTGACAAAAAGCATTCACTAATACAGTGCATTGACAACCTAAACTAGTAAATAAATAACAAAAACAGTGAGTAAACTAATCAACAATGCATCCTCATTACTTTCAATCTTACTTTGTTTAGAAACTAATTTGTTTCCTTTATGAAATGGATTGGAGAAACAAGACTACACAATTGAATTCTAACATTATGCTACTGATTAGAACTAAAATAAATCAAACTACAAGAAATCAACCTAAGTTACAAACACTGCTAAAGGCAAATGATGAAATTAAAACTAAACAAACAAAACAAATGAAAATAAAACCTCCTTCAGTGCAGCGGCCCTCTACAACTAACTGGGTTGAGCTGCTAACTTAATTCAAAATGCTCCTTCAAATAATCATCAGTCAACACACGGCTTCATATTATAAAATAGGACAAAAGTCCGAAATTACAGAGCTGATAAGTCTAAACTTAATACATCAAAAACTTCGAACCCTTTCTGGTTCTGTACAACTGGTGTTTAAAAGAAAATATTCATAACTGTCTTTTGAGGAAAATTAGCTACAGGTGGTTTACACATATCACAACTAGATTGTGTAAATGTTTGATCAGCTACAGATGACTTGAATTCGAATAAGGTGGTTGCATAGAACCATTAACAGAGGTGGCTGATCCGAGTTAATGCTTCAACATAACTGTTGGATTTATTAATTAACCATGAAAAGGTGGACAAAGAGTCCTATTTCTTTTGGGTTTCATATGTTTGACTCCACCTTTGACTATGGTCTTGAGCTGGCTTTTTTATCGATCTGGGCTGGGTGACTAGGATAGGATCCATGTCGAGACGATTCCAAAGATGCCCATGTGGCTGGTTTCTTCGTTTGACACATGTAACCTGCTAAACCATGGAAGTAGCTATAGAACACACAATTAGCTACAGAATAGGCTGCATTTCGTAGCTAATTCTTAAAAACTTATTCAAATAGAAAAAACATAAAAGTATACCATGTTAATCATTTAATGTCGTCCTTGAGACAAAATATATCATTTATCAGTGATGGGGATCTGTCTTTTTATGGAAAACAAGGGAAAGAAGTGAGAAAAGTTGTCAAGGAGAGGGTAATTCTAAGGTTCAACATACCCCCACTACAAAATCATTGCATGTCCCCATGCAATTTTGCCAAAAATGTGAACTCTTCTTTCCTATTGCATCTTCTCAGACACCTCTGCTAGTACATCTAACTTTCTTCTCTTGCTCCTCTTTGAAGTGACTGCCATCCTGGGTTTCTTCATGAGAAGTCTGTATTTTAGGTTGATGACTGTTCTATTCAAGTTTCTATTCTTCCTCTTCAACTTCCTATTCTTCTTGTACCATAGCCCTAGGTGCAATATTGTATTATCATGAATGGATTTATCCAATTTGGTTTGTTCCTTTGGGGTTTCATTTTCTTTCTTGATATGCATATTCAATATCTCTAACTCATAGATTTCCTGTTTGAGTGAGTCAGTTAGAGGTTCCTATGGATTGACAGGTTTTTCTGGATTGGCTGAGGATTCTAGATCCATTGAGGCACTTTTCTTCTCTAGTGACTCTATGTAATCATAAATTTGTTGCTGCACTGGATCTATGCCTGGAGATCCTCTGCTGGGGCTGCCTTCAAAATACTATTTAGGAGAGTTTTGAGTACTGTGTGTAAATGGAACATTATTAGGAGATTGTATTGGGGTTTCTTCTTCTAGATTTATGAACTCTGTTCCCTTTGATGATACCTTCTTTACCATACCTCTAAGTCTAGAGCTCCTTCTAAGTTATAGGGGGCTTATGTTCTCCTCCTTTGTACCCTTTTTCTCCTTTCCTATCTTTTCCTTTCTCTTGATTTGTTTCCTAATCTCTGTCAAATTTTCAGAGATTAATTGTTCATCATCTTGTTGTAATGAAGATTTAGGTTTGTTTCCAGTAATTCTACCAACTTTCTTTTTTATCTTCCCTTTTTTCTTGATCTGCTCCCTGATATTTGTCTCAGAGACTGGATCTTCATCATTTTTTTGTGTGGAGGACTCAAGTTTTCTTTGAATGATCATACTAGTATTTTTCCTCTTACTCCTTCTAACATTACCCTCTTCAGGTGATTCTGGTGCCTCTTGGAAATAGTTTCTTATCAACAATTTTTCCCAAGTATCTCCTATTCTTTTCAAATGAAACTCAACCAATTTTTTTACCAAGCCATGATGGTACATAGTTGTGTCTATGAATTCTATTTTCTTCTGTACATTTGAAGCCATCCTACTTAAACTATTTAGAAGGAAGAAAGGGAGGTTGATGTTTCCATTTTCTAGAAAGTTCATCAATAAATGTATATGATAAACACACATGCATCCGAATCTTCCCTCACAGGTAATAAAACTTTGTAATATCAAAAGCATGCTTCTCCATTTATTTTTAAGTGTTAAAATAGGAATTCATTTCCTAAACACAGTAACATCCATACCTGGGTTCCTGAGGATTACCTTCCATGATTCACTGTGAAATTATTTATTTTTAAACCATCTCTCACCAAGTCTTGGCAGATCTGTAGACTCTACTATGTAAGAATCTGTTACTACAAATTTAATGTCTCCAATTTCTACTTTTGTACCATCGAATGATCTAGCAAAAGATTTTGTGATCTCTTTGTTGTAGCCATCAAATTTTTCAATGAAATTGAGCCATCCATACTTCTGCAGCATCTCCTTGAGTTGTGGGTATCCTTCCATATATTTTTCCCCTACGGGCTTTGTCCTGACAATGAGTCCCATGGCCTCTGTTTCGTAGAATTTTCTAACCTTCAGAATTACTCTCCTGGTCTATCAAATGGACTGCCTGCAGGTCTGGTGAAAAAGAACTATGGGTTTGCGTGGAATAAGTAGACGGTGAGGGTTTGGAGAGATGTGTATACGTTGGTCACATTGTAGTTTTGACCGTTAAAAGATGGAGTTATTAGAGACCGTTTAAGTACAGAGTATGGAGAATGTAGCGGAGGTGTGGCATGATGAAATTATTATAGACCGTTTAGTACTGAATGTCGAAGATGTGGCGGAGATGTGGTATAATGAAGTTACAGTCAAATCAAATGATGACTTGTTAAGGAGACATACGATCATTCATATTATACATGACTTATGTTTGTAACTTGCTGTTTGAAATAAATTTTGCATTTTACCTTTAGAACTTAACCTTTTGCTTGATAATTATTTTGGTGTTGATCCATAGGTACTTTGAGCATGGTTGATCTCCAAAACTTGATTCTTCAATTTCCCTGCATTCATGATTTATTTGTGAGTTGTACAATTGTGCCAAAGCTGATAAGTAAGTTGTAGCTGCAGAATCAGATTACCCGCAGAATGGAATTAGCTACAAAGTGTGAAAAGAAGGAAAAGTGAAATATGGCTATGGAATATGAGTGTAAAAATAAAATGGAAATGAGTTATGATAGTGAGATGGAATGAGATGTAAGATAAAATGGAAAATAGGTTGAAATGGGGTAAAACTGTAAAAAGATAAAATATAAATGAAATATGACAGTGAGATGAAGTGGAACTATAGAAAAAATGAAAGCAGAATGAGATGGAATGAGATGATGAATTTGTAGCTTCTAAATTGCAAATGAATGTAGCTTTTTGTCACTACTTATTACATAAAGGAAATGGAAAATATAGGATGTCAGAAATCTCTGATTTTCACTCTGTATATTCTGTATAAGTATGTCAATCAATGATTGGTTTTCAACCTTATACAATCTTTTATTTTATTTATTTATTTATTTATTTGTCATTTTTTTAAGGAAAAATAAAGACTAAGTTAGTGGAGAAGAAGAATTCTTCTTCACTAGCTTCATTTCAGAGTTATTCTAGAAAATCTTAATGAACTCCTCTCTTGAAATTGGTTTTTGATATATCTTTAACTGATGACCATTCACAAGAAGAGGTATTTTTATTCCATCTATCGTCCTTATCTTTACTGCTCCGTTATTAAAGACTTCTTCAATCTCGTATGGCCCAAGACAATGAGTTTGAAACTTCCCTTGAAAATATTTTAACTTTGAATCGAACAAAAGTGCCCAATCTCCTGCTTTAAACTTCTTCTCCTTAATACATTCATCATGCCATTTAGCCCTCTGCTGTTGGACTATACTGGTTCTTTGAACTACATCTTGCCTGATTTCATCAAGTCCATTGAGTTGCTCCAATATATGTTTCTATGCCTCTGATAAATCTAGTCCCAATTGGACTGCCACCTTGAAGGTTTTGATTTGAAACTCTATAGGGAACAGGGCTTGTTTCCCACAAAAACGTTCATAGGGTGTATGTCCCATTGTGTTCCTCCATGTAGTTCTATAGGCCCATAAGGCTTCAGGAAGCCTTTCTTCCCAATCTCTTCTATGCAGATGCATAGTCTTAGGGAAAATTCCTTCAATCAGCTTATTTGTAGATTCAACTTGACCATTTGCTTGTGGATGATAGAGAGCAGATTTCCTATGTTTGATCTTGTAATCTTCCAGAAGACCCTTCACCATTTTAGATGTAAATTGAGATCCCTGATATGTCACAATTTCTCTTGGAACGCCAAAACGAGTGAAGATGTCCTCAAAAAGAAAATTAACTACAGATTTTTCATTATCAAAAGTTAATGCTTTGGCCTCTACCCGTTTAGTGACATAATCAGTGCATACCAATATATACTTCTTTTGCTTAGATAGAGGATTAATTGGTCCAACAAAATCAAAGGCCCATTTTTCAAAAGGTTCAATGAGTACCTGAATTTGTAGTGGAATTTCATTTGAAGGAGCAGGTTTCCCTACCCTCTGAAAGCTATCACACCTCCTGACATATTCTTTGGCATCTTTGAATATGGATGGCCAATAATATCCTAAAGAAAGGATTTTATAGGATGTCCTCTTGTCAGCAAATTGTCCACCACATGGCTCATCATGACATGCCTTAAGAATCTTAGGCATTTCATCTTCCCTAACACATCTTTTAATCATAAGATCTGGGCCTGTTTTATACAATTCATTAGTGATCCATGAGTATCTTGCACTTATCTTAATGATTTTTCTTTTCTCTCTAGGAAACAAATGTGAAGGAAATTTCCCTGTGACTAAGTAATTAGCAATATCTGCAAACTAAGGAGTTTGAGTAGTCACTGCAAAGAGATATTCATTAGGAAACTTATCTTCAACCGGAGTGTCATCTTTGATATTTTGAATTCTGGACAAGTAATCAAAAACTTTGTTTTGTTTTCCAGGCCTATCTCACACAATAATATTGAATTCTTGCAAGAGTAAAATCCATCTTGTAACTCTATCATTATTAATAGGTTTGTTCATTAAGTATCTAATTGCAGAGTGATCTAAGTGAACAAAGGTTTCATAGTCTGTTATATAATTTCTAAACTTGTTGATTACATGAACAACATCTAAAAATTCCTTTTCAGTTATAGTATAATTCAACTCAGTGGGAGTCAAATTCTTACTTGTATAGTAGATGGCGTAGGGAATCAAATATTTTTGTCCTACTGCAGCTCCTAGAGCTGTATCTGAAACATCTGTTGAAATTTGAAAAGGTAGTTTCCAATTTGGACCTCTCAAGATGGGTGCTTCAGAAATTTTTGTTTTTAAAGTCTCAAATTCTAACTGGCAGTCAGCATTCCAATTAAATTCACAATGCTTGGTGAGTAATTTGAAGAGTGGGGATGCTATTTTAGTGAAATTTTCTATGAATCATCTATAGTATCCCGTAAATCCTAGAAAAATTTGAACATCCTTTTGGCAATTTGGAATTGATAATTTAGAGATGACTTCAACTTTAGATTTATCAACTTTAATCCCATCTCTTGAAATGTGATGCCCTAAAACAATACCTTCTGTAAACATCATAAAACATTTTTCATGGCTTAGTGAAAGGTTTTCTTCCTTACATCTTTTAAGAACTTTTTCCAAATTTTCAAAAGCTTCTTCAAATGTATTCCCATAGACTGTAAAGTAATCCATATATACCTATACACAATCATGTATTAGATCAAAAACAATTCCTAGTACTGCTCTTTGGAATGTTGTAGGTGCATTACATAACCCAAAAGGAAGTACTCGGTATGTATAGGTTCCCCATGGACAAGTAAATATGGTTTTATCTTGATCTTCAGGTGCCACCTGAATCTGATTACAACCACTAAATCCATCGAAGAATGAGAAATACTTCTTACTTGCTAATGTATCTAACACTTGATCTATAAAAGGCAATATTTAAGGGTAGCTTTATTCAATTCTCGATAATCAATGCACACCCTTCATTTACCATTAATCACTAAAGGGGAAACCCTTTGGCTATTTGAAATTGGGTAAATGAAGTTTACATTCAGCATTTTTTGTAGCTCTTCTTTCACAATTTCCCTAAGATTTGGATTCATACTTCTCTGAGGTTGTCTGATAGGTCTACAATTTTCCTCAATGTAGATGTGATGTATAGAAGTCTTAGGACTAATTCCTTTCATGTCAGTATATTCCCATGCATATGCAGCAGAATGTTGTTGTAATGTCTTAATTGGCTTTTCCCATTGTAATTTCTCCAAGTTATTGTTTATGTTCAATGTTCTCCCTGGAAAGATTTCAATTGTAGAGCTACCAAATTCTTCCATAGAATAAAGAGACATCTTCCTAGATGACAAATATTCAATATTGGATTTTTCTTGAAATTGATCATGTTCATATTCGGGAGATGATTCAAAATTTTCCATTGTATTTGAGATTTGACTGTCTTCACTAATATATGAAATAGTAAAGAGAGACTGAATGTCATTTTCATCATCAATCCATTCTTTGTCATCTATTTTTGTGATTGTTCTATCTGGAGGATATAGAGTGAATTTCTTTGTTGAATTCCCATCAGAAATATACATATCACCATATCTACAGCTAATGAAAGCATCAGCTGTGGCCAGCTAAGGTCTTCCTAATATGAGTGGATGTCCTCCTAGATTGTTCTTGGGGGTTAAGATCATAAAATCAACAAGATATTCCCATGAATATAAGGATACTAAAATATCTTCTAAAAGTCCATCCAGTTTGATTACAGATCTATCCTCTAATTGCAGTAATGTAGGTGTATAAAGAAGATTAGGAAGCTTGAGTTGTTCCATGGTTTGTTTACTCATGATGTTTATTGCTACTTTTAAATCAATCAATGTATTTGGAATTTCAACTGCACTGATATGTGTTTTCACAATTGGACTTCCTGGATCTACATATTTTTGTATGGAAACTTTTCCCATCATTATATCTGCTATTTTTCCTACCAGGTGAATTCTTTTTGTTTCCTTTGATTTTCTTCCTAGTTTATTTATGCTCAACTCCTTTATTGTTTTAGCTAGGATTGGAATCTCCTTAATGGCTTGTAACAAAGGGATTTTGATACAGACATTTTTTAATTCATCTAGAAAATCATAATTAGGCAACATGATCTGTGTTTCTACTCCTCTATCAACTTGTAATCCTTTAGGAAAAGGAGGTGTAGAAGTAGATACTGGTTTCTCAATGATAGGAGATGAGTTCACTAGTTCTTTATGTTTTTAATTTTCAGTATTTTGGTTTTGGAGAGATGTTCCCTTGAAACTATTTTTGGTTTGTAGAGAATCTTCCTCAGAATTGTCTTGTTCCTAAATAACTACAGAAGGCCTTTCCTTTTCTAATATCCTACCAGATCTTAGTTGAACATCATTGAGGTCTAGAGGAGTGATCATATAAGTTGGAAATTATTGTCCTTCCACCATGTAAGTATTCTGAGGATTTTTATTGTTGGGGTTTGGTAATGGTTGGGTAGGTAGCTGATTTGGTATTTGCTGAAATGGCAGTAAGAGTTGAGGATTTTGTTTTTATTGTAGAATTTGTTGTGGAAATGGTAATGAAAGTTGAGGGTTCTGATTTTGAAGTTGTGGCTGCTGACTTTGTTGTGGAATGTGTGGGGGAGGATAATTCTGATATGATGGAGGATATTGATAATATTGAGAAAATCTCCCATAAGGATTTTGTACTCCTTGAGCCCAAGGTTGAGATTGAGGAGGTTGAGCCAAGGTTGCTGCCAAGAATTCCAATTTTGTGAGGGCTGAAGATACATTTGATTGTTAAATCCCTAATTTTGTGGCCCCTGCGAAGGTCTTCTAGAGACAAAGCAAAGAGGTTCTATTGAATTTGGAACTATTTCTTCTTGAAAAATAGCCTTAAGACCTAGAATCGAAGGACAACCCTTGGTCTCATGGTTTTCTGAGTAAATCATACAAGTCTCTATAATTTTTTCATCCAAAGGGCATTCTCTTAGAGCATGATTTTTTCTACATTTTGGACAGAAAATAGCTAAAGCGTCAGCCTCAGTTTTCTGCTTGTTTTGCAACTTAAGGGTATCTATTTTCTCACTAAGGATCCTTAGAATATCTATTTTGCATTCATCAAGCATATTACCAATTTCTTCCCTACTCACTGATCCAGTTGTAGATTTACTTACTGTAACAAGAGAAGGATCTCTTGGACCTTTCCTAGTTTTGGATTTCCCTCTTGAGATATGAACACATAATTCTCCTATGTCATTTAATGGGAGATGAGAGATATCTCCCTTCCATAGCATGTTAATGATATCTATCCACTCATCTCTAATGGCTTTTAATAAAAGAGATTTTAAGGTATCTTCGTCTAAATTGTCCATCTTTGCTCTTTTCAAATTATAGTTGAATCTCTCAATCAAATCCTCTAAATTTTCATCCTCTCTTTGCATCATTTTGAACACTTCATCTTTGTGATTGGTAGGCATGAAATAATCCAAATACCTATCCAAAAACACTTTTTTCATGTCATTCCATGTTCTAATGGATTGAGTGACTAACCCCATGAACCACTTCAAATCAGCTCCTTTTAGTGTTGAAGGGAACAAATTAAGTTTTTGAGAGTCTTCTAAATAATCATAGGTTCTGCATAAGAATTCAAACTCAAATAAAAATGTTTCAAGATCCTCACTTTTTAACCCATGGAAATTTGGGAGGATAGAAGGTGATATATTTTTCATTGTGGCATTTGTTTCTTCATCCACTATAGGGAATCCAAAAGAATTATATATTTCCCTATTTCCTTCGCCTCCTCCATTATTTAATCTACCTCTTCCTCTACCCCCTCCTCCAAAAGGTCTGAATTCTCCATCCTCTCCTTCTTCTGTCATTATAGTTTCTTCAGAGTCAGTATAAGGTTCAACCTGCAAGGTTACTTTCTCTTCCTCTGGTTCTTCCATTAATGGGATATGGGAGAGAGGTTCTACTTATTCTTCCTTACCAGGTATTCCTAATTATTCAACTAAAATGTGCTCCCCTGTGGAGTTGAAAAATGCTACTCCTACTGTTGGAGACCCAAGAGTTTTCTCCTCTAGAACTGCCTTGGTAGATGAAGTAGGAGATTCTTTTGATTGGATTTCTGACCTTAGAATTTCAGTAGTTCTATGGCTGGGAGTATGAGCTTGAGATGGAGGTGTATCTCTTCTTGTTCTTGGTGGAGTAGGTGGTGTTGTAGGAATTGAACTCCTGCCTCTAGCTATAAATCTACCCCTAGAGTCTCTTTCTCTATGCATATCATTTTTTTTTAATGTAAGAGATAAGGTTACCAAATTACACTTCCCTGACAATGGCACCAAAATGTTTAGTCAATTTAGTGTGCACTGTATGTGCTTAGTTAACCCTTCTTACTTCGTTGTTTTTTATTTTATATTGTTTTGGGGGTTTATGTTCTTTGATTCCTAGTGATGTACAATTTGAACTATGAGAAACTGAATCTAAACTTCCTAAAGGTGAACCCAAGAGCTTAAAACTAGTCAAAATCTAAGTTAAAAGAAGAAAAAAAATAGAGCATCTTTCCTATCTTGTCATCTAATCCGAATTCATGAATCTAATTCTTAAACCAAGAGGTAAAGTTGTAAGTCATGTTGAAATAAATACAGGGAATGAAATTAACTGAAGTACTTCTAGTTACTCTAACCTTCAATTTTGAAAGATAACCTCCTTGAGATGGAAGTAAAGCAACTTCTGTACTTCATGATCTTGAAAAAAACTAAATGAAAACATGAAGAAGGTAACTGATTGGTTTCAACCCTTATGTAAAGTGAATGTTTAACCATTTAGTTTAGGATGGATATCATCTTGAAATGGTGACCAAAAACATTCACTAATACAGTGCATTGAAAACCTAAACTAGTAAATAAATAACAAAAACAGTGAGTAAACTAATCAACAATGCATCCTCATTACTTTCAATCTTACTCTGTTTAGAAACAATGTCATTTCATTTATGAAATGGATTGGAGAAACAAGATTACACAATTGAATTCTAACATTATGCTACTGATCAGAACTAAAAGAAATAAAACTACAAGAAATCAACCTAAGTTACAAACACTGCTAAAAGAAAATGATGAAATTAAAACTGAACAAAAAAAACAAATGAAAAGAAAACCTCCTTCAGTGCAAGGGCCCTCTGCAATTGACTGGGTTGAGCTGCTAACTTAATTCAAAATGATCCTTCAAATGATCATCAGTCAAGGCATGGCTTTGAATTATAAAACAGGACAAAAGGCCAAAATTAAAAAGCTGATAAGTCTAAACTTAATACATCAAAAACTTTGAAAGCTTTCCCATTATGTACAACTGGTATTTAAAAGAAAATATTCATAACTATGCTTTTAGGAAAATTAGCTACAGGTGGTCTACACGTATCACAACCGGATTGCGTAAATGTTTGATCAGCTATAGGTGACTTGAATTCAAACAAGGGGGTTGCACAGAACCATTGACACAGGTGGCTGATCCGAGTTAATGCTTCAACAAAACTGTTGGATTTATTAATTAACCATGAAAGGGTGGAGAAAGAGTCCTATTGCTTTTGGGTTTCATATGTTTGACTCCACCTTTAACTGTGGTCTTGAGCTGGCTTTTTTAACGATCTAGGCTGGGTGACTAGGATAGCATCCATGTCGAGACGATTCTAGAGATGCCCAGGTGGCTGATTTCTTCGTTTGACACCTGTAACATGCTAAACCATGGAAGTAGCTACGAAACACATAGTTAGTTGCAGAATAGGCTGCATTTCGTTGCTAATTTTCAAAAACTTATTCAAATTGCAAAAACATAAAAATATAAGATGTCAATCATTTAATATCCTCCTTGAGGCAAAATATATCATTTATCAGTGATGGGGATCTGTCTTTTTATGGAAAACAAGGGAAAGAAGTGAGAAAAGTTGTCAAGGAGAGCGTAGAGGTTCAACATGTGGGTTGCATTTTGAGTCACTGGTTGGAGTCTAAAATGCAATCATGCAACCTGGGAGAGAACTACTACTTGATGGTATATACACTTGAGAGTTGCGTCATAGTTTTCAGTGACTCCGTTGACTACAGAACATTTGCTGATTTGGAAGGCTAAAACTATAGAATTTCTTTGTGAAAAGGATCAGCTAATTCAGTGCTCCAAAATTTTTAGTAATTGCAACCATGGACCTTGGAATCTATAGAAGAAACTTAATAAGGATAACTCTCTTGAATTCTGACTCCGCTTTGACATGGGATATATGCAGTAAACTTAGCACAGTCGACCCATCATAAATATTCCCTAGGATTGGACGTCAAACTTATTTTAAGTTTGTATAATCACATTACATGTTTACACTAGACTGGAAGTTAGGTATCAATAATCTAGAAGCCTTTTGCATGTGGTGATACCATGTGTTCCACAACTGCACACATAGAGTTTGTCTTTTAAGAAAAATAAATGAGTTGTGGTCTTGACGCATTATAGAAATTCGATGACTCTCATATGTGTTTCTTCACGTTCCCATCATGATTTAACAAGAACGTTGATGCATTGACTTATCCCTCTCCACCCATATCAGATTATTCATGGAGTGAACATAACATAGCACATCATCATGATAACTCTAAGAAATCAACAAGTGAGGCCTTCATTACTTTTCAGAGAGATCATTCCAGTGGTCCTTATGAATAAATGAGTTCCTACGATAATGTGGCTGGGTGGAAGTTCGACTTGCTAGAGGTCACAAAGTTGCATTGCAAATAGGTTGCTCACCCTAGCTGCTTATGGAGTGTGTTGGGATGGGGTCCCTCCGGCTAAGTTTTCATCAAATTTTGGGTAAATTTTGTAATATATTTTAAAGTGTCTGCAAAATGTGGAAGCGGAGCATGAAGATAAGTATGAGTCAAAAGGGGCTTTAGTCCCTTAGGTGGGTAAGTGATAGCGAGGTTTTGAGACCCGCCCATGGTCCGCAGACCATGGTATTATAAGCAAAATGATATATATAGATGAGTCATACTAAGTCTAAGAGGTATCTAATTAAGAAGAATTTTTGTAAAGGAAAGTGTGCTAAGGCAAGAAAGGTATATTTCCCGTACTTAGGTGAAAGGGGAAGGCTCCTACAGCTGAGTGTGTGAAGACCTTGGTAATTCCGCAGGCTGAGTGTGTGGGCCCCTGCAGTTGAGTGCGCAGGGAAAAGAAGTATGTACGGAATTGATTATATTTAATAATGACAGTTTTGAGCCAATTCTGATGCATCTACGTCTTCTTTCTTACTGCAGCAAGTTTCTGTATTTTTTCTCTGTGTTATAATTTATATGAATTAGTGCTTATTTGGTGCACGAAAATGGTAGATTAGTAATAATTATGCATGTTATGAAAGATTAAGAGCCTTCACAAAGATCTGGAAGTTGTTTAAGTGCATTTACAATAATTGTCTATTTGGAAGGGATAAGGATTCGTGAAGGTAGAGCTAAGCCCTAGGATTGCAGAAACCTATCACACATACCTCTGGATGCATACACCTAGTGTTGTCATCCCTGAATACTGCTTCGGGTGAGACTACAGCCTGCACTAGACAGGTTGTTTTCGGAAGGGCCAATATTTAGGGTTTTGTTAGTTGGCATAGATAATGCTAAACTTGGGTTAGGCCCCATCAAACCAACAAATGGTTCCATTGCTAGGACTTGAATTTTGCTGAGGGATGTGTGATAAGTGGGTTCCCACGAAGAAAGAAATTGAGAATTGGATCGATTGGAAATTTCATGCGTTTTCAACCCAGGAGAACAGAAATCTGTGCTTATCAAAGGAAGAGTGGCTGAATAGATACCTATACACAGAAGAACACGAAATATTGTTCTTCTCTTTCCCCTATGAATTGCATGAGTGGATGTCCAAATTAGCGGATAGTTAGGGTATGTGGAAGCTTGGTAGTCCTATTGTGTGGACCCCAGAACTAGTGATGTGCTTGGAAGCTTTAGAAAATAACATTGCACGGGCCATCAACCATTGGATTGACCATATTCTGGGATGATTCATCACTGAATTCACGATTGATACATCCGTTAGGTATAATGAAGCGGAGCACAAATTCTTCAAGGGACAAAGCGATAAGAGCTTAAACTCTCTGAAGACCTAGATTAAGATGCTCTTGTGTGAAAAGCAGGTTATGCCATTACATTGATGTTTGGGACTACATGAAGAAGAAAAACCTTTAACATAAACGAAGAATCAGGCTCTAAATATAGTTCAATGTTAGGATCTCCTGATAGTGATGACGAAGGAAATATTCTGAGAACACCGCGAAGAGCACTGCAGATAGTAAGCCACAGTATCCCAGGGATACCCTATCCATCCACTCGACTACCACCTTTGCCACATACACCTACACCTCCACCTCAACCTCCACCTCTGCATCAATCATTCAACATGGCGAACACGATGAAGATGTCGATATTTAAAGGGGTGGGAAGTGAGGACCCCAAACAATTTTGGTTCGTCATGGATGCTATATGGAAGGCACAATAGATTATTGATGATAATATGAAGAAAGCACAACTAGTCCAAATGCTACAGGACAGGGCATTGACTTGGTATATCAAGTTTGGTATGGATAAACCTGATGCGATAGTGGCAGAGACTCAGCAGGCACTGAACAGTGAGTTTAAAATGCCTAAGTCTCAGGCACAGTCTGTAACAAATTTTAAGGAAATACAACAAAGGATAAATTAGTCCACATGGGATTTCAATTAGAGACTAAAATTCCTGATCCGGCAAGCTAATATGAAGATTACAGATGATCAACACATAGACTAGTATATGGATTTGCTATTGCCTCATCTGAGATTGCCATTATCACAACAAAAAATAGGAATGTAAGCAGAGGCTATGGAGATTGCAATGAGGTTGGAGGCCACACCAGTGTAGGATATGAATGTTGGAGTACAACAGATTCAGTCACAACTAGAAAGAATGCACATGGAGTTGTAGAGCTTGAAGACAAGAAATGAAGCTCAACCTGAGGTGCTCACAGAAGTTTGGTTCATAAAATGTAAGGACAAGGGACATGATAAGGATCACTGTCCTGTTTATCAGAGTTACTTGATTGGACGAGGTCCTATTCCTTTGAAGCTTGAGAATATTGGAGGACCAAGCATAGGAGTACCCTTATGGTGAGCTATCTACCAAATAGCTGGGAAGCATGTGACTGATCATTGTCACCTCTTGCAAAATTTTGTACAGACTTCAGAACAACTATTTTGTACATTTTGTAAATTGGTTGGGCATGATGAGTGAAACTACCAAAGGTATGAAATAATGATGGATCAGACACCTACATATCAAATGCAAGCAAAAACTCAGCCTCAGGATCAAGGCACTGGTACAATGCGCAGAGGATTCCAGTGTTGTGGAAGAGGAAGAGGAGGAAGGGTTGGAAGAGGTCACACACAAATTATTTGCTACAATTGTGGAGAAGCGAGACATTTTGTGCATGACTGTCAAAACCCAGCACATCCAT
Organism: Pinus tabuliformis; assembly: GCA_031772625.1. Taxonomy (NCBI): domain Eukaryota; kingdom Viridiplantae; phylum Streptophyta; class Pinopsida; order Pinales; family Pinaceae; genus Pinus; species Pinus tabuliformis. The sequence continues at coordinate 495,518,962 of CM062820.1, forward strand.
CTTGTTAGTATTGCAGATAGTTTGATCATGTGATAGAGGAGTGCCCGGTGCTGATAGCCAAAAAGCAGGAGAGAAAGACTCAACCAACCACACAAAATATACATATGATGAGGGCAGAGGCTTGCGAAGAGGAACATAGCATCAATATCGTGATGCAGAGTGGTATTGCCATGGGAGAAGATAAAGGAAAGAAGCCAGAAACCGAAGGTTGGGTGCACTAGGCTGTCGAGAAAGAAGTTGGATTTGATCTCAACACAGCTAAAGAAAATTTTATGGAAGCCAAAAATAATTTTTTTGAGGCTTCTACATCATGAATTCAGGAGAAATAGGATGGAAACAATGAAGCATAAGATGTGGTCCCATCGTTATTGGCTACTTTTCTGAAAAACTGTATGACATTGTTGTGGGATAGGAAGGCGGTGGAAGGGCTCTAGGAGCTAATTGATAATTGTACGGGTAAAATCAAGACTCATCCTTAACAACGTGCTGTGAGGAAATTGGGTAAACATAAGAAGCAGATAGGGTGTGAAATGAGGCTGACCACGCATATTGGAGAGTATGAAATGGATCAATTCATCCTCGATCTGGGCTCTGATGCGATGTGTTGCCTAAGCAGATGTGGGAAAGGATGGGGAGGGCTATACTACAGTGGTCTCCTATACAGCTACACATGTACAATCAACAAACGATCATTCCTATGGGGTGCTTGTATGGGATAACACTAGATATTGAGGGAGAAAGCGCTCTAGCCGACTTTGAAGTGATTGAAATAGTGGATGACAACAACCCTTACCCTACGCTGTTAGGAATTTATTGGGCCTTCAACATGGATGCGTAATTAATATGAAGAAGTGAAGGATGAAATTTGACAATAATTCACTCCAGGTTATTGTCCTGTTGGATCCCACTGAAGGAGCACGCTACACTGAATCGGTCCACAACTATGAAGAGCAAGAAGATTTGGAAAAAATATACAAGATCACTACACACCATGAAGATTATATCAATCCCACATTAGATGGGCCAATTACATGGGATAGAGATAGCTCGTGTACCTCGGATTTAGATGAAGAACTTGAGCAGTGACAGAATAGGTTGCACAATGTCTCAATGCTACGCTGTAATATGATAAAAAAATCCTTTCACTACGTATCTATAGAGGTACGAAATATCCCTCATTATGATGGTTTGAATGATGTTAACTTATTTTTGGATTAGTTTGAAAAGGACGTGCTAGAGGAATATCAATTCCAGGCACTAGACCTATCACTGCGCATTACGTCTACACGATGGTGAGGGACACATAAGGATAGCTTCCTTGACTGGAAAGAGTACACGCGAATGATGAAGCTAAGGTATGGGTACATGAATACCTGTTTGACTGAGAAATACTTAGGCAAGGATGATACATGCGAGCATTTAGCATGATGGACTAAAGCCTGGGGGAAGAAACCTCAACCGAAATGGGTACATATCTTTTGTCACACCCTAGATACTATTTTGATGAACTAGTACTTGGAAACGGAGATACGCCATGGGATGACCAAGTGGGATATCCTGAAGGAAAATTTCTTAATAACTTTCATCTTTGAGGATGGGTTTGTGTGTATTGTTGAAGCACTCCAGGAAATCAAGGCCGCAATCTTCAGGATGCCTGAGGAGTCGGTAGAATGGGTTCAACCTGACTGGAATACACAACTGCGCCATGTGCTAGAATGCTACAACGTGATTGCAACAAAAGAAGAAGATGATCCATGAAATATCAACATTCCAGAGTCAGTGGGACATCGCAAGGTTGAAGGACCCACAACAACTAACCTCGATATCACAGAACCTTTGAAGGCCAGGCAAGTGAACATTAGATCTGACGCACAACCTAGGTTTGCAAATATAGGCAATTATTGGGATGAAGATACATTCGACAAGGTTGTGGAACTATTGTGTGAATACTAGGACTTGTTTCCTACCAAGTTCTCACACCTGAAGGGAATAGCAGGGGATCTAGGTGTATTGAAGATCACCCTAAATCATGACGTGAAGCCTGTGAAACAGAGACCTTATTGTATAAATACTAAGTATAATTAGAAGGTGCGCGAAGAGTTGGAAAATATGTTGGAGGCTAGAATCATTGAGCCGATGGAAGAGTCTGATTGGGTGAGCCCAATGGTTATTTAGGAGAAGAATAAACAAGATGAAATAAAGATATGCGTAGATATGAGAAAACTTAATGATGCATGCATTCATGACCCATTTCCAACACCGTTTATATATGAAGTCCTGGAGAATGTTGGAGGGCATGAAGCCTATTCATTAACTGATGGATTTGCAAGGTACCACCAGATTAAGATCACTCGAGAAGACCACAGCAAGACCACCTTCGCGACGGAGTGGGGATGCTTCCAGTACATAGTAATGCCATTCGGGCTGAAGAATGTGCTCGCGATCTTCTCAAGGGTTGTAATTGTAGCATTCAAGGGGTTCAACCATAAATTCTTAGAATTTTATTTTGATGACTAGACTCTGTTTGGGTCCATGTTGCAAGTCTACACCTTATGTTGGATACTTGTCGTAGATACCAGATTGCCCTGAATTTGAAGAAATGTATCTTTTGTGTGCCCTACGAGATATTGTTGGGCCATGTGGTCTACAAGTAGGGATTAATGGTAGACCCTGCGAAGATAGTTGTCATTATCAATTTAGAAGATCCAAAGAATGTAAAACAACTGTGCGCAATGCTGGGCCACACCGGATACTATAGGAAGATTATAAAATCTTATTCGCAGATAATTGCGCTAATGGAGAAATTATTGAAGAAGGACAAAAATTTATGCTGGGATGAGGAATGTTAGAACATTTTGGATGTTTTAAAGGAAAAAATGGTGACTACACCCATTTTGGTGTTCCCAAACTAGGAGAAAATATTTCATGTTCACGTGGATGCCTCCTATACTGAATTAGGTGCGATATTGACCCAACCAAGCGAATTCGAAGGTAGGAAGTTGTCTAAGGCAGAGAAGATATACTCTACAACAGAGCACGAAGGGTTGGTGATGTTATACATGCTACAAAAATTTTGTCATTATCTGTTAGGCGTGCACTTCAAAATGTATATAGATCACTCCGCTCTCATGTACCTATTCAACAAGCCTATGTTGGGGGGGAGGGATCTGTTGGTGGCTGTTTCTTTTTCAAGAATATGACATTGAGGTAATTGTGAATCCCAGATGATTGAATGTGGGACCATATCACTTATCCAGAATTGAGATAGGTGAAGATCCCACTAGTTTTGAAGAAAGGTTACCGGATACGCAATTCTTTGTTGTACGTGTTGCAGACGATCACTTTGCTGACATAATCTAGTTTTTAACCACTGACACAGCCCTAGAGGGATATTCTACATAGCAAAAAAATGAATTGGTGGTCAGCGCGACTGATTTTTCTTTGATCGCTGGACACTTGTATAAGATGGGCTCTAATGAAATACTGTGCTGATATGTTCCACAGTTTGAACGATCCAGCACCCTTGCTGAACCACATGGACGAGTGGTGGGAGGACACTATGCAAGCAAAGAAGTTGCGCAAAAGATTCTATGTGCAGGATTGTGGTGGCCGATGGTGCATAAGGATTCTAAGGTGTATTGCAGGGCATGCGATGCTTGTCAAAGGACGGAGAAGCCATCATGGAGGGACGAAATTCCCTTAAATTTGTAGATTTATTTTCGGGTGTTTAACAAATGGGCGATTGACTTTGTGGGACTGATACAACCACTAGGGAAAAAGACGAGCGTGTGATACATTATTACAACAACTAAGTATTTGATGAGATGGGTAGAAGCACAACTGGTGAAGATTGTAGCACTACTACAACTGAAAAGTTCCTTTTCGAGTTTGTATTAAATCGGTTTGGGTGTCCTAAGATATTGATGAGTGAAGGGGTACACATTTCTTAAACAAAACTATTGTTGCAATACTGGAAGAATTTCGAGTCTATCATCAGAAAAGCACGCCCTATCATCCTCAAGGTAATAGTACAGTTGAAGTGTTCAATAAGATCCTGGAAAGTGCATTGATGAAGGTATGCAACACAAAAAGGAATTATTTGGATGTATGCATACCATCAGCCCTATGGGCATATAGGACAATAGGTAAAACATTGACATGCCAAACTTCATTCAGGTTGGTCTATGGGATAGAGGCTATGATGCCCATGGAGTATATTTTGTCGAGTTTGCAAATTGCAATGCTAAGTGATATGGCAGATTGTGAGACTATGGAGGAGCACCTCGTGTAGTTAATGGAATTGGAAGAGGATCAGTTTTTAGCAGGATTTCACAAATAGGTGCAAAAGGAGCACAAGAAGGCATGGCACAATTGACGCATAAAGCAGTGCACCTTTTAGGTGAACAATTTGGTCTTATTATATGATAACAAGTTTACGAAATTTCTTGGAAAGTTTCAAATGCATTAGCTAGGACCCTATGAAGTCAAGGAAATTACAGATGGTGGCGTAGTTCAGTTCACGAAGATGAATGGGGAATTGCTTTTGGGAAAAGTCAATGGCAGTTGATTGAAGTTGTATAAAGGTGATTTTGCCCCTGTGCAATTATTATATGATGGAAGGATAGTCTTATTACTCCAAGCGGTTGCAAGGAAGTATGGGACTATAAACTACACTAATTGCAAATTGGAAAGACAAAGTAAGTGGGTTGCATGATGGAAGCGAGAAGGGAGGCAAGAGGAGCTGCGCCACGAGGGTTGTGCCATGAAGATTGGTACCACACAGCCAAGTCAAAAATTAGCCGTTAGGTGCATTTTAGATGATTGGATAGTAAATTTTCCATTAGGAGGAGTGGGGGGGACACATTTATTGGGAAAATCTTTGGAAATATGCCACCAAAGATACATTAATGATATAGAATTGGAGGGAATGGTAGGATTTGAATTTGAAATCACCAATAAATCTGGCATGCCACCCTGCATTAGAACATTTTTCTCTATGAAAATTGATTGTGAGCTTTCTCGCCTTGTGTTTCGCCACGAGTTGAATTTTATGAATGAGCCTTATTGGGACTCACATCCAAGGTTAGCTAACGTATCAGAGACTTTTCGTAAGGCCTTCTTGGACATAATTGCTGCAACTCACCTTGCAGAAGCTGCAAGTTAAAAAGCCCCAAGTTTTGAAGCTGCAACCCTTGAAGTCACACCAACAATGGAAGCAACACCCTCTATACCTACGACGTCGAGGTCACCTAGGTATAAATTGTCTACCACTGAGAAGAAACAACAGAAACCACAACAAGTTTCGGTGAGATAGTTGTTATCACTCCTCTATATCTCCAAGGTTGAGGAAGAGTCCAGGTGAGGTAACCACAGACCAACCTTTTGACTTGGTATCTAGCCCTGCCAAGCCGGAGAGGGCTCTCTCCAAACAATCACAGCCTAGAGAGCTGGATGGATTAGGGTTTTAGGCTAGCTATAAAGTGATGAGGGTTGTTTGATTTAGTTTGATGGGGTTATTGCTCGATGAGGGTATTAGGTCAAAAAAGTTAGGTCAGGGAAAATCAGATATGATTGTAGACATCCAAAGGGGCAACGTAGGCAGGAGGCTTATCACTTAAAAGGTGATTTGGTGATATAGTTTAAGACCGATGAGGAGTTAGGAAAAGCATAGAAGATGTATTCTTCTTAAATTGAAGAAAAATGGACAAATTATGATAACTTTCCCAAAATAGAGCACGAGCAAACATGTATTCCACTTATCAACTTGAAAATTACCATATTACAGACATGAAATGGTTTATGAACTTACAAAACATTCATACAAATGATAAAAAAGGAGAAAAAATGTTAAACATCCATACCACATGTATGCCAAAGAAATAGTTGCAACTCATCTATTACACTGGCCAAATTCTGATACATTAGTGTCTCTAATCAATACTACAACATCCAACTGAGCACAACCTTTGAAAAGACTAAAAAATACAAGATATATGCCTTAAAACAAACTCCTCCCAGCCTCAGGGGTCGAATCCATGAGAGGAGGAGTAGTTCCAACAAAATTTGAACTGGTAGCTAGAGTGTAGGGTGGTCAAAATGACTCGTCCCTAATTACAATGAAACTGATTCATTACACCTGATGGAGTTTGTTTACCTAATGAATTTACCCTAGGTAATAGTAAAAATACCATAATTACATTTACAACATCAATTACATCCACTAAAAATATGATTTCCAAGGATGAAAACCAAATCTGGAGAAAAACAGTGAAAAATCAGGCAACTAGTCCTATGCATAGCGCCTTTGGTCTGTGTGCAGCACCATCTTCCAACTACATTTTTAAGGGGTTCTCGATGTCCAAATTGAGCTTAGGATAGCTCACTGGAAAGCCTGTTCTGTCTAGTTTCTAAGAATGTATTGGGTTTCAAAAACTGATAATATTTGTCCATCCAAAAATTGAATATCCCAAGACATTTCCTCTGCATAGCGCCAAGCTGAAAAAGAGGGCAGAGATGTGATTTGTGAGGTGTTTTTGGCCATTTCTCCCTATCATATTGCCCAATTTTAATGTGAAAATAGTCAAAATTGCATGTTTAATACTTTGGAATCTAATTGTGGTCTTGGTTTTTCAATTGGAGGCCTATAAAAGGTGCGCAACACCTAGGGTGCTACGCATAGGATTATCGAACTCTACCAAAACATGTCAAAGTTTGCACAAAAACCCAAAAATTCCAAAAAATGCCCAAAAAATTGTCAAAATTGATACATGAGCTACTGATAAAATATGTTAAGCATGGAAAGAGGCCTCAGCAAGGATATCAAGTTTTCTCTTCTCCTCTTGCATATTTAGGGTTTCAAGCTTTGACTTCACTTTTTTTAGTTTCACCTTGCTATTTGGCTTCTTTGGAAATAATACTTTGCCATCCTCCTCTGTATGTCATTGTCTCTTTTGGAATTTTCTAGGAGATTCTCTAAATGCTGGTTTACCTTGTCAAGCCAATTCTCCCAGTTCTCATTAACCATGATGGCAAATTGTTCATTCCATGTGAGCTGATTTGCAAGCTTAGCCTCCTTTCGTCTTTCTAGTTCTAGAGCTCTTTTCAGCCCTCTAATCCTAGGTCTGCTTTGTAGTTCTTGTTGAGGTTCACCATACCCATCATAGGCTTCATCAAGCAATGCCTTAGCTTTCATTTCTTCTCTTTTTTCCTTAATGAGTTGAATCTCCATGACATCATGTTTGGTTTGAATCTGTTGGTTTTCTTGCTCATAATATGAAATAATATATTTAGACCTCTCTAAGTTGGCATGGAGCTCCCTGATGAGTGCATCCTTTTCTTTCATGACTATGCTAATGTCTTCATTGTCCTTATGCTCGTCTAGGTCAAAAAGGTCAAAATATTGCTTTGTCTCATGGAGTTCCTCCTCCTCATGTTTCATTTCTACTTGAACCTCTCCTTTTGTCATCTTTTATTTGCCTTTTTCTACCCATTTTTCCGATGAAGAAAGGAGGGCCCCTCCCAGAATTGGTGGGGCAAACAACTGCCTATGAACTCTCTAATAGGTATATGCCAATGTGCCCAAATCTGCCCTCTAAGGCTTGATGACCTCAGCTCTGCTAGGTGACCCTGTATGATCATACAATGGTGATGATGATGGTGAAATAGGCTGAGATGATGGAGGGATAGATGTAGTGGGTTGAGATGGAGGGGGTATGTCTTCAGCATGATGATCAATGGGATGAGATGAAGAAGGCATATCTTCAGCATGTGGATCTTGTGGAGCACTGAAAATATCATTGGCAATGAAAGTGTCCCATGAGATGTTCAGCTAATTAAGGTGATGGAGGACAATGATCTTGATTAGAGAGTGATGAAAGAGGTTGTTCATTTGTAGATCACACTTTTTTACGTGAACTGTTTATGCCATTTTTTCAATGCTTCTGAACAAATAATAAGGAATATTAAGCATTTTGACTCTTGTGAAGTGCATGAGCAACCTCATATGGTACGTGTAGAGTCTGGAAAATATGCATTCACAAGTGAAGTACTTCATGATTATTTTCATCATGGGAGCATACTTATTAAGAAGGTGACTGAAAGGGAAGAATTTATTTCTCTCATTTCTGTAGAGAGGCTTCAAGTATGGCTGATAATACTGATCATCTAGGTTTTGAGCTTTAAACCACTTTTCATGCACATTAGGTATTCCAGTAGCAGCAACAATGATGGCTGAGGATATGGTGAAGGTTACACTAGAAAGGGTCACTTGATTGTCCTTAAGATTTGAAATGAAAACTCTAGTCAAAACACGGTGGCTTTGAACTCTTTGTATCATTTCACGAAAATCAAAGCATCCTATATGCTTGAAACAAGTGAATGTCATGGGTTAGGCCATTAGTTCTATAGTATTGGTAGGATCAGACCTCAATATTCTTCCTCCTTTGTGTGGCCTTCTTTCTTCTGTATCTTCCTCCTCTGTAAAATCTCTATCTTCCTTCTCCATGATGTGTTTTTGTTATTTTTGTCTTAAAACCCCAGGAATTAGGAAATGGAAGTGGGAATGGGGTAGGAAAAATTTAGGGAATGGGGGAAGGGATTAGGGAACTTAGGGAGGTGATAGGGGATTGAAATATTTAAGGGATTTGGGAATTGGTATTTTATTACAGGTATGGCAGTATGGCTGCCTAGGACTTAGGGTTTAAGGGAGAATAAATTTGGGGTAGGGATTTAGAAATATAGGGGTAGGGATAGGGTTTACTGTGATGTGGGAAGGATAGTAGGGTCTTAGGAAAATTTTTGGAGGTGTGTGAATGAAACTAGGGTTTGCAAGTTTTGAGAAATCTAAGTTTCACACAAGAAACTTAAAACCATGAATTGATGACTTCTAAAATTTAAGGAGGGTATAGTAAGGCCTTACTTATTTTCTAGGAGGTTAAGAAACCGTGTGTTGAAGGTTTGGAGCAATTTCATGAAATTTAAGAGCTTACAGATGAAGTTTGATAGGTTCATAGCGCCTTTGATGCATGTGCAATGCCTGCTTGCTCTATGCACAATGCCTTTGACGCATGTGTAGTGCATGTCCTCCCTATGCGCAGTGCCTTTGATGCATGCGCAGCGCCTGACTGTGTTTTGCTAATTTCACTTGTTAACCTCGAAAATTTCTCTTTTGTTGAGGTTCCTCAACCATGATAAAAGAAAATGAGGAGAAAGTGAATGTCTTGAGGGTTTTAAATACTCGATGAAATTTGATTTTGTTGATTTTAAAACCATTTTGCTAATGTTTGAAATGGCTTTAAAACATTGCACTGATACCCTTTTACCTTGTGCTTTTTCATTGCAGATTGATCAATTGCTGGAGTAGACACTTTTTGTTTTTACATTTATTGTCTAGTTGGAATGTGGAACTGAGTTGACAACTTTGAGAAAAGTTACTTATTACATATAATGACATAAAATTACATATATATATATATATATATATATATATATATATGTATAATACATCTGTGTTTCTGGAATAAAATTACAATCTGGAATGAAACTCTTACTTGAAATCAAAATTTAAACTTTGGCAACCATGGTAACATGTTTTCAAATCCTATTTAAATGAAAAAGGGATATTGTTTTGTTCACTCTCATACTTTTGCTGGCCTTATGCAGTTAAATGGTGTTCTATTGGACCTTGGAAAAATGAAACCTAGATACCTAATGAAAACCTTGAGTGAGCAGACTTCATGGTGACATGGTTGACATAAAGACATGATGAAATGAACTTTTATGATTTAATGTATGTTCAATAAGACATGAAGGTGGGCTAGAAAGTATTGATTTTTGAGGGAGAGTGAGGTTTTCTTACTAGGGCTACCATTAGTGAGTAAATTTTTGAATGAGGACCTAGGTGGAATGTTAGGCCCCTCTACTACTAGTGTAACCCCTTATTGTTATTAGTACAACCCACTTATTATATTGATGTACCCATGTAGTGCCCATATTGTTACTATTGTGCCCAATAGAAGCCCACTATTGTTATTATTGTGCCCTTACATTATTATTGTTATGTCAGCTCTGATTATGTTATGACCCCTTAGACTCCTATATATAGAAAGGAGGTCTTTTCATTTGTATCATCCAAGAATTGTTCATTTATGTAATGTAAAGGAGGTTGCCCCCTCGAAGAGGCTGAATTATAAGGTGTTGATCTATCTTTTCTATCTTTTCTTGAGCTGGTTTCATAACATTTGGTATCAGAGCTTTGGATTCTAGGGTTTTGCTGCTCCAAACAGGTCATTGTGGCATTTTCGCTATAATTTTTTTTTCTGCAACGTTTCAGAAGATAAAAAGAAAACCCATTTGAGAAGAATTCGTGCTGAATCTTGGATCTGAATTTCAGATCTTTTCGCGCTATATTTGCGGAGATATGATCTGAGGAACTTGGTCTTTTTGTAGACTCCTAAATTACATTCCAAACAGGTGACCTGGGGAAAATCGTCATAACTTTCTCTCTGAGCATCAAATTGAAATTTCATCAAAAGGTACAGAAAGAGGACAGACTATAGTTTCTTGTATATATTTTTAAGAGCCAGAGGTCAAAACAGTGACACGTGGCACTTCATACAAGTTCACTCTTCTAGAAAGGTCTATAATCAGGTCATATTGGGAGATTGTGCATAACTCTTTCTTGCAGAATCTAATTTGGATTAGACTGGTGGCATTGGAAAGAGAACACAGAGGGATACTATAGGTCGCAATTTCAGAACTTAAAGATCCGAAAGAACAGAGTTATAGTCGTTTCAAGATCGAGCTCCTAAAATCAAGAAAAAGCAAGATGAGGAAGTTTGATGGCAAGGATCCGGTAAATTGGATACTTTAGATGGAGCAATATTTTGATCTACATGGTGTACCACTGTTACAAAAGGTATGTATTGCATATTCATATTTAGAACCGGATCAATTTTTATGGTATGAAGGGCTTTGTTCTCGTAAAAAACTTGTTACGTGGTCAATTTTCACGGAGGAAATGATAGCACATTATGAGGATACAAAGAGAAACACATTCTTTAGAGCAACACCACAAAAATTGGAAAGAGTAAAAGGGCTTTGTGACATAGTGGAAAGAAAAATTATGGAAACCAGGAAGCATACCCCTCACAACTATAAAGATGGAAGTGTTGTTTCTCCTAGCCTTCCACAACCTACAAGGGTTACACCACAACAATTGGAAGAAAAGAGAGAAAAAGGGCTTTGTTACAATTGTGATAGCAAATGCACTAAAGGTCATAAGTGTGCTGAGAAGAAATTATTTTACATAGAATATGAAGAGGAGGAAGAAAAGGATCAAGAAACATCAAAAGAAGAAGATATACGCCAGGACCCCACCCCAGAGAAAGAAGAAATGAATCAGACGATATCTTGTAAAGCATTGGCAAGAATTACCACTCCTCAAATTCTCAAGATGGAAGGACATATCAAGAAGACAAAGGTGCAAGAAGTGAAAGATCACATCGAGAAAGAAGAAATGAATCCAACCATATCTTGTAATTCATTGGTCAAAATTACCACTCCTCAAACTATCAAGATAGAAGGACATATCAAGAAGAAAAATGTTCAAGAAGTGAAAGATCACATCGAGCATCAAGAAATGAATCCGACCATAACTTTTAAAGGATTGGAAGAAATTACCAGTCCTCAAACTCTAGAGATAGAAGGAAATATCAAGAAGAAAAAGGTTCAAGTAGTGAAATATCACATCGAGCATCAACAACAAGTTCTCCAACTTTTAAAGGATAACGCCACTTTGATGGAAAATCAAACGAAACAACAGGTAGATCAAAATTGTAGTGAAAAATGTTTTGATGTAGGTGATTGGGTATTTTTTTTGCTACATCTCAAGCAAGCTATTTATGAGAAGGAAATTTTGGCAATACTACATGCACTTAAAAAATGGCGACCTTACCGAATGGGAAGACTCTTCAAGGATGAGGATGTGGAAGCATTGTTTTGTGCTATTTCTATTATCCAACCAGATTGGATAAACGAAGCAAGGGATGAATGGAAGAAGAACGAAGAAGTATGGCCACTTATTCAAAAGTTGCAAAAGATCCCAATTCAAACAATATTGCCAGAAATTGAAGAGGAGCAGTCACAGAAACAAGAACCCGACAACTACGAAATCGATCAATTTCAGAGTATCTCATCAAATGGAAGAACTTACCCGCTGAAGATTCCACATGGGAGGACAAGAAATTTATACAGAAGCATCAAGAACTACTCAAGCGTTGAGGTCACACTTTTTGAAGGAGAGGGGCATGTTAGGCCCCTATACTACTAGTGTAACCCCTTATTGTTATTAGTACAACCCACTTATTATATTGATGTACCCATGTAGTGCCCATATTGTTACTATTGTGCCCCATAGAAGCCCACTATTGTTATTATTGTGCCCTTACATTATTATTTTTATGTCAACTCTGATTATGTTATGACCCCTTAGACTCCTATAGTTAGAAAGGAGGTCTTTTCATTTGTATCATCCAAGAATTGTTCATTTATGTAATGTAAAGGAGGTTGCCCCCTCAAAGAGGCTGAATTCTAAGGCGTTGATCTATCTTTTCTATCTTTTATTGAGCTGGTTTCATAACATGGAATGACAAAAATTTCAGACTGGGACCCTAATATGACATGAGAGGAGTTTTGATCACTGATGGAAGTATGAAAATATTGACTCTAACATCGGCCTTATTGGGGATGGCAACGCCTTGGAGGTGTCAAGAACATTGTAGACCAAGTTCTTAACCATGTGGGCCAATATGGTCAAAAACATAAACTGACTTGAAATTGACTGAAAAAAGACTCAATATTGACTTACTTAACTGACAACTGAAGTTTGAAAATGGAAGAAAATCAGTGAAGCTCCATGGCCTTCACTTTGGGCTCCAAACTCCAGTGACTCTCTACTTCACACTTGTAGAAAGTTATGTACAATGAAACTGGGAAATTTCTGAAAAGCGTATTTCAAAAAAGATAGTGCTTAAGGAGCCTATCATTAATTGTTCCTCCTAATCATGGTTGCGATCAGTGTGTCTAGTTTAAGATTGGTGGAAGAAGAGGGTTCTTCTTTAATTGTTACTTTCCTCTCTAGTTTCTCATGTTTTAAATAAGACTTTTTAATCATCAAATTTTCTTCCACGCTCACTGCATTATTCTGCATTTCTTCCAGAGTTGTAGGACCTCTTTCCCTTATTTGATAAGCCATCTTAGGATGAAAGGCATCTGGATAATGTTGAAGTGCCAAATCAGGTGGAGGTTTCATGTTATTTGGAATGGAATTGTAAATCTAGTTGAACCTTATAGTAAACTCCTAAACTGTCTTGTTAGGATTCCTTTTCATTGTATTGTATTCCTCCAAGTTCTGCAATGGATTTTTCTTTTCTCGCCACCTGGCTAAGAACAACTCATTTAGCCTCTGAGGAGTATCAATGGAGTGAGCTACCAAACCATGGAAACATTTTTTCACATCTCCAAAAGAACTTTGAGTCATTAGTCTCATTTTGGCACCATCTTCATCGACCTCCTCTAAATCAATGAAATCATCCATTTTGTCAATATGTTGTTGTGTTGTGATTCCTAGACTGCCATCAAAAAGAGGAAGTCTCTGGCCATATATCTGAGATAAAGCAACTAATTGACCAGCTAATACTAAGGGAGAAAATCTCGCCATGACTACTGGGGGAGGGTGTATGGGAACTACAATGAGTTGTGTTGGCTAGGAAGAATATGGAGGTATGGATACGAATGTTTTCGGAGGTGCAGTATAGGTTATCACAGAAGATAAGCTTTCCAGCTCATACTAGATATAGGATTTTTTCTGCAGTAATTTGTAATTGATCAGCTAGGCTTTGAAGTTTATCTAAATTAGACCAAAGCTCGTGCTCAAGTTTTGAAAACTGAGATGTTGCAGAAGGTTGATTAAACAAAGATTTTGAGGTGGGTAAGTATGAATCAAAATTTATGGGATCAAAAACTATCCCTATAAGACAAGACTCAAATTCAAACGAAATAAGGATAGCTCGAATTTAATATCAAAAGGAATATCCTCAACACTCAGTATCAGATCTGGTAGGGAAGTGGTCCTTTCTAATGTTTTTCTTTCAGTATTGGGGAAAGGGATTTTAGGTTTTCTTAGCAATATTTTAGGATCATCAACAGGAGAAGGAGGGTTTGGGTCAGGGTTTGACCTAGTATATCTTTTCAGAGTTAAAATCCTAACAGGGTCAAAGATTATGTGAGGTAAAAGACTTTAGACTTCAGCGGAACAAAGAGAGCTTCAAACTTCACAAAAAAGGAATGTCTTCAAGAGAAAATTTTAAATAGGTAACAATTAAGAGCTTACCAATGGAATGAGGTTTGATTGAACTTTTGATTTGTAAACTTCTTCACTTTTAGAACAAGCTTTGAAATATTTGACTGAATCAGCTGGATCAAGGTCTGGATTTTCATCTTGTTTGCCTCCTCGAAGCCAACTCTACAATCGTGACACTGCAATTATGGAATTATCCTTTTAGAAACTTAGTCCTATCATCCAAAGGACCAAATTCCAATGAAAATTTTTCGTACACCCAGGGAAAATGAATCATTTGTTCCCTGGCAATGGCACCAATATGTTATCACTCCTATGGATCTCCAAGGCTAAGGAAGAGTCTAGCTGAGGTAACCATGTCAGACCAATCTTTTGACTTGGTAGCTAGCCCTACCAAGCCAGAGAGGGATCTCTCCAACAAATCAAAGCAAAGAGGGAAGGATGGATTAGGGTTTTATGCTAGGTATAAAGTGCAAAGGTAGGCATGAGGCTTAACACATAAAAGGTGATTTGGTGAGATGGTTTAAGACTGATGAGGAGTTAGGAAGAGCATATGAGATGTATTCTTCCTAAACTGAAGAAAATATGGACAAATTATGATAAATTTCCCAAAATAGAGCTTGTGAAAGCATGCATTCTACCTATGTTATCACTCCTCTGGATCTCCAAGGCTAAGGAAGAGTCCCGCTGATGTAACCACAGACCAACCTTTTGACTTGGTATTAAGCCCTACTAAGTCGGAGAGGGCTCTCTCCAAAGAATCACAGGCTAGAGGGCTAGATGGATTAGGTTTTAGGTTAGTTATAAAGTGTTGAGTGCTGTTTGTTTTGATTTGGTGGGGTTATTATTGGATGAGGGTATTAGGTCAAAAAAGCTAGGTCAGGGAAAATCAGATATGATTACAGACATCCAAAGGGGAAAGGTAGGCAGGAGGCTTAACACTTAAAAGGTGATTTGGTGAGATGGTTTAAGACTGATGAGGAGTTAGGAAAAGCATAGGAGATGTATTCTTCCTAAACTAAAGAAAAATGGACAAATTATGATAACTTTCCCAAAACATTGCACGAGCAAACATGTATTTCGCCTATCAACTTGAAAATTACCATATAATAGACATGAAATGGTTTATGAACTTACAAAACATTCATACAAATGATAACAGAGGAGAAACAATGCTACACATCCATACCAGATGTATCCCAAAGAAATAGCCGCAACTCATCTATTAAACTGGTCAAATTTTGATACAATAATGTCTCTGATCAATACTACAACATCCAACTGAGACCAACCTTTGAAAAGGCTGAAACATACAAGATATAGGCCTAAAAATAAACTCCTCCTAGCCTCAAGGGTCGAATCCATGAGAGGAGGAGCAGTTCCAACAAAATCTGAACTGATAGCTGGAGTGTAGGGTTGTCAAAATGACTCATCCCTAATTACAATGAAACTGATTCATTACACCTGATGGAGTCTATTTACCTAATGTATTTACCCTAGGTAATAGTAAAAATACCATAATTACATTTACAACATCAATTACATCAGTAAAAAATTGATTTCCAAGGATGAAAACCAAATATGGAGAGAAAACAGTGAAAAATCAGGGAACTTGTCTTATGCATAGCACCAGCAGTCTATGCGCAACTCCTTTGGTCTTTGTGCAGTGCCATATTCCAGCTGAGTTTTGAAGGGGTTCTCGATATCCAAATTGAGCTCAAGATAGCTCATTGGAGAGCCTGTCCTGTCTACTTTACAAAAGTGTACTAGGTTCCAAAAAATGATAAGATTTGATCCTCCAAAAATTCAATCTCCCAATATTTCTCCTGTGCACAGTTCCTAGCTGAAAAAGAGGGCAGAGATGTGATTTTTGAGGTTGTTTTAGCCATTTCTCCTTGTCAGATTGCCCAATGTTGATGTGCCAATAGCCAAAATTGCATTTTTACTACCTTATGAATCCAATTCTGGTCTTGTTTTTACATTTGGAGGCGTCTAGAAGGTTGGCAATGCCTAGAGTGTCACGCATAGGACAGTCCAACTGTGCCAAAAAATGTCAAATTTTGTACAAAAACCCAAAAATTCCAAAAAAATCCCAGAAACTTGTCAAAATTGATACATGATATGTTGATGAAGTATGTCAAGCATGGAAAGAGGCCTCAATAAGTATATCAAGTTTTCTCTTCTCCTCTTGCATATTTAGGGTTTCCGGCTTTGACTTCACTTTTTTGAGTTTTGACCTTGCTATTTGGCTTCTTAGGCAATAATTCTTTTCCATCCTCCTCTGTATCTCATTTTATCTTTTGGCCTTGTCTATGAGCTTCTCTAAATGTTTGTTTACCTTGTCAAATCCAATGCTCCCGATTCTCATTAATCATGATGGAAAATTGTTCATTCCATGTGAACTGGTTTGCAAGCTCAGCCTCCTTTTGTCTTTCTAGTTCTAGAGACCTTTTCAGCCCTCTTGTCCTAGGTCTGTTTTTTGTTTCTTGTTCAGGTTCACCATACCTGTCATAGGCTTCAATATCAAGAAATTCCTTAGCTTTCATTTCTTCTCTTTTTTCCTTAATGAGTTGAATCTCCATGAGATCATGTTTGTCTTGAAGCTGCTGGTTTTATTGCTCATAATATGAAATAATATATTTAGACCTCACTAAGTTGGTCTAGAGCTCCCTTATGAGTGCATATTTTTATTTGATGACTATGTTAATATCTTCATTTTCATCATGCTCATCTAGGTCAACAAGGTCAAAATTCTTCTCTGTCTCATGGAGGTCCTCCTCATGATTCATTAGCTTTCATTTTTTTCTCTTTTTTCCTTAATGAGTTGAATCTCCATGAGATCATGTTTGTCTTGAAGCTGCTGGTTTTATTGCTCATAATATGAAATAATATATTTAGACCTCACTAAGTTGGTCTAGAGCTCTCTTATGAGTGCATATTTTTATTTGATGACTATGTTAATATCTTCATTGTCATCATGCTCATCTAGGTCAACAAGGTCAAAATCCTTCTCTGTCTCATGGAGGTCCTCCTCCTCATGATTCCTTAGCTTTCATTTCTTCTCTTTTTTCCTTAATGAGTTGAATCTCCATGAGATCATGTTTGTCTTGAAGCTGCTGGTTTTATTGCTCATAATATGAAATAATATATTTAGGCCTCACTAAGTTGGTCTAGAGCTCCCTTATGAGTGCATATTTTTATTTGATGACTATGTTAATATCTTCATTTACATCATGTTCATCTAGGTCAACAAGGTCAAAATCCTTCTCTGTCTCATGGAGGTCCTCCTCATGTTTGATCTTTGCCTGAACCTCTACTTCTATCATATTTTCTTTGCCTTTGTGAACCTGTTTTGTTGACAAAGAAGGCAAGGCCCCTCCCAATATCTGTGGGGCAAACACCTACCTATGACCTCTCTGATAAGTATATGCCAATGTGCCAAAATCTTCCCTCTTAGGCTTGATGACCTCAACTCTTCTAGGTGACCCTGTATGATCATACAATGGTGATGATGATGATGAAATAGGCTGAGATGATGGAGGGATAGATGTAGTGGGCTGAGATGGAGGGGGTATGTCTTCAACATGATGATCAATGGGATGAGATGAAGAAGGCATATCTTCAGCATGTGGAGCTTGTGGAGCAGTGAAAATATCATTGGCAATGAAAGTGTCCCATGAGATGTTCAACTGATTAAGGTGATGGAGGACAATGATCTTGATTAGAGAGTGATGAAAGAGTCTGTTCTTTTGCAGATAATACTTTTTTCCTTGAACCGTGTTGCCATTTTTCCAGTGCTACTGAACAAATAATAAGGAATATTGAGCATTTTGACTCTTGTGAAGTGCATGAGCAATATGATATTGTATGTGTAGAGTCTAGAAAATTTGGCTTCACAAGTGAAGTACTTCATGATGATTTTCATCATGGGAGCATACTTATCAAGAAGGTGACTAAAAGGGAAGAATTTCTTTCTCTCATTTCTATACCGAGGCTTCAAGTATGGCTGATAATACTGATCATCTAGGTATTGAGCTTTAAACCACTTTTCACCCACATTAGGTATTCCAGTAGTAGGAGCAATGATGGATGAGGATATGGTGAAGATTACACCACCAAGGGTCACTTGATTGTCCTTAAGATTTGAAATGAAAACTCTAGTCAAAACAAGGTGGCTTTGAACTCTTTGTATCATTTCACAAAAATCAAAGAATCCCATATTCTTGAAACAAGTGACTGTCATGGGTGAGGTCATTAGTTCTCTAGTTTTCATAGGCTCAAACCTCAATATTCTTCCTCCTTTGTGTGACCTTCTTTCTTTTGTATATTCCTCCTTTGTTAAATCTCTATCTTCCTCCTCCGTGATGTGTTTTTGTTCTTTTTGTCTTGAAACCATAGGGATTAGGAAATGGAAGTGGGAATGGGGTAGGAAAAATTTAGGGAATTAGAGAAGTGATTAGGGAACTTAGGGAGGTGATAGGGGATTGAAATATTTAAGGGATTTGGGAATTGGTATTTCATTATAGGTATGGCTACCCAGGAATTTGCTGCCTAGGACTTAGGGTTTAACAGGAAATAAATTTGGGATAGGGATTTAGCAATATAAAGGTAGGGATAGGGTTTACTATGATGTGGGAAGGATGATAGGGCCTTAAGAACAATTTTTGAGGTGTGGGAATGAAACTAGGGTTTGCAAGATTTGAGAACTCCAAGTTTCACACAAGAAACTTAAAACCATGAATTGATGACTTGTGAAATGTAAGGAGGGTATAGTAAGGCCTTACTTACAGCTAGAAGGTTAAGAAACCCTGTGCTAAAGTTTTGGAGCACTTGCATGAAATTTGAGAGTTTAGAGATGAAGTTTGACAAGTGTGTAGCACCTTTGATGCATGCGCAGTTCCTGACTACTCTATGCATAGCACCTTTAATGCGTGCGCAATGCCTGTCTGCCCTATGCCCAACACCTTTGATGCATGCGCAACGCCTGACTCTGTTTTACTAATTTCACCTGTCAACCTCAAAAACTTCTCTTTTGTTGAGGTTCTTCGACCATTATAAGAGAAAATGAGGAGTAAGTGAATGCCTTTAGGGTTTTAAATACTTGATGAAATTTGATTTTGTTGATTTTAAAACCCTTTTGCTAATGTTTGAAATGGCCTTTGAAACATTGCACTGATACCCTTTTACCTTGTGCATTTTCATTGCAGATTGATCAATTGCTGGAGTAAACACTTTTTGTTTTGACATTTATTGTCCAGTTAGCATGTGGAACTGAGTTGGCAGCTTTGAGAAAAGTTACTTATTACATATAATGACATAAAATTACATAAATATATGTAATAAAAAAATTGTTTCTGGAATAAAATCACAATCTAGAATGAAAATCTTACATGAAATCAAAATTCAAACTTTGGAAACCATGGTAACATGTTTGCAAATCCTCTTTAAATGAAAAAGGGATATTATTTTGTTCACTCTCATACTTTTTCTCGCCTTATGCAGTGAAATGTTGTTTTATTGGACCTTGGAAAAATGAAACCTAGAGACCTAATGAAAACCTTGAGTGAGAAAACTTCATGGTGACATGAATGACATAAAGACATGATGAAATGATATTTTATGATTTAATGTATGCTCGGTAAGACATGTAGGTGGGCCAACAAGTATTGATTTTTGAGGGAGAGTGAGGATTTTTTACCAGGGCTACCATCAGTGAGTAAATTTTTGAATGAGGACCTAGGTGGAATGACCAAAATTTTAGAATGGGACCCTAATATGATATGAAAAGAGGAGTTTTGATCCCTGATGGCAGTATGCAAATAATTACTCTAACAATGGTCATCACGGAAAAACCCCATTGAGGTTCGCCAAAAGGGGAAAATGGATAAGTCATAGCAACCAGAATAGCCCCTTGATCTTGATGAAGAAGAGCCTCACGGAGGAATTAAGGAGATGGAATTCGAAGAGGGTGAGCCTATGACTTGGCTCCCAAAATATATTCCACCACGAAAAGGAAAAGCTAAGGTACCGAACGATATCACCAAATTCATGGTTTCTACACCACTACTCCCATAAAAGGTGGTGTTTGAAGGCATGTTATCAGGGCACATTCCCTTGCTCAAGCTGGAGGATTAGGATCTAGAAGACCATGAGAAGTTCCCACAGCTTGTTGTCAGGCAGAAAGAGTCGATTGTGCAGACACAACCAACCTCCCTAAGAGCCTAAGACTCTCTAGTGACAAACAAGACAAACGAGAGCAATCCTTCTCTAAACATGCATTTACTATATGGGAAATCAAGTGTTTAGATCCTACCTGTAATCCAACGCTGTTGTAGCAGTCCAGCTCCGCTGATCCGGATGAGCTCCTCCTTCACTTTGAAACCTGCATACACTAACAATCAAACGATTAAATAGCACTTGATAATCTCATAGAATAAAACATATTTAACATATAGACCAAGGAGTACATGAAACAACTCATAAATAACAAGTTATTGAGAAGAATGGACTCATTTGCATTAATAGGTAACAAAAGGAACAAATACAACCTGAGCCTTGGTGTTGTGCAAGTCCCTCCTAGGGTCCATCAAGAGTTCTCCTTTACTTTGACAAAGCTCACCCACTTCCAAATAGAACAAGCAAAGATGGCAATCTCTCCTCACAAGCTTCTAAATGGGAGTCCTAATTCCTGCAGCATTTACCCTTAGAAATGTATAGCTTCCAACCTCCCTTCCTTCTGGCCCAATGCCTGTATTTATAGTGCTCAAGAGGAGGTTAATCAGGTCCACCATCAATGGGATAATCCCCTCTTTGGATGGGATAGCTCCCTTATTGATGGGATAAGTTCCTCTTTGGTAGGAGTGCATGAACCATCTGGAGGCGCTCAATACACGTCGAACAACCTTCTAGAATGCTCTAGAAATTACCACAAGTAACTTTTTAAAGATGAAACTTGCACATTTTAACCTTTACAGGGGGACGCACCTGCCCCTTTACATACAGAGCGTCCAAAGACGCAGCTTTTGTGAACATTGGGTGCGTCCCCACAGGTAAGGTTGAGAGAACCTGCGTACCCAGAGATAAATACATTTATAAAGACTTTCTCTCTTTTTTGGAGTTTGACATGGAGAGCAGAGGTATAAGACTTGCCTAAGAGGATAGCATGACTGTTGATAGAGCCATACTAACTGTAAATAGTCATGGTGACATTTTTTAGTGTAACAGATTGCCCCTAAAGTGCGAAGCCTGTAATAGATTAGGGTTTTGTATTATCTAGGAAGGGTGAAGCACTTTATCATTTCAAGGATTATCTCGTGGAGAGCCTGGTCAGAACCTGCAATTTTCAACACAAAATACATGTATAAGATTATATCATCACTGAGGTAGGCATTCCCATACTCAGATTAAAACTTTAACTAACAGACTAACTACTCTGATACAGGAATGATCTTGCAGTACATCATAATCATAGAATTTTGTAGACACAGTATGGGCGCAGCCATCTGTTTATGATTAGTCTACTTAGATAATGAATACAAAACTCCTCGCAGCCTGGATGGTGGAAACTAGATCCAGGGTCTTCATTTCAACTTCCCGAATTGGTACGATTCTAGCCATGCAAATAAATGAGTTGATGTCGAACATGGTAGAAACCACTTGATTACTAGTCGATGATGTAAACGGTTAACAAGCGTGAGAGAGACCACCAGTAATGTCAATGGTTCTCAAAGTACCCAGTACAATCCATGAGATGTGAATGAATGAGTTGATGTCGAACATTTCACGAAATCCTTCGATCGAAAGTCAATGATGTAAACTGACGTCAAAGGCGAGAAACCTGCCATTGATGCATGCAGACTTCAAGGTACTGACGATTTCTAAGTCATCTCTCTAGATAATGTGCTGATGTCGATAGAAAGCGACTCGTTGCAGGCAAGCCCGCAACACAAAGTCATTGTTCAAGTTGAAGAAATGTTGCTGTAAGGACTGACTCAGGGATGGTCAAATGGATGATAAGTATTTTGCAGATGAAAGTTTTGTTTGCAGACCTCTTGAACACATAACGACACAACAAATGGCTTGGTGATAAACGACTCAAAGTTAATCCCCGGAACCCGGTTGAAGACTTTCAAAAGTGGTTCGATCAACTGTGAGGTAAAGGATTTCCCAACCCAGGTGAATGAAAAGTGTCGTGTTCAAGAGTGGTAATAAAGTTTCTTCTGAGACAAAAGGTAACAAATAGGCTCATTCTTCTCTCTTTTCCCCCACCATTTCTGGCAAGTACCTCTTTATTTTTAACAAGCTTGAGGAGGATAACATATGCTTGATTATAAGCTCATCCTTCGGATGAGTCCAACCTAGTTTTGATTCGAACCCTAGGAAGGAGTGGTTCATTCCTGTTTGTAATTGAACAGGTCCTTTACTGTGAAATGTTTAACGAGCCCAGTATAGGAGAAACTCGGCGTTTTTCAATTTTAGGGAGTCTGAAAAACTTAAGAAGACTCCAAGTTGAACTTTTTCGTAGATTTGTGTCCCTCAAGCCCGAAAAAATATAAAATAATACCTGGGGGAACCGCTTGATCTTGCGATCAAGGAGTACTTTCATAATTAGTGCCACTGACCTGAAAAGTAAAAAGCGATCAAGGACACGTCGTTTTATTTCCGTATGGAGTTTGAAACGACAAAAACCCGGCAATCTTTTCCTGATTTTACGGTCAGAAAAGAGCTATAAGGGGACCGTCTTTTAATTCCGTTTTAACGAGTGTAAAAGAAACGCTCGGCAATCTTTTCATTTTTTAGGAGTCAGAAAAGGGCTTAAAAGATGACTCTGATATTTTGGTTCGTGAAAAATGACAATTTTCCCTCTAAATCCCTTTGTCCTGCACAAAAACGACACATTACTCATACCTGTTTAAGATAGGCAAAAATACATCGAAAAACATCCTTCCATGGTGAAAAATGAACAAATTCATCCAAAAAACCTATAAAAAGACTTTTTACCATGTCATTTTTACCATTTTACTGTTGAGGTTGAAAAAAGGGCTTTTGGCAAGAAACTTCCCGTGGTCGCTGCGGAAAATCCGACCGTCAGAATCGAACGCCGTCTCTTCCAGGTATTTTACAACATCCTCCTCTTCAATTTCATCCGATTAAAATTGTGTTTTAGGTTTTAGTTTTGATTTTTGGGGGGTTTTGGGTTTCAAAGTGCGCTCTGCGGGGGACGCAGGTGCCCTTCGGGTGACCTGCGTCCCCCGACTTTTTCCTGTACAGGAAAAAGGTCAGGGGACGCAGCCCACCTTCAGGCCAGCTGCGTCCCGACGCCCTGTGTTCTAAACGCGGGGTGCGTCCCCCGCGAAAGGCGGAATTTGAAACCCCAAACTCCACAATCAACCATTTAAAATTTCCCAAATGAATTCTAATCTTTGTTTCTTGGTGTGTAGGGCACTCACCATGTTGGATTGGAGAGAAAGAGAGCACGAAGACGTTGATTTAGCCGCAATTGAACATCAACCTTCCATTGATGCCCTAAAAGCATGCGGGCTATATAAATACTGGGCCATACCTGGCATGAGGGCTCAGGTGAGATTCTTGGAATGGCTGGTTGAGAGATGGAACGTTCAAGAGCAATGCTTTTACATAGGAGGGCACCAGCTCGAGATAGAGCCCTCTGACGTATACTTTCTCACTGGCTTGCCAAATAGAGGCGAGCAACTCAATCTAGTCGGGACTAGGCCGGGTGGCCAATCCCTTGCTAGTCTCCGGGCCGATTGGTGCACACCCAATGCACACCATGCGAAAGGCGTGGAAATCAAACACATCTCTCTGCGTGAACTCAAAGTTATAGCTTTCACGGTTACCAGAATTTGCGGCGCGGCCGCTTTACATATTGCCTCCGGGTCCCAAATGCGGATGGCAATTGACTGTTACCAAGGCACCATTTTCAACTGGTGTGATGCTGTGTCGGCTAATATGAAGAGCCAACTGACTAGGGTAAAGAACGGACAACTGAAGACCTTTGGATATGGGCCTCTAGTTGTGAGCTTTGCCTTAGAGAGAGTTCCGATGCTGATCCCTCAGCAACTCACTGTTGATATCTTGGGTCCTCGGGAGCCAAAGCTGATACGATGGGTTACGGTGATGGCCCCTCATCCTGACGAGGGCGCGGCAGTTGTTCGATTCTCTGATAGTTATTTTCACTGGTTAGAGGACCAGGTTTTTTCGATCCAGGACTTTCCGTATGCCGGAGTAGATTTTCGAGGTGATCCGGACATGGTTCTTCCACAGGGAGAACAATGGGACGACAGAGGTACTTTATTTTTCACAAGTTTTCAAATTATGTTTTTTTTTTTTGTTTTTTATATATATCGTCTCAAAACTGACAGTAAAAATTTTCAAAATGCAAATGTTGGTCCACAGCGCCCAGCCAACCTCTGGCCTTTTAAGAGGAGACATCCAGTTGCACCGGTACCGGCCCCACAGGACGCGGCTGCAGAGTCACTAGCTGAGTTGGAGCAGGATCTAGAGCGTCTGACGGTGGATATACCTGAGACTACCATAGATGATATTCCTATCAGACTTCAGCGCTATGTAGTCGCAGTCCCTAGACCGTTTAGGAGATTTTTGTGTAAGGTAGCCCGTGCAGTGGTGTCGTATAGGGAGCACCACCAGTGATTGGCTAGTCACTTTGTAGACACATGTGACATTTTTGACTTTTTGTACTTTATCATTTTTGCCGATCATAAGGTGTTTTTCAACCTATGATCGAAGACGATGTATATTTTTTGACACACTCCTATCTATATATATATCACTATTACCGGCTTATCTTGTTTAACATATGTGATGAAATGTTTTTAAATTTACTTGCATGATTATTGTAAATGTCTGTCCAACATTCGAGAAGCAATTGCATCTGCTAATGTATTTAAAGACCTTGGAATATGCTGATATTCAATGTAATCAAATTCACGTTCCAAGAGACGCACTCTCAAAAACAACCTTAATAACACAGGATTTCTAATGGCATAAACTCTATTAAGCTGTAATACAACAAGTTCAGAATCTAACCTCACTATCAAACGTCGAATTCCAAATGAAATAGATTCGGATAATAATTCAATCACTGCACTGTATTCTGCAATGTTGTTCGTTGTTTGACCGAGGCTTACCCCATGCATAGAAACTAACTCGTCAGAGGGTGAATAGATAACCCAAGCTGCGGAAGAGATATTCTGTGTACTACGACAAGCACCATCAGCAAATCCAATGTATGTTTGGAGAGGCGTCGACATCTGCAATATCAAGAGTAAAACCAAGATAAGCCAGAATAACGACGAAAAACACACTCTCTAAGCTAAGCACACTGACTAACTAACAAACATACTAGCTAGAAAGAAAACCTAACCTAACTAAAAATTCTCCATACCCACCATTTAAGCATAATACCTCTTTAGGTAAAGTCCATTTCTGGGTTTACCCAAAGAGTCCCCATCAAAATCTACCAGCTCATAAGCCCCTTTTGCTAGCTTTCGCTTTACAATGTAGGGTCCATGCCACATAGGAACGAATTTTCCAGCACCTAGCTTATCGTTAGCTTGATCATATAATAGCACTAGGTCTCCCTCCGAAAAACTTCGAGGGGTCACATTTCTATCATACTGAGCTTTCATTCGCTTCGCGTGAGTCTCGATTGCCAATGCAGCGTCACGTCGAGTCTCATCTAATTTAGCTAAGTATAATAAATGTTTCTCCTCTTCGGAAGTAGCTGGGAGTAATTCGACAGCCATTTGAAGTGATGGGATTTCGCATTCAATGGGTAACACAGCTTCCAAGCCATAAACTAGCTGGAAAGGAGTGAACCCTGTTGAAGTTTTCACTGAGGTTCGGTATGCCCATAGCGCTGAAAATAACATGTTGTGCCAATTCGACCGATGAATACCAATGGTTCGTCGAATCATGATAACCAGAACTTTGTTGATAGACTCAACCAAACCGTTGGCTTGCGGATAATAAGGAGTAGAGCTATCGTGGCGCAAACCAAGCTGGCTTGTAAGCTCAGTCATCATGATGTTTCGAAAATGGCTCCCATGGTCAGTAATGATTGCTTGTGGGACACCAAACCTAGTTATAATATGATTGAATACGAAAACTGCAGCTGTTTTGCCGCTTGCGTCGAATGTAGGCATCGCCTCGGCCCATTTAGTGAAATAATCAACCGCAAGGATGATATACGCATGCCCCCCAGCCGAGTGAGGGTTACAAGTAATAAAGTCGATACCCCATTTGGCGAATGGACCAACGGCAATTATAGGGTGGAGAGGAGCAGGTGGTGCGCGCATCTTGCGATCAAACACTTGACAGTTGTGGCACTTCCGGACTGCAATGATACAATCTTTAAACATGGACGGCCAGAAATAGCCAGCGCGCAACACCTTCTGAGCTGTGGCATACCCAGACATATGACCGCCACATGCTCCAGAGTGACAATCATTCAAAACCCTCTCAGCCTCTTCGTGAGTTAAACAACGTCGAAAAACTAAGTCTGCCCCCCGGCGATAAAGTGTATCTCCAATAATTTTGTATTGCTGGGATTGAAACCGAATTTTTTGACGTTCCGCCTTTGAAGCTTCAGGCCGAAAGGTTTGGGTTTGGAGATAGATGATTATATCCCCGTACCACGGATCTAAAGTACTGATAAGAAACAAAGATTCGTCCGCAATGGACTCCTCTGCCACAGTCTCTGTGTCAGCACGAGGGAAATCACACATCAATTCCGCAAAAACCAAGGATTTCTTAGACTTGGACTTCTCGAATTCCAAGTCGAACTCTTGCAGGATAACGATCCATTTAGAGTACTTGCCCCCTAGCAATTGTTTTTTCAAAATGTAAATCATAGGGTTGCAATCCGAAATAACTGTAGTTTTACGGAGAAGAATGTAGTGACGAAAACGCTGGACAGCTTGAACGGCTGCCAGGGCCAATTTCTCCACATGCGAATATTTTAGCTCAGTGGGATTTAAGGTCCTACTGAGATAATATATCACATGTTCCGCTCCGAATTCATCTTCTTGAACTAACACCATTCCAATGGTGGAATGCGAAGCTGCGAGGTATAAGAAGTAGTCCTGGTTGTAGTTGGGAGGATGCAACAACGGTGCATGGGTCAACGCGTGTTTAAGTGCATCAAAAGATTGTTGGGCAATCTCATCCCAAAAGAATTGAGCGTTCTGTTTCAACAACCGTGTAAAACCTTTAGTGACCTCGGCGTAGTTTGGGATGAATCGGCGTAAAAAGTTCGCTTTCCCTTGCAAACTTTGGAGTTGGCGCAAACTCGAAGGAGGAGGCAATTTGATGATAGCTTCGACCTTTGAGGGATCGACGCGAATGCCGGCTTTTGAAACAACAAATCCCAGCAATCGACCTGTTTCTATACAGAAAACACACTTGTGGGGATTCAACCGAATTCGATAATGCCTACACCTCATAAAGATTGCTCGTAAGTGGACAAGGTGATCAGCTCGATGTAAAGAATGAGCAGGCAAATCATCGAGATACGGTTGCACAATGTGCTTGATGTCATGAAATGCGTAAGACATCGCCCGTTGAAAAGTGGCCCCGGCATTCTTAAGCCCAAAAGGTAATTTGCAATAAGCAAATGTCCCCCATGGACAAATGAATGCCGTTTTTGGTTGGTCGGCAGGTAGAATATTGATTTGATTATAGCCCGAAAAACCATCCATAAAGGAAAACATTTCACTTCCGGCACAATCATCAATAATTTGATCGATATAAGGCGTAGGATAGTTGTCTTTTGGACAAGCTCGATTTATATCCCTATAGTCGATACAGATTCTTATTGTTCCTTGTTTCTTGTTGACCGGAACAATATTCGATACCCAATCCGTTAACGGGATCGGATAAATGAAACCTGCTTTCAACAGCTTTTCGACTTCTGCTTTAATCGCAGCCGCTTTCCGAGGGTGAATCTGACGCAACCGTTGCCGGACGGGTTTAGCGTCCGGGTAGGTCTTTATTTCATGAACAACAATGGCAGGATCGATTCCCGGCATTTCCTCGTAAGACCAGGCAAACACATCGCGGAATTCTTGGAATAGGGCCTTGTAAGTTTGGATTTCATCTTCTGTACATGCGGCACCTATATGAATGTTCTCCTCAATTCCGGGCTTCACTGAAATATCAATGGGAATAGTACGAGAAATATTCCCTAAATTCAACTCTGAATCAGAATGTTTCGTTGGATCCTGAGCGTCTTTGACATATTCAGCGGTAAAAATAGATGAAAAATCATTTTCAAATGCATCATCCTTAGGTAAAAACGAAGATCTGTGATGGAGATCTTCCCATGGTAGATCGTCTACACTTAGGATTTCGCGAAGTTGTTCGTCAGATGACACGACTTCGGGAAACGCTATCCGTTCTAAGGTTGAGGTGAAAAGTGATTCTTCACTGACCACATTCATTTGGTCGATTTGGGTTGAACGCGAGTCGGTAAAAGACATGACAGCTTCATAAGCAATTTCATATGGACTCAAAGGCATAGCATCACCGAATGAGTCTATCTCAGATTCAGATGGGACGATCCAAGGATCATCATAAATAATGTTTTCTGATGTAATCATATGAATTGATGCAAATGAAGGGTCTGCGTTGATTGGAGGGAAAGGAAAAGTTCCCAGTAAACCGGAATCTTTAACTAAACCTACGCCAACGTCCCTATAAGGGATTGTCGTCTTACCGACATGCTGGATACTCTCTGAAGAGGCTGGGTCGGATGAAAAGTATGTCAGCTGATCAATAGTCACGATCTTACCGTTATATGGAAACTTAATTACTCTGAAGACCGATGAAACGACCGCCGTCATAGCATATGACCAACTTCGACCCAAAAGAAGGTTGTAGTCTAGAGGGGCATCAACCACTTCCACATCCAGACTAACGGTTTTACCTTCTACCCCTATAGGTAATTCCTGTAGAATACCAAACGGACGGAACCCACGGCCATCAAAGGCCTTAAGGATGGTGGGGGATTGGTTCAACGAAGGAGAACCAAGAGATCTCCAACATTGAATCGACATAATACACGTAGAAGCTCCCTCATCAATCACAGTCCGATGAATAGGCCTGTTTTTGACTATCACTGGGATTTGGAAAGCCATTTGATGGGGTAGACGCGGTGTACTATTTTCTAGATCGAAGATTATCAGGTTCGGGTCCTGAACATCAACAGCTCCGATAGCCGACAAAAGTAATTTTCGTTGTGCTGGGCATGATTGCAGCACTTCTAACACTGACATTGCTGAGGGTGAAACAGCTAAGTCCTCAACAATGTTGTAATTCTGGGCTGCTCTCGCATGTGGATTGAAAGCAGACCTTCGAAGTACACCCTTGGCGGGCGGTTTGATTACTAAGTCCGGGTTAGGTTTTTCGATCTGTAGTGGATCGGAACCAGGAGCTGAGGTTGATGGGTTAGAATGAGAAGATTCTGCTTCCTTACCATCAACAGGATTCTTACTACCATAATCTTGCGATCGAGTCGCAATCCTCACATGAGACATCATCAAAATGGGTTCTTCACTGGCAGTCGAGGAAGAACCTATCATCTTACTCTCCTGCTTTGGAAATGGATCTTTCAACACAGCAGGAGTGGGAGAACCTTTGACTATTTTCACAACCTCGGCCCGACGAGGGCAATCTCTTGTAAAATGATCCTCTTCACAAATAAGACAAGGATATCGAGGTTTGCGTTTTTCCGACTTTTCTGTTTTCTCCTTCGGAGCCTTGTCTGCTTTAGCCTTCTTCTTTCCTTTCTTCTTTCCATCGTTTTTTGATTTGGCCGTAGATGACTCTACAGCGTGAATATCGGCGGACAGTTCAGGAGAAGACTCTCCTGTCGGGGAATCAGGCAAGGTGATTATAGGAGTAGTAGAACTCTTGGAAGACTTCTTCTTGCTCTTTGTGTTCACCGTACCAATCATACCATCAGCGGCATGAGATCCCGAAGGAGCAGCAGCGATTTGATTCGATTTTGGAAGATCTGGAATCTTCTCGTGTAACGTACCCGACTGAGTATAAACTAAGTCAAGGTACTGCGCCTGAGCAATGACTTGCTCCTCAGTAACTACTCCGGCCTTAGCTACATCTTCAGTAATCTTCGGTAACAATGATTTAACAAACCATTCAGCTAAGATTTGGTCCGGAATAAAAACTTTCACCAACCTTCTTCGACGTCTCCACTCATGAATGTGATCGGAAATATACGTGGACGTCGATTGTTTTAGTGAAGTTAATAACTCCGTGCCGTTATCGTATCTGACCGGCAACTGAAAGTGAGTTAAGAACGAGGTAGCTAACTGGCTAAAATTGTAAAAAGAGGCCCGTGGTAACTC
The DNA here is from genome assembly GCA_031772625.1 of Pinus tabuliformis. Lineage (NCBI taxonomy): Eukaryota > Viridiplantae > Streptophyta > Pinopsida > Pinales > Pinaceae > Pinus > Pinus tabuliformis. The sequence goes on from CM062820.1 coordinate 495,549,724, forward strand.
AATGTACCACTTGGCCGCGAGACCAATGAGTGTACGCTGAAAAAGACGTAAGCGGATCGAATCATCCGAGATAGAATTTGAAGCACACCAGAGGTGGTAAGTCATCACATGATTGGACGGATCCTCTCCAGGCTTACCTTCGAACTTGGGTATATCACTGGGCAACTTATTTGGCATTGGCGGCCAGAACTGAAGATATTGAATTGGATCATTCGTTAGGCGCGTCAAATCTGGTAAATCCAAAGTTGCGATAAACGGTAATTGCCGATTAGGATCTCTAAAACTCTGAGTCATGACACCAGCCCCAGGAGGAGGATATCCAGGATAACTAGGAACAGGAATCGCATTAGGGATATTATATCCTCCTGGAAAACCAAGATTAACCGGACCGTACTGGGGTTGTTGAGGTTGTTGATAAGTGTACCCAGGATACGGTTGATACTGGTAAACCGGCTGCTGGACAGCTTGCCTTTGTTGGTACTGTCCCTGGTACGGTTGTTGAACAAATTGAGGTTGAGAAGTGACAACCGTACTTATACCAGGCTGACCCATAGGCATCTGGACCGTGGTTTGAATCGTAGGTCCAGACAACGGTAAAGATGCCTGAGGAGTGGTTGCAGAGACAGTAGAAACCGGAGCTGTCGATACTCCAGAAGTAAGTGCGGTAGATGCAGCGGTAGTTGCAGCAGCCGTTTGAGATGGAGTACTAGGTGCAATTGGCGGCTGAGTAACTACCGAAGTTACAGAAGTTTGAACATTTGACTGGGCAGGTTGCGGTTGCTGGGGTGAACCAGAAACTACGGGTTGTCCAGCTTGAGGTACCAACTGTATACTTGGCTGCAACACCTGTTGACCCTGTGATGGATCCCACACTAACATTCCAGGGTATTGACCCGTAACAGGTTGAGAATACTGAGGTCCATAACCGGATTGAGGATAGGATTGATAATTGAAAGGTGCAGTTCCCATACCTTGACCATATGACTGACCTTGAGGTGGTTGATAACCTTGACTCGAGTATTGACCTTGAGGTTGATAACCTTGGGGTAAATAATGATACTGGGGTTGACCTTGACCTTGAGGTTGGTACCCTTGAGGTTGATACCCTTGGGGTTGATACCCTTGGGGTTGCCATCCTTGAGGTTGCCATCCTTGAGGTTGATATTGATACTGAGGTTGACCCTGGGGTACATATTGAGGCTGGGGTTGACCTTGAGGCATGTATTGTACCATAGGTGCATACTGACCTTGAGGTTGCCCCCCAGACACGATTTGTGTACCTTGAGGTTGCCCCCCAGGCGTTAACTGAGGCTGCCCCCCAGGCGGTAATTGGCCACCTTGAGGTTGGGAAACGGGAACTGAACCTGACATCATGTAAATGTCTCCTACACCCAATGGTATATTACCACTGTTTCCAGCTAATAACCCATGATCAACGGGTTGAGGAGATGCCCCCGCAAAGGTACCAGAAAGTGCTTGATACCCAGTGGGAACAGAAGGACCGCCGTGTAAGAAAGATTCAGGACTTTGAGTAAACACGGACGACTGACCAGACATATTTACAGGAGTATGAATACCTCCAGGTGGAAAAGGAGTACGAGGTGGAGAAAAACCTATCCCTGAGTTGTCTAAATAATTGGTTAACGAAAGGTACCAAGTAGTACTTCTAGGAGGACTATAAAAGATAGATTCACGCTCCCTTAGATCAATAGTAAGTTGATCTTCAAGGTTAGAGACGCCTATTTCTTCCTCTGGAGCAAGTTCTTCAATAGCAATCAAACCAGTAGGAAGATTTTCGGTGATAATTCTTTCTATTCTCGATGAATCTGGAACACTAGAAGTCAGAGTAAGAGGTTTGGATATTTCAGGTTCTTCGCCTATATCACTAGTAGACAAAAAACTACCAGCAAGCTCAGAAACTGTAACAGCTTCAGGATTATAACCTGTCTCTAGACTTTGGTAATCTGGATGGACTACCAAGGAAGATTCTCCTTCTTCAGGTGAACCTACTTTACTGCCACTAGGAGGAGTTACAAGGACCTTCAACCCTTCGTACTGACCCGGGACGTCTTCAGGAGATCCACCCCATGATCTACGGAGTTTCCTCAACAAATCAGTTCCGGTAACAATCTCAGGTGACTTGCCCCGAAGTCTACGGGACTGTCTCGGTAATTCCGCCACAGCTAAAAACTTTTAACTACTACACACGAAAACAAAATAAAATTTCAAATCAAACCACCTAAAGTCTCTAAAGAACCAAACAAATTTGAATCACACGCCTAAAGAATCTAGGGCGTCAAACCAAGCACAAACAGTAGCCTTCCAGACCGAAAGCGCTAGTTGGTGATGAAGCCCAACATCGCTGGATTCAGTACAGAAGTGGCGGGTGGAACAGTTACCCCGGCAACCTGCTTAATGAATAGACTGGACCAAGTTCCTCCACTTTAACCGTCTCGAGTGAAGTGAACCCCCCAGAAAATCCAAGTGAGTCTAGCCGACGTCTGCTCCAGGTACAGTGGGATCTTCCCTCCACCGTCACCTCGGTAGAATCCTAAAGATAATGGTCACTAAGGTTACCAACCACAACAAATGCACCTGGGGGAACAGTCTAAACTCCGACAGCACGCAAGGGCAGAGTATCAAGCTCAATCCCCTTGCCGGTTCCTTGACAATAATCCAAGGTTTATCGACAAGTGACCCCTGGCTCCTCGACAATGGTTAATCTGAGGTTTACCGTTTGTAATACGTGCGTGTCTGGCGTCGTTCCCAACGAGGGGGGATTGATCCCCTCACTGGTTCGGACACGAGCTCGTGCTTCTCCTTTAAGAGGAGCTTTCCCAGAGTACAAATGAGACAATTGGATTTATTCTATCACAAGATAAGCTACTTGTTTGGTTTTGTTGTCTTGGAGAGTTAATTACTCACCTACTCCAAGACACTAGCCTGATCTAAATTGGTGTTTCAGAGCCCTAGTAAATAAAAGTTACTACGTCGATTTTACTTTAAGCGTTAATTTTATGGTTTTTCTTAAAGACAAAAGGTAGCGGAAGTGAAACTAATGGTGTGTAGACTCGACTCAAACCACTACAAAGATGCACCTAAGATGATTTACGCTACTTTCCTTTTTCAATGAAATTCTTAACTAAGAGAGTTGGGAGATGCAAATTTTATAGAAAACAACTTTCTTAATAAAGACAATCAAAGAAACAATTCTCTTTATCTTTTCAAGCATACAAACATGACCACTCTTTACGTGCACGAAAAAACTCTTTTTCTTTCAAAATGCCTCAAAGCTACTTGAAACAAAACTTTTCAAAGGAGATGTTTTTGTATTTTCTTTTATCTAATAAAGCATATAAATCTATTTTAACGAAAATCAATCTCAAAAGCTATAAAATCTATGAAAACTTGACTCACAAGCAAATCAAAAAAGGAAATTACTCTAAGCAAACCTAACAAGGCAAAAGCTCACAAAGATGATTCTAGGTTGTTTTACTTGACCAAAATCAAATCAAGGACCAGCTAATGCAGAATCAAAAGACTAGTCAAAACAAAACTCAAATCTTTTTGTTCTTTTTGTAAAATGGAATTCAAGACTCAATCAACAAGCACTTCGAAATTTGCCCAAAGAAACAACTCAATGGTAAGTTGCTCTCACAGGTAGACTTTATGACAGGTCTGACTTCTAAGAATGCTGACAAAACCAGAGATATCTAAGGCTTGACAACTTCTACCGCCAAAGTCACTACAAGACCTACTCAAAAATCAAACCCTAGGGCTTAAATTTCTATGAAATCCACTAAAACACTCAATGCTATCGAAACAAGTTCAGGTGAAGATCTTTGACAAGGGACTAATGAATCTGGGCAGTAAAAACTGAGAAAAAGTAAAATCTAAGAGAAAAAATGCAAAAAATGGAATTTTTTCAAATTTTAGCAGGGGACGCAGGCGACCCGTTAAGACAGGTGCGGGCCCGCTCTGTGCACACAGCGACAGTGCGTCCAGGGACGCACTGTGCAATACTCAGAGGGTGCGTCCTACTGGAAAATTCAAGAAAAACCAAACTAAATCTAACCCTAATCTAACCCACCCAAAGACAAAGTCACAGAGCCAAAAACCAGAAAAATAAACCAATTTTCTCAGTGCAAAGTTCATACAAAGGAAAAGACTTTCGCATCAATGGATTCCCCAGTATGGTTGCCAATTTGTCAGGCGGAAAGAGTCGATTGTGTGGACACAACCAACCTCCCTAGGAGCCTAAGACTCTCTAGTGACAAACAAGACAAACGAGAGCAATCCTTCTCTAAACATGCATTTACTATATGGGAAATCAAGTGTTTAGATCCTACCTGTAATCCAACGCTGTTGTAGCAGTCCAGCTCCGCTGATCCGGATGAGCTCCTCCTTCACTTTGAAACCTGCATACACTAACAATCAAACAATTAAATAGCACTTGATAATCTCATAGAATAAAACATATTTAACATATAGACCAAGGAGTACATGAAACAACTCATAAATAACAAGTTATTGAGAAGAATGGACTCATTTGCATTAATAGGTAACAAAAGGAACAAATACAACCTGAGCCTTGGTGTTGTGCAAGTCCCTCCCAGGGTCCATCAAGAGTTCTCCTTTACTTTGACAAAGCTCACCCACTTCCAACTAGAACAAGCAAATATGGCAATCTCTCCTCACAAGCTTCTAAATGGGAGTCCTAATTCCTACAGCATTTACCCTTAGAAATGTATAGCTTCCAACCTCCCTTCCTTCTGGCCCAATGCCTGTATTTATAGTGCTCAAGAGGAGGTTAATCAGGTCCACCATCAATGGGATAATCCCTTCTTTGGATGGGATAGCTCCCTTATTGATGGGATAAGTTCCTCTTTGGTAGGAGTGCATGAACCATCTGGAGGCGCTCAATACATGTCGAACAACCTTCTAGAATGCTCTAGAAATGACCACAAGTAACTTTTTAAAGATGAAACTTGCGCATTTTAACCTTTACAGGGGGACGCACCTGCCCCTTTACATACAGAGCGTCCAAAGACGCAGCTTTTGTGAACATTGGGTGCGTCCCCGCAGGTAAGGTTGAGAGAACCTGCGTACCCAGAGATAAATACATTTATAAATACTTTCTCTCTTTTTTGGAGTTTGACATGGAGAGCAGAGGTATAAGACTTGCCTAAGAGGATAGCATGACTGTTGATAGAGCCATACTAACTGTAAATAGTCATGGTGACATTTTTTAGTGTAACACTTGTGCCAAATAAGTATTTGGCGAAGATTTATTATGAAGAGATCGAAGTAACGCAACTATAGCCAATGAAGTTGGTTGCGGGGGTTGCCAAAGCAGGACTACTGAACATGCTCTGGGTGTCGCATTTTAGCAAAACAAACATCAGAACAGTTCATGTTAGAAAACTGCTCACCCTGGTGCATGATGGGTATCTCTGGTTGGGAGAACGCATCCCCATTACTGATATTATAATCCATCGCATCACTATGTTGCCCTATCAAGGGGTGGATCCAACAGAGGCATTTGGAGGAAAAACTAAAGAAAGGAAACTCATGGACCAAATGAAGAGCAAGTTCGTCTTAGTAAAGAAGTCACACGGATATTCCATCTACTCTATTACAGACAAGGTGGTGCAATTTTCCACGCAGATCTTGGCCTGTAAGATCATGAGGAAGTGTCACGCAAATGAGGTTCTGGCATCGGTAATTTCACTAGCTATCCAATGTGCTAAAGGTGTCCAGTACAACTAGGCATAGTACCTCTGTAGGGGATTTTTGGCCAACTGTCATGAAGCACAAGATGAGGGCAAGGCATTTCATTATGCTTGGTTGTTACTATTGATTTCCCTAGTTGCGTGGAGGTTTCCAGAAGATAGTCAATTCCCTCCACAGGAATTTGATTTACCACAAGTCGCGAAGTTTGCTTTGCTATGGGCGACAAAGGACCACGAGAGTCATGGAGACTAAAATGTTTTGGGTGTTGGTCGAGATGGAGCTCTGCACAGTGATCAACCAAAGGCAAAGGTTGTCACCGACTTTATATGAGCAATTGGAGGCTTATGCAAAGTTGAAGGCAATATTTCACAACGTTTCCATCCATGCAAGAAAATATCCAAAGAATACATGGTACAAGTTACCCTACCTAGTGGGTGAGGTAGATGTGCAGGAGGTTGTTGGAAAATGGCTACGGGAGTGGCTACAACCATCAGATCTTGGTGTAGGTAAAAGCAATGTTGGGGAGAGCTCCTCCACACAATCCACAACAGCACAAAAGAAAAAGGAGGCTAAGTAGGTTGCAACTCAAGAGAAGGTTGCGTAGTAGAAGAAGGAAGTTGATGCCAAGGAAGTTGCTACTAAGGCAACTACTGAAAAAGAGCGAGTGGCTACGGAGACTATTGTCGACATTGAGGAGTATTCTTCTCAACACACTAAGGATAAGGAGGAGTTTGATTTGAAGGAGGTGGGGGTGTGAAGTAGGGCACCCCCTTTAGAGGACAAAAGCGCTCCAAGGAGACAACTTCAGGGCCTAGGAAGAAGCAGAAGTTCGACAGGCATGCACATGTCGATCCAATTGTCCTCACTGAGGAGGAATTAAATGAAATTGGAGATAAGGTCTGCGACACCAAAATAGACCTGTGGACGTAGTTTGAGTAGTAATACCAACAGGCGCTAGGTAATGTGTAGAAGGATATTCATGACCTACAGATTCAAATGGGATGGTTGCAAGTGAGCATTGGCTAGGCGAGCCTGTAGCCAACGAGCACGACTTTGCTAGATACATATTGAACTCTAGATCTCAAAGCCATTCAATTTCTAGATGGTTCCTTGTGTGCACAGTCAGAGGAAGCGAACACCCAACTATCACAGCTCAAGGATTTGGGTATCAATAACATGACACTCCCTATCTAGACCCTCCACGAATTACACCAAGGTGTATCTGACAAAATATGGGTCAAGGAGTAGCACACGCTGTTGGTGATCACCAAAGTCAAAACTAAAAACCAGTAGATCTTTATAGTATAGGCACAAGCGTTGAAGGAAATGGAATAAATGGCCACACGTAGCCAGACTTTGGAAGCAACAATCACACAGGTTTGTAATGCGCTACTAGAGCTCAACATTCCCACAGACATAGAGTCCGCAGAGAAAATTCAGAAGTTGGTTGTAGAAGTCAGGGAATCAAAGGATGAAATCGAACAAGTCTGATTTGAACTTTAGTTGCATATTGTGGAATTGTAGCCAACCACTCTGCCAGAAGTCCGGGAACAACACAGAGCAGCAATCAAAGAAGGACTGGCCACATTGGACACAATAGTTAAGGACTACACAGATTTATTCGAGCAGGCCATGAAACTCTAGACATCTCTACAGGAGGATCCCACACTACAGAAGATTGGTACTAATATTCAAGAGAGCAGTAACAGTTTGATGAAATCAGGTCAACTGCACGAACTTTGGCATCAGTCCAGAAATTCGCACGACTCTAGGAAGGAAAGCAACTATAGACAAAGATTGAAGAGTTGAGTCGTCAAGACGCCATCTTGAGGGCCAAAACACAACCATGGACAGAGGAAGTAAGATATCTCACTCTATCAGTTCAAGACATGTTGAAGACCATGTTGGGCCGCCAAATTAACCTCAATTTTCACTCCATTTTCACCTTTATCCTCATTTTGTCACCTCATTTCATCATATTATCATTACATAACCCTATATTTCCATTACCATATGAGTTTATATTTTCATTTTCCAAAGTTATTAATTTCATGTATTTAGAGTGAATTTATGATTAAAAGTTAGAGAAATAACATGTATTTGCTTATACCTAAAAGTGGCTTGAGTTTGATGACATGTGTAGATCATTTGGAAGCTTCCAAGGCACCCTTATGTGGCCTCCCAAGATCAAATTCGAATTTCAACTCAAGAGGTGGACCATATTCCAAGGAGAAAGATCATGGAGATTTTGATGTGTCATGGGATTTGTATCTAGTATTTAGGGATAAGTTGAGACAAGTATGGGTCTAGTAGATATTTAAGGGATCTACATTTATTGAGTAGATATCCCTAATTCATGTATAAATAAGAAGAGCATCCTCCAAATCATGTTATGAGGATGAGGAGGAGGGAGAGAAAACAATTATCAGTTATTCATTAGCATTAGATTTATGTTCATTCAACATGAATAATACCACTTTCTCCAAATCATGAGTTATGAGTGTTGTTTGATTCTTAAAGTGTGATAGTTATTCATGTGTGCTCATTGAGGAATGGAAGTATCCCCATACTAAGATAAGTACACTTTGTTGTAAAGTAATGTTGTGAATATACTAATTTTAATTATGATGTTCATCTTATTTCTTTCTTGTAAATACTTGTAGATAATTTTAGTATGAATTCATGTTGTGGCCATGTTTTGTTGTGTGAAGGTTGATCTCCCTTCAGTAGCTAGTTTTGATGTGAGAAGGAAAACTAGGAACTCCTAAGTTAGGAGTCTCTTCTCCATGAGCTAGATTAAATTGAAATAAGATTTACTTTCTCATATGCTTTCCTAGATTACATTTATGTGAATATTGATTCCCTTTCAGTATCTATAGAAATCAAGTCCTCCTAAGTTAGGAGACTCTTCTCCATTAAGAACTGAACTGAAAACAATATTTACTTGCTTTCATTTATATGCTTTCTTTCTTGCTTTCTTAGGTGTTTGGTAATGTTATTATAGGAAGGTTGTAGAAGGACAATCAGGACTCTTGAACAAGAGACTCTTCTCTATCTTCTAAAGTAAAATAATTCCATTGATCAAACATTTTTATGCTTTTATAAAATAGATCTGATAGTTTAGATTTGTAATATGCATTTCCATTCTAAACAAGCTTCCTACACCTATTTCATCTAAGGTCCCATATATTTTGGTTTTCTTCTAAGTTTACGATACCCCGGATTGATAAATTAAATGACAGGGATTTAGCAGACAACTAAATCGCCCAATAGACCATCCAACAGACACAAAGGACAATGGACCTTGTGGTGGAAGGCCTTAATACAAAGAAGCTAGTTGATGAAGTACAACAAGTCACAATGCTGGGTATTGTTGATTTGCAGGTTCTCAAGATGGAGTTCTTTGAACTCCAGGATAAGATTGCAGTGCTAGTCGAGTGACTAGAGGGTGAGTCACCCAATTTTGGTTGGGGGCCTATTGGGATGGGGTCCCTAGGGCTAAGTTTTGACCAAATTTTGGGTAAATTTTGTAATATCTTTTGAAGTCTTCGTGAAATGTGGAAGTGGAGCATGAAGATAAGTATGATTCAAAATGGGCTTTAGTCCCTTAGGTGGGTAAGTGATAGGGAGGTTTTGAGACCCGCTCATGGTCCGCAGACCATGGTATTGTAAGCAAAATGCTATATATAGATGCGTCATAGCGAGTCTAAGAGGTATCTAATTAAGAAGAATTTTTGTAAGGGAAAGTGAGCTAAGGCAAGAAGGGTCTATTTCCTATACTTAGGCAAAAGGGGAAGGCTCCTACAGCTGAGTGTGCAGAGACCATGGTAAGTCCATAGGCTGAGTGTGCGAGCCCCTACAGCTGAGTACATAGGGAAAAGAAGTCTGTATTGAATTGATTATACTTAGTAAAGATAGTTTTTGAGCCAATTCTGATGCATCTGTGTCTTCTTTCTTACTTCTGCAAGTTTTTATACTTTCGCTTTGTGTTATAATTTATATGAATTAGTGCTTATCTGGTGTGCGAAAATAGTAGATCAGTAATAATTATGCATGTTATGAATGATTAAGAGCCTTCATGAAGATCTAGAAGTTTTTTAAGTGCATTTACAGTAATTCTCTGTTTAGAAGGGATAAGGATTTGTGAAGGTAGATCTAAACCCTAGGACTGCAGAAACCTATCACACAGACCTCTGGAAGCAGAAACCTAGTTCTGTCATCCCCCAATACTACTTCAGTTGAGACTATAGCTTGCACTATGCAGGTTGTTGCTGAAAGGGCCAACAGTTAGGGTTTTGTTGGTTGGCGCAGATAACGCTGAAGCTGGGTCAGGCCCCATCAAGCCAATAGAGTGCGACTCTATGACTTAAACGAAAAAGTGACTTGCCAAGGGTTGCATGGTCACAAAAAGTAGCTAGTCACACCCCTGAATATCTTGCATCAGGCGATGAGGTGCGACTCTGCCACTTATAGTATTGACCAACTGAACCTTATGATTTTTTCCAATCATACGGTTTGATGATGTCTGTATCTTTTCTTCTAGATGTGAGAAAAGAGCCTGCTTTGTTATGGTGAAGGGTAGTTGTGGTTCTGTTATGCTCATTCAAAGTAGTCTCACAATCACCATCCATATTCTTGGAATATCAAATTAATTCATGGAATCAGTGGATGTTAGGGAATCCTTTAGCGATGATCTATGCATTATGCATCTAAGCTTCCTTCAACACACGAAGCACGGTTTGAAGCAACCCTTCACTATTTGCGACTTCGATATGTGCACTTTCAAGCCAAATATTTACCTAAATGAAATTTGAGTTGAGATTTGAATACAATGCTCTTCCTTCAAGCTTATGACATATTTAATGGGTATGTTGGCTAGACATGCGCAAGAGTGTATTTTGTAGATATTTTTGTGCTATGCATGGGCCATTTTGGGCTTCTTGGTGGCATGTATGGCGCCCTCTTCATATGAACTGAATACCTTCCATGTACTGTGTGTTGTCACTCAGATGCATGATTCATATGGACTGACAAGATGTATAATCTTGTTTAGCACAATGCATATGGTGGTCATATGATTCTCCTCTAGTGATGTGTCAACAAATGTCTGGGCGCATGCTGCCTTTGGTGAACTGCTTGCTCATTCGTTTTTCCTTCAGATGCCACCTGCTATTATTTCATTTTTTTGAACCTTCAATATGGGTTGTACTTAACGCCATGCTTGCCATGTCTCTCACCCATGTCTTCTACATTCTAGTAAAATCATACCAATGAAACTCAAACCACACTTGGTATAACACCTCTATGCAACCATCCCACGTATCATTATGTTGTCATTTTCCACATCTTGGATATGGGATATCGGTAATGTATACATATAGACGCCTATACCACATTCCCATAGTTGGTTCAGATAGAGATGTTCATAAATCCCTTAGTCACATGTGTAGGGAATAGAGATTCTGATTGCGCCTTAATAAAAGCTTTGAGTGTATTACATTGTTGGACTTGCATGGTGCAAAGTGGCCATAAATTAGTTAAATGACATCATGTAACAATGTTTATATTTTGAAAAATAAAACTAATATGGGTGAAAAAAGTAAAGGAAGTGCATGTAAGCTTCAAAGGATATGCATATGGGTTCAACATCCTTTGATGCTGCAATACCTCAGACATTTGGTGACATTAGAAGGATTTTCCTTTCATACCCCAATAGGGCCTTTTCTTCAACAATGTGTCAAAAAAGCACATAAACAAACTTGATGATTGTAGGTAAAGTGATATGTAATTACTTTCTCTAGTTGATGCAATGTATGTACAACTAGAAGAATGCTCAAGAGAAAGCATGTTAAATATTGGGAGTACATTAGAACATAATTGATACTTTCATCATGAGAATTTAGGGTTTAACAAGTGTGTGAGCAAAGTCTCGCCTTCTAAACCCTAAACTAGTTAGGGAGAGGCCATCATTCAATAACATAGGGTATATTTACCTTATAGCAATGCTCATTGATAAATGATGCATAGGGTGTATGAAGCATGTAATGCCTTATCATAACAATCACACCCAAAACCCTAATTCATGAATGTGATATGGATTGTGTGAGTGGGGAATAGATAGGGTTTGAGAACAATTGGGTCATGTGGGAAATTTACCAGCTCAAAATGTGATCAACACCCTTATGGCTATAAACAAGCATAGGGGGACTTGAAATTTTGAATATGCCCAAATATTGGATGGTTTTGTAGCAACTAAAACAATTGTTGAACCAATGGTAGAATCCAACATCTCTGCCTACATCCCTTTAATAGTTTGAGTTCAGATAATAATGCAAGGAAATATTGAACAACTACTATGGTTACTTCTCACGTTACCTTTCCCTTTACAAGTATGCCTTCCCTTTGTGTCTTGGTCAGGTCTTGCTAGTTAGTAAACATCCAATTAGAGGTTCACACATGCCAGTAGTTGATGATGATGCAAATAACGAGGAAAAGGGCTTATTATATTCATAATTTTTAAAATACGTTTCTAGTGTTGCTCCATTACCAACGGGCCTGGATAGTATCACGGTGGAGTCACTCCAATAAATCACAAATGTTGCTCCACTTCCAGAGAGCCTGGTCAGCACCCTGGCAGATTCATTGCATTACCTCTCTACATAGGAAGCCTTTCTTGATCCTTTACCATTTATTTAACTTCATTTTCTTTTATGTGTGCATTTGCACTTACTATTGGGAACTCATTGCGCAAGGGATAATGAGGGATCCCAACTTATTTTACAAGAAAGATAGGTTGTTTCTTGTTTGAAAAAAACAAAGAGATATCCTAATTTAGGTTTTCCCTTATGTCAAGCTTCCACATCTCATCTCCAGTTAACAGTGAACAATGAAAAAAAGTCATTGAAATAGCCATGACCACACTAAGCATAAGATTTAGGTTATGGGTATAGGTCATTCAAACTGATTAGGGTTCCCCACGAGCAATATGTGCTTATATTCCCTGTTAATAAATTAGACTGGTAGGAGAGATATCTAGGATGTAACTTTGAGGGTTCATTCTAAGAGAAGGTACTTCTTGGAGTAACCATCACAACCACACATGATCATTAGGATTAGGGTTTTAATATTAGGTCAGGCATGACCATGCAATCGTCTTAGGGTGTCATCATGTGCGAGGAGGCCAAGAAATATTACTTTAAGGTTTGATCATGTGTAAACGAGTGTGGGAAATCTATTCGTAGTACCAAATGTTCAAAAGCTTCATGTTAATGAAGGCTCATGTAGTGGCATGCAATATAGAGGGAATTTCCAGGTTAGGTCAATGATGCATGTATGCCAAGAAAGAAGAAATATGCATGCCGTGATGCAACAGACGTGGCTTATGATGCAATTTAATGCCATGTGCATAAGAGATAAACTAATGGAAGATAATATAACCATGAAAAGATGTTATGAACGCCATGCAACAATGAGCAGTGCAAGAATGTGAATGCAAGCTAGTGGAAAATTGAAATGCTGGAAACTAAACTACCTACAACAAGGAAAACAAAACATAACAACTTTAAACCATAAAGAAAATTATAATCAACAAATTAATAAGTAAAAACTAAAATATAAATACTCTAAACCCTAAACCCTAACTTAACTAGAGAGGAGGTTGTGTTATGCAAAATCAAACTTCCAATGTAGCCACCGTAGTAGTTCCCGACCTGTAAAAAAAGATGACAACAATTAAAATTTGTGAAAAGAGTTGTGCAAAAACTAAAATTCTCACCTGTGAAACATGCATGACAGAAAGAAATCCATATCTACTTACAGGGAAGTGTGCCAGAAAAAACCATTTAAGGCAAACTCCAACCCAATCTTGGTAAACTGAATCACAAGCATGAAATTTATAGTCATCCAATGATGACATACATACATTCATGCTTAGACCTAAATCCTTGTATGTAAGGAAAGATGCTTCTTTCTAGCAAAGGAATCCACTAGATAAAATCCTTCAATTCAATAAACAAACATATCATTATATGTAGTATGGTCAAATCGATGACTCTGAAAAGAGGGGTTTTCGTTGGATATTTCTGAGATACTTGAGGATTCAAGCACGAAAAACATAATTTCAAAACCCTAGTTTGAAGTTGTCCATAGATTTCGCCAAGGGAATAAGGACCTAACATAACCATCAGCGAAAGATGAAGTTCCTAATCATCCTGAAAAATCTCTAACCCTTCAAATGAAAAGCCATCAAATATTAGTAGCTTCGCAAGATTTGTAGGTGAATGCATCTGGTTAACATTAGTTGTGGTAGGACAATTATCAACAAACATGTTGTTGATTGGATATCATTTTTGGGATTCAACTGCGTTAAGTAAGTCATTCAAACGTATGACCATTTCCATGAGAGGTAGTCGTAACTGACTAATTTCTCATGATTTTTGAATAGTTCACTTAGCACTCATTGCATCGGGTGATGCTCACAGGGGTGAAGAAGTGGGATTGAAACTAGTGAAATGTGGAGAATGAATCACATAGCATCAATCATCACTTCCGGGGCTTGCACCCGGTAACCAGGACTTCCCAGGAGGTCACCCATCCCAGAACTCCTCTGGCTCAAGCGCGCTTAACTGTGGAGTTTTTCCACAATCAAGCCCACTTAGCTTGCTACACCATTTGCAAAACCTTAGCAAGTATTGTGCCTCATGAACCATTCAAGTAGAGATCCCTTGACTCTTTTTGAATTTAAGTATGGGGGATTTACGCAGTGCATTATATTAGACATCTCAACACTAATAGAGTGGCAATTAAATAAATCATATTCTTTAGATTCCCAAGAATGAAGTGAATAAACTAGGATAATCTCATGTAGAGGAAAGGTCAAGCGATTGGCACCTTTTCATATAGGAGATTGTAAGACATCATTTGGTTGTACCTGTTCACAATCCATGTTGATTGGGTGACAAGTAAAACTATTTGAGGTAATGGTTGGTGCTCTCTCCTTAGAAAAAAATTAGGGTATATATGTTGATGTATATCAGCTAAAAGGTGATGGAAAGACTTGCTTGAAGAGACATCACTCGAATCATAGGCTTTCCAAGATGAGCTCGCATCCAACAAGATGACGCTGAGAAGAGAGTGATGTGTAGAAACCCTAATTTGACTTGGTTCGGGGGTCTCATTAGGAACATGAGAACCTAATATAACCATCAACGAGAGCTAAAGTGCCTCACTGTCCATATGAGTCACCACAAATTCGAAAGGTGAATCATCAAATTTTGGTGGCTTTGTAGGATCAATAGAAGGGTATGAATGATAATAACTAGAGGGGTGAACGAATATTCTTTTAGTATAATGAAAATCGTAGAAGCCACCAGTTTTATCAAGTTGGGTATCTAGCACATAAGGCTCTTCTTGGATTGAGAGTGAAGAGGAATTAATGAGAGAATCATCTTGAGTTAGCCAAAATGTAACACCCTCTTCTTCACCTATTAAAAACTACTGATGGAAAAGATTAGGAATAAGAGACTCAAGATCTGCATACGTTGACTATGAAACATCACGCCCTTGTACATGATTGCAATCAACATGAGAAGGATAAATATGTGAATGATTTGTAGACACTGTCGGTGTAGTAGACCCATGAATTAAACCAGGGTACAATGAATGCAAAGGGTCGGATGAAGGGGCACCAATTAGACGTGGACTCATATCCTTCCCATTTATGTTCACCAAAGGGGAAGCTGGATTCATATGCATGACGTGGTCCATGGATTTGATGGGATTGTTGAATTTATCTAAGACAAGAACAAAGCCATTGCAAACAGGTGAATGAGATCTAGGAATATAGTGAGACATTTCTTCAATGGACTCGATCTAGGTTCCATAAGCAAGAAGAGATATTACATTAACATAATTTTCAGATTAAAGATCAAAAGGATGTACGAGGGCTTTATAGTCAAGACCATTTGATTCATTTCCCAGAAAACAATTTTCATCATCTGAACCATTTCCAGCCAAGTTCTCATTATGTAACAAATTAGGAGGGTGATCATAAATCTCACCAGCAGTAATCTCCTCCTCGGAGGCTTGAGGTTGTTCCAGATTCATAGAGATAGGAAAAATGAGGCTAAAGGTAGAGTCTAGATGTGTTATGAAAACATCTCACAAAATAGAAGAAAATATATATCAACGACTTCAAAAACAACCTCTTCGAGGGGAAAACCTCCTTTACATTACACAAATGAACAATTCTTGTATGTTTCAAATGACAAAACTTTCTTTCTATATATAAGACTCTAAGGGGTCACAATGTAATCAGAGCAGACATAACAATAATAATTTAAGGGCGCAACAATAACAATAGTGGACTTCTATGGGGCACAATAATAAAAATATGGGGACAAAATGGGCACAACAATAACAATAAGGGGCTACAATGACAATAATAATTAGGTAATACACTAGTATTATAGGGACCTAACATGCCCCTCTCATTCAAAAAAGTGTTTTCCTCAATGCTTGAGTAGTTCTGGATGCTTCTGTATAAAATTCTCATCCTCCCATGTGGAATCTTCAGCAGGTAAGTTCTTCCACTTGATGAGATACTTTGACATTGATCAATTTTGTAGCTATTTATTTCTTATTTATATGATTGCTTCCAGTTCCAATATGATTTTTCCTTCCTCGTCAAGTTCTGGCAATATTTCTTGAACTGGGAGCTTGTCACCTATAACCTTCTTTAAGCATGAAACATGGAAAACTGGGTGCACTTAGGAAGACATAGGAAGCTCCAAATTGTATGACATAGTACCAATATTTTGTAACACCTTGTACAAACCATAATACTTTGGTGATAATTTATTATCCTTCTTAGCTTGCTTGAGGGACATTTGTTTGTATGGTTGTAGTCGTAGAAATACCTAGTCACTTACATCAAAACTTATTTCACTACGATGTTGATCTGCCTTTTGTTTCATTCTACTCTACGCCAAAGTGAGGTTATCCTTTAAGAGTTGGATAAATTGTTGTTGATGTTCGATGTGATCTTCCACTGCTTGAACATTAGAATTTTATTTTAAATATGATGCGATGGACAGTGGATGATATCCATAAAGTTCCATAAATGGGGTCATTTTTTCTGCAGTATGGAAGGAAGTGCTATACCACCATTCAACCAGAGTCAACCACTTGACCCATTGTGACTATTTATCATATATAAGGAAAAGAAGATATTGTTCAAAAAAATTGTTCACTATCACAATTTTCCCATCAAATTGAGGATGATAAGATGAGCTATGAGCTAACTGAGTACCCAAATAAGAAAATAATTTTGTCCAAAAATTTCTACTGAAAATGGGATCTCTGTCGCTTACACCAATATTTGATTTTCCATGTAGCTTTTGAATTGTTTCCATAAATGCAATAGCAATTGTACTTGCTTTAAATGGATGAGATAATGCACAAAAATGTGCATACTTGGTAAGTCTATCAACTACCACCATGATGACCTCTTTCCTTTGGACTTGGGTAAACCCGTGATAAAATCTATTGAAATCTCCACCCAACATTGACTTGGAATGGATAAAGGTTGTAACAAACTCGGGGTCTTAATTGTCTCAAATTTATTTTGTTGGAAAACCAAACATTCCACCACAAACTTTTGAATATCAAATTTAAGGCCATCCCAAAGAAATCCTTCTTAACCCCATGGCAAGCTTTTAAAAATCCTGAGTGCCCCCTAAGGAAGAGGTGTGCAATTCTAGAAGAATCTTTTGTTTGAGTTGGGAATTCTTACAAAGGTATAAGTGATATTTGTACCATAACAAATCATTTTTCCAGCTAAATGTATCAGATGTATTGGGATCTTGCTGTAACTTTCGAATGAGTGCCCACACTTCTTCATCATTCTTCCATTCATCCCTTTCTTCATTTATCCAATCTGGTGTTGGCATTATGATTCAAGTATTGTCATTGATGGCAACTCACTCGGATGAAAGATCAAAGTATAGCAGGAAAACAACAAAGAATTACAGACCGGTCTTCACAGAATGAAGAAAGAGAGGTATACTTAGGTTCACCATTGACCAAGTTGCGTATACATGCGGGTTCACTGTATACAAGTCACGTATATGTACACACACTTTCACAGAAGGAAAAGCGTGTATACCTTGGAAAAATAAATTTTTGGTTCGAAGTATTTGGTCCATGGTATTTTGATCCATGGTATTGGTCCAAGGTGTTTGGTCCGAGGTATTGACCCCAGGTATTGGGTCCGAGGTATTGGTCCTAAGTGGTATTGGTCCATGGTATTGAGAAAGGCCTAACACTATAAAAGGAGGAGATGATCATTAGTCCAAGGTGTGCAAGTATCGAATATGTGATGAAGTATGAGATCTAGTATGCAGGTTATTGGGTTATGGTGCATCGCTGGATTTGAACCAAGGATGAACCTTAGCTGATGATGAGAGATAAGATCTAATGATGGATCGAGAACTTAAGGCATAAAATGAACTATCATTATGTGTTGTTTGCTCATGTATATTTTAGATATGAATACTGACGCATATATTATTCTGTAAATGATATGATCTGGGTATAACTAAAGTATGGAATTGCAGCAGAACTCTGAATTTATATTTTGCAGATGTATACGTTGGTTGGCTTTGAGAAACGTGTGTGTACACGTAGGGTTGTCACATGGAAGTAGCGTATACCTTATAAAATATATTTCAGTTGTTTCTCTTTACCGTTTCAGAGTTCTGGTTACTGTATTTTGGTGACAGTATCCTGAATGATCAGATTGATGGGTGGTCTAAGTGAATGATTGATTCAGATATGGTTGGTTCAAAAGGTGATTGGTTGATGTAGATATATTTAATGATTGAATGATGTTGTTTATGGATCCAATCTGAAAATTTATGAAATGTGGTCCCTGGAAGAAAAAGAGAAGGTCGTAGCCTTCTGTAGGTCATTGTCTACGTACTAAGAAAACATATCGGCTAGTATAAGAACTAGGGGGTTGTAGCTCCCTTCCAGTAGAAGCTGGAGAATAAGATAAGGTTGTATCATTTTGCAAAGAAGAAGCCTGCATACTGGTATAAGACTGCACTAGTACAATAATTGTAAACATAATTTTCTTATTGTTAAAAGAAGACAAAGATGATAGTAGTAGGTGGCTTTCACCCAATTGGGCTTCCACCTTATATCTTGGTGTTCATGTGTGTTGCGTATGTGTGATGCTTTATTATTTTTTTGCTGCACTGTCTAATGAATTCCTGATTTAATGATTAAAGGTAAATACATGATAATTTGGGTAAATCAAAAGATAACTGCATATACACTAGTTGCATTAAGTACAATTGTGTATACACGCTAGCTCACTGAGCTGAAGTAGCGTATACAAATCAGTTTTCAAAATTAAAATATTGATCTGATAATACTGATTCACCTCCCCTCTCAATATTATTTCCAACAATTGGTATCAGAGCAGGTCCTTCAGAAGAAGCTTGATCACTTGAAGGAAGATCCATCACCATGAGTAATCAAGAAAGCAGGGGATCCATCAGACTGCCAATATTTCATGCGAGGAAATTTGTTTATTGGAAGGTAAGAACCATATCCTATCTTCAATCACTCGGAACAGATGTCTGCGAAATCATGGAAGGAGGATATACATTTCCATCAGCAATTCCTACAGATACAATAGGTAAAAAGCAATATGAAACCAATGCCAAGGTGGTCAATACATTATTGGGAAGGCTGTCACAATCAGAGTTTGTCAAAGTTATGCAGCTCAAATCAGCCAAAGAAATATGGGACAAAATCATTCTAAGCTACGAAGGAGACTCTCAGGTAAAACGTGCTAAACTGCAAACTCTCATAATTCAATATTAAACTCTCAAGATGCACAATGATGAAAGTATAGCTAGTTACTTCTCATGTATAGATGAGGTTGTTAATTGCATGAAGAATTTGGGTGAAGAGATAAAGGAAGTTACCTTAGTTGAAATTTTTTAAGATCCTTATCTGCTAAATTTGAACCAAAAGTATCTGCCATAGAAGAAAAGCAGGAGCTACAAAATATTACTATGACACAACTTCATGGAATCTTAACTGCCTTTGAGATGAGAAAAGGAAGTCCATCAGATATGAGAGAAGCCACATTTAAAGCTTCAGCAAAAATAAAATAAGAACTCAATGAATCAGGACATATTTCAGAAGAAGAAGAGAAAGTAAACTTTGTCAAGAAGCTTCAATGGGGTTCCGGAATATTCAGAGGTAAACTACCTTTCAAATGTTTTACATGTGGTAGAGTCAGTCATTATCCTACCAAATGTCCTCATAAATATAAATATGATAAAGGAAAGGAATCTGCAAAATGGAATAGAAAACAAAGTGTAAGTAAAAAGAGCTACTATACTCATGAAGATAGTGATGGTTTATCAAATAGTGATGAAGATGAAAATAGTAATGACTATAGACTTTTGATGGATTTTGAAGATGATAATTTTTTGGATGCTTTAGATGAAGATAAATTTTATGAAGAAATCTCTAAACTCAAAATCTGTTTAGAAGAAAAGAATATGATTATAGATACCTTGACATATCAACTTGCTTAAAGAGAAAAACACAATGAAAAACTAGAATGTGAAATTGTGGGTCTAAGAAAGGATCTTGAGAAAACAAAAGCTCTCAATCTTAGATTTGCTAAAGGATTAGAAACCTTAAATGAAATTATCAAAGTGTAGCATTCTCCTCTGATAAAGACAGGTCTTGGATATAATGGAGAAGCATCTGAATCACAGAAGCTGTCAACCTCCACTAAAATCTATCTTGATGCAGCAAAGAGTAGTGAACACTTTGACAATCGTCAGCAAAGGAATAAATCAGATCACCAGGTAAATCAGGCTCAATTTACTTCAATGATGAACAAAAGCCACAACCAACCTTAGGTAAATTGTACTCAATTTGATTCAAAGATAAATATCAATAGAAACTAGAATCACCAGGTCAGTAGATTTAATAATCGCAAGAACTTCTTTAATGGTCAATGTTTCTCATGTCATAATTTTGGACACAAAGCTACTCAATGTGTTGCTTACAAAACCATCATGACTAGAGAAGCATGAAATCAAAGGAATATAGACAAGGATCAAGAAAAGTTCCTATAATAACTTTTCTCTTCTTGAAAATAAAACAGAATTCTCAATCTGTAACAACTTTGGCCATGAAGAACCTGAATGCAGAAGTAAATTTTGGAAAATATCTCAAAAGGAGAAAACTCCATTAATTCCCAAAATATGGAGAAAGAAAAAACCAAAAAAAAAAATATGTGGTATAGCCTTGTATGCAGAAGGATAAGAAAACCAGTGGTACATCGACAGTGGATGCTCAAAACACATGACAAGTGACAATTAAAAACTACACTCATATAATGCCTTAGAAAAGGAAAAGAGTGTCTCATTTGGAAATGAAACTCTTGCTATCATAAAAGGTAAAGGCTCTGTTTTCTTGAAAAAAAAGTTAAAGCTGGAAATGTTATGTATGTTTATGGCTTAAAGCATAACCTGTTGAGTGTAAGTCAAATGTGTGATCAAGGAAATGAAGTATTGTTTCGATCAAATGGATGTGTTTTTCGTGATCTTGATATAGGAGAAACTATGATCAAAGGTACAAGAACTCCAAACAACCTATACATACTCAAGGTAGGACAACAACAGTGCTATCTAAGCAAAATTGATGAAAACTGGCTATGGCACAGAATATTGGGACATCTAAGCTTTTCTCAAATAAGAAAAGCATGCAGATTCAAGGCTATTCGTGATCTTCTAGATATCAACATTCCTGAAAATACTATATGTAAATCATGTCAATTCGGTAATAAAACCAGATCTCACTTCATCGAAAAGGAAGGGTCAGCTAGTAAGCCTCTTGAACATGTTCATACTGATTTATGTGGACCATCAAGGAAAAAGTCACCTCATGGAGAAGAATAATTTATATTGTTCATTGATGATTTTTCCAAAATGTGTTGGATAGGTCTTCTGAAGCATAAATATGAAGCATTTGAAAAGTTCAAATTCTTCAAAGCTTTGGTTGAAAATGAATCAAATCGCAAAATCAGATGCCTCAGATTTGACTGAGGAGGGGAATTTACCTCAGATGAATTCTTTGACTTTTGTGAACAACATGGAATAAAAAGGCAATTCTCCATCACAAAGACTCCTCAGCAAAATGGATTGGTAGAAAGGATGAACATAACTGTTCAACAAATGGCTCGTGCTATGCTAGATGAATCTGGAACTCTTGCAACCTTCTAGGGTGAAGCTGCATTCACCGCCATCACTATTCTCAACCAAGCAAATGTTTGGGTAAACAGCACTCAAACTCCACATGAACTTTGGTATGGTAAGACTCCTACTGTAAAATAATTCAAAGTTTTTGGAAGTAAATGTTACATCAAAAGGATTGATGAAAAACTTGGTAAGTTTGAACCCAAAGTAGATGAAGGTATTCTTCTTGGCTACTCTTCCTGAAGTAAAGGATATAAGTGTTATAATAAAAGACTTGGGAAAATTATTGAAATTATTGATGTTGTGGTTGATGAACCATGCAAAAATAAAAAACAGATAAAAACCGAAGATTATGAATATGAAGAAGACAAGGATCATTTTCCCACATCAAATCACATTGATTCTGAAGAAGAAACCAATGAAGCACTAAAAGAAGAGATAACGATAGAAGAAAAGACTCTGTCCAGGTATGTTCAGAAAAATCATCCAAAAACTCAAATTTTAGGGGAAAAAGGGGCAGGTGTGCAGAGAAGAAGAACTATTGCCAAATCCTCAAGCTATATAGCATTACTATCTTCCACTAAACCTAAAAATGTAAATGAAGCATTTAGAGATGAATTTTGGGTCAAGGCAATGAATGAAGAACTTGAGTAAATTGAAAATAATAATACTTGGGAATTAGTTCCTAGAACTCATGATAAGAATATCATAGGAACCAAATGGATATTCAAAAACAAGCTGAACGAAAATGGAGAAGTTATTCGAAACAAGGCCAGACTCGTTTGCAAAGGATATGCTCAACAAGAAGATATAGATTTTGAAGAAAATTTTGCACCTATTGCTAGACTTGAAGCCATAATAATGTTTCTTGCTCTTTCTAGTTTTCAGAAATTCAAAGTATACCAAATGGATGTAAAATCTGCCTTTCTTAATGGAGACTTAGAAGAAGAAGTCTATATTGAACAACTAGAAGGATTCATTCTTGGAAATGATGCAAAACTTGTATGAAAAATTAGAAAGGCTCTCTATGGTCTAAAACAGACTCCAAGGGCCTGGTATTACCATCTTGACAAATATCTCCACCAACAGGGTTTTTCAAAAGGGTCAACAGATAACAATCTATATACAAAGATTGACACTAGTAAATTGCTAATAATTGTTGTTTATGTTGATGATATCATTTTTGGTAGCAATGAAAAATCCATGAGTCAGAATTTTACTTCAGTCATGTAGCAAGAATTTGAAATGTCCTTTCTTGGTGAGCTTACCTACTTTCTTGGTCTACAAGTTCAGCAAAATAAAGATGGTATTTTTCTCTCACAAACCAAACATCTCAAACAGAGCCTGAAAAAGTATAGCATGGAAGATTCTAAACTAGTATGTACCCCAATGGTAACCGGATGCAGTCTCATCTCAAATTATGAATCAGCAACAGTACATCAACCAACTTACCGATCCATGATTGGCAGTCTACTTTATCTAACAATTACTTGACCTGACATCATGCATGCAGTAGGAATAGTTGGAAGATTCCAAGTAAATCCAAAGGAATCACACCTTTAGGCAGTCAAAATGGTTTTCAAATATCTTCAAAGAACATAAAACTTTGGTTTATGGTATCCTAGAGATACAGATCTTACACTTCATGCATATATAGATGTAGATTGGGCAGGAAGTGTTGATGACAGAAAAAGCACTAGTGGTGGTGCATTCTATATGGGTTCCAGGTTAGTGTCTTGGTTCAGCAAGAAACAAAGTTCAATTGCATTATCTACAGCTGAAGCAGAATATGTGGTTGCTGCATCTTGCTGCACACAACTACTTTGGATGATGCAAACCTTGCAAGACATTCAGATCACATGTACTCCACCCATCTCCATTCTATGTGATAATACAAGTGCCATCAGTATTTCAAAGAATCCAGTCATGCATTCCAATACCAAGCACATACCCATCAAATATCATTTTCTACGAGAACAAGTTCTTGAACAAAAGGTCAAATTCGAGTATGTTCCCTCCAAAGAACAGGTTGCTGATATATTCACTAAACCACTACCCAGAGAAACATTTGAATATCTCAGACAAAAGCTGAGAGTAGTTGCTACATCATCTTGCTATTAAGTCTTATTTTTTCAGAGCAAGGTGGCTACATGTGAGTTTCATGAAGCGAAGTCACGTACATATGCGGGTTTCTATGGGCACAGTCACGTATATGTTGGTTTAAAGAAAAATAGTGGGCCAGACTCAAAAAGAAAGGGGGAGGGGGTTTGTTATGGTTCTGTCAATTATCTACTCTGTTTGATGATGGTTACAATCTGCTGATAACATATGGAAATATATTGGTCCTCATAAAGTTGTTGACAACTTGATGTATATCTGATTGATGATGATGCTTTGATATCTCTTACTAACATATGCAATGATCAGATTTAACAGTGAACAGGTGGAACAGGTTCAGGGGGAGAACATGGTATGCTTCTAATAAATAATTGTTGGCATTATGACTAGAAGTCTTTGGTACCTAATGAGTTCTTACTTTATTATGATAAGGGAACGAAGCAAGTTGATCTTGATGAGCTCAAGAGGATGAGTTGATATATGCCGACATAATTTGTCATAGGTTGATGATATTTTGGGAGCTAATGATGGATGTATACAGGTTGTTGGTTTGGATGTTGTTGACAGATGTTGTTGATAGTGCAGATCATATGATAGTTGTTGATGACTATCATGGTCTTATTTCAGATATTTGTTCTCTGTTACATATATCATTTAATGTAAAGGTCATGAAAAGACCTAATTTGTAACCCCACTATGCATGGGATGGATGATGCAATGTTTCTTGTTTTTGTCATGTATAAACAATTGTTATATCCCCACTTGGTTGGGTGGATGAGTCAAATTTGGTATATCCCCACTTGGTTGGGAGATGGATATATGTATAGAGTCATGTTATTCTTTTAGAACATCTTTTTGCAAACCTTGCTTATGCTCAGGGGGAGCATGGACTCGATCATGGGAGCTCAATCAGCACACTTTAGCATATCAGAGAATTCAACATGTACTCAGGGGGAGCATGACCCTTTGCCCTTGATGTCAAAGGGGGAGAGTGACTTGGTGTTGCCATCAAGTCCAAAGGGGGAGATTGTTGGCATTATGATTCAAGTATTGTCCTTGATGGAAACTCACTCAGATGAAAGATCAAAGTATAGCAGGAAAACAACAAAGAATTACAGATCAGTCTTCACAGAATGAAGAAAGATAGGTATACATAGGTTCACCATTGACCAAGCTGTGTATACACGCATGTTCACTTTATACAAGTTGCGTATACGTACACACGGACTTTCACAGAAGGAAAAGTGCGTATACATTGGAAAACTAAATTTTTGGTCCGAAGTATTTGGTCCATGGTATTTTGATCCATGGTATTGGTCTAAGGTATCTAGTCTGAGGTGTTGACCCCAGGGATTGGGTCCAAGGTATTGGTCCTAAGTGGTTTTGGTCCATGGTATTGAGAAAGGCCTAAATAGAAGTAGGAGATGATCATTAGGCCAAGGTGTTCAAGTATCGAACATGTGATGAAGTATGAGATCTAGTATGCAGGTTATTGGGTTATGGTGCACTGTTGGATTTGAACCAAGGATGAACCTTAGCTAATGATGAGAGATTAGATCTAAAGATGGATCAGGAACTTAAGGTGTAAAATGAACTATCATTATGTGTCTTTTCTCATGTATATTCTAGATCTGAATACTGATGCATATATTATTCTGTAAATGATATGATTTGGGTATAACTAAAGTCTGGAATAGCTACAGAACTCTGAATTTATATTTATAGATGTAT
The DNA here is from genome assembly GCA_031772625.1 of Pinus tabuliformis. NCBI lineage: Eukaryota > Viridiplantae > Streptophyta > Pinopsida > Pinales > Pinaceae > Pinus > Pinus tabuliformis. The sequence continues at coordinate 495,575,595 of CM062820.1, forward strand.
ACGCTGGTTGGCTTTGAGCAAATCATGTGTACACGCAGGGTTGTCACATGGAAGTAGTGTATACCTTATAAAATATATTTTAGTTGTTTCTCTTTACTGTTGCAAAGTTCTGGTTTCTAGTTTTGGTTCTGGTTACTATATTCTGGTGACAATATACTGAATGATCAAATTGATGGGTGTTCTAAGTGAATGATTGATTCGACTATGGTTGGTTCAAAATGTGATTGGTTGATGCAGATATATTTGATGATTGAATGATGTTGTTGATGGATCCAGTCTGAAAATTTATGAAACGTGGTCCCTGGAGGAAAAAGAGAAGGTCATAGCCTTCTGTAGGTCAGTGCCTATGTACTAAGAAAAAATATCGGCTAGTAAAAGAGCTAGGGGGTTGTATCTCCCTTCCAATAGAAGCTAGAGAACGAGAGAAGGTTGTAGCCTTCTGCAAGTAGAAGCCTGCGTACTGGTATAAGACTGCACCAGTACAAAAATTGTAAACATAATTTTCTTATTATTAAAAGAAGACAAAGACGACAGCAGCAGGTGGTTTTCACCCACATTGGGTTTCCACCTTATATCTTGGTGTTCATGTGTGTTGCTTATGTGTGATGCTTTATTCTATTTTTACTACACTGTCTAATGAATTCATGATTTACTGATTAAAGTTCAATGCATGATAATTTGGGTAAATCAAAAGATCTCTGCATATATGCTGGTTGCATTAAGTACAGTTGTGTATACACGCTAGCTCAATGAGTTGAAGTAGCGTATACAAATTAGTTTTGAAAATTAAAATATTGATATGAAAATACTGATTCACCCCCCTCTCAATATTATTTTCAACATCTGGTTGGATAATAGAAATTTCACAAAGCAATGCTTCCACATCCTCATCATTTCTTGAGAGTGCATCTGCAACAACATTTTTCTCCATTTTTTGTAGATGATTTCAAAGTCATAACCCAACATCTTTGTGACCCATTTTTACTGCTCTTCTGAAGATAATCTTTGTTGTAAAAATTATTTAAGACTATCATGATTCATTTTTACCTTGAAGTTTATTCCCATTAGGTAAGTTCACCATTTCTTAAGTGCTTGTAGTATTTCCAACATTTCCTTCTCATAAATAGCTTTGTGTAAATAATTTCCTTTGATTGGATGACTTTCTAAAGCAATAGGTTTTTTTTCTTGCATTAAAATAGTGCCAATTCCATTTCCTAAGGCATCACATTCCACAATAAAGGGTTTTGTGAAGTTTGGCATAGTTAAGACCGGTGCTTGGCACATTGCCTCTTTAAGATGTTCAAAGGACTTTGTTACTTCTGGAGTCCAATAAAATGCATCTTCCTTTAGTAATGTTGTTAGAGGTGTTTCTATTCTCCCATAATTCTTAACAAACTTAGGATAATACCTTGTCAACCCAATAAATGCTCGCAGATGCTTTATCGATGTGGGGATTTTCCATTCCTTAATGGCTTTAATTTTGCTAGGGTCTACCTTAACACATTCATGAGATACAATATGACCCAGATATTCCACCTCTTGTACTCCAAAGAAACATTTGGAGGTTTTTTCATATAATTGTTTCTCCTCCAATAGTTTTAGCACCCTCTCAACTTGTTGATCCTTCCAAGACTTGCTGTAGATTAGTATATCATAAAAAAATACTAACATAAATTTTCTAAGGGTTTTAAAATGGAATTCATCAAACCTTAAAATGTAGAAGGTGCATTGGTACGGCCAAAATGCATGACCAAAAATTCATAATGACCCTCATGATTTCTAAATGTTGTTTTTGGAATGTCTTCAGTGTTCATTCTGATTTGATGATATCCTGAATGAAGATCCAACTTGGTGAAGTAATTTGCTCCATGTAGTTCATCCAATAATTCATCAATGACAGGGATGGGAAATTTATATTTAATAGTGAGCTTGTTGAGCTCCCTATAATCCAGACACATGCACCATGATCCATCTTTCTTGTGCACCAATACTACTGGAGCGGAGAAAGAACTTTGACTAGGTTGAATTATACCAGCCTCTAGCATTTCTGCAACCATATGTTCAATTTCACTCTTTTGGGCATATGGATATCTGTAAGGCCTAATGTTTGGAGGAACACTTCCTGGAATAAAATAAATAGCATGATCATGATCACGAATAGGTGGGAGGCCTTTGGGAATCTCAAATACCTTTGAATGATTGTCCAAAACATGCTGGAGATTTGGAGAAATAGGTGATATCAATGTGGGAACCTCTAGTGAACATATTTGTGCAATTACACCCAGTTGTTCTTTATTTATAAGCTTTTTCATGTTGTTAGAGCTTCTTATATTTCCTTGTTTCCTTACGGTAACCCTTAATTCAATTTCCTTTCCTTCCCAAAAAAAATTCAAGAAACTTTCTTGAAAATTAAAATCTATCGTACCTAAAGATTGTAGCCATTGGACTCCTAGTACAACAATAGCACCACCCATTGGAATGGAAAGCATTGAACTATTCAATACATATTCTCCCATGGATATCTTGATATGGCACTTTCCAGAGAAATTTATCGTTCATCCATTTGCAACCATTACTTGACACTTTGGTGTTGGATATAGGGAGCAATTCAATTACTTGGCTATCTTACAATGAATAAAATCATGGGTACTAGCCGAATCAAGCAACATTATTACCTTTTTCTTCTTGATATGTCCTTCTATCTTGAGAGTTTGAGGATTGTTAATTTCTGCCAATGCATTATAAGATATGGTCAGATTCATTTCTTCTTTCTCTAGGGTTGGTTCCTCATGTATATCCTCTTCTTTTGACATTTCTTTTTCCCTTTCTTCCTCCTCTTCGCAATCTATGTAAAATTATTTCTTCCCAACACACTTATGACCTTTAGTGTATTTGCTATCACAAATGTAACAAAGCCCTTTTGCTCTTTTTTATTCCAATTGTTGAGGTGTCAACCTTGTAGTTTGTGGAAGGCTAGGTGCAACAACACTTCCATCTTTATAGTTGTGAGTGGTAGGCTTCCTTGTTGGAATAATTTTTCTTTCAATTTTGCTTGCCAACCTGAATTCCTTCTCTAGTGAATTAGGTTCCCAAAGGAAAACCTCATGTTGGATGTTATCCTTTAAAGTCCCATTGAACACATCAATCCTATTTTCCTCTAGAATATCTTTTACCCTTATATTCAATTTTTGGAAGGCCTCAATGTGCTTCACCATTGTACCCTTTTGTTTTAGATTTATCAATTGGCTAAAGAAGGTGTTTCTTTTTGTATCATAATGTGCTATCATTTCCTCCACAAAAATTGACCAAGTGACAATTTGTTTATGAGAGCAAAGCTATCAATACCATACAAACTGATTGGGTGCCAAATATAAAGTTGCAATGCGTACCTTTTGTGTGTTTTGCACACTATGGAGATCGAAATATTGCTCCATCTGTAGTATCCATGTTATGGGATCATTTCCATCAAACTTCCTTATATTGATCTTTTGAACATGGTGGGTCTTCAATCCAACATTAGATTCTATGAAATCATGATTAACATTTCCTTTGTTCTCATCATGAGTTTTTTCTACTACCTTTTCTCCATTAGGAAGCATTTCTTGTAGCAACTTTGCCAAACCTCCTTTCAAACCTTCCATGTCTTTCTTCAAATACTAAATGTTTACTTCTAAACCATCCATATTAGCTTCCACGCCATTCATCTTAGATTCCATTCGTTTCTTTAAACCATCCATCTTAGTTTCTATTACTTTTTGTGAGAGTGAAATTTGTTCCACTTGGTCTTGTAATTTTGATATATCATGTTGCATTTCTTCCTCTTCTTCATGAGTCATGCTAGAGCTTTCAGGTTGCTTACTAGGTGTTTCAATTTTCTTTCTTTAGGGAATTAATTAAATATAATTATGCTTCATTGTGCCATTTGAATCATTTCAACTAATTTTTCAAACCAAACTTATGCAAACTTTTAAAAAGACTACACACCATTTTTCTCTTTGGAGGAGCTTGATATTTAATCTGTTGTATCTCTGTAATTTCGAATCTCCAAGGTTTGAAATTTTTTCTTGTGATATCCCTTGACATCCTTTTTCTAATGCCATAAGTCTGATCAATATTGGATTCTGCAAGAAAGAGTTATGTCAAATCTCCCATGATGACCTGATTATAGGTTGGTTCAGTAGAGTGAACTTGTATGAAGTGCCACGTGTCATGTTTGTGACTTTTGGACTTGAAAATGATACACAAAATACTGTTGTCCATCTGCATTCTGTAACTATTTACGAAATTTAAATTTGATGCTCAAAGAGAACGTTATGATGATTTTCTCAAGGTCACTTGTTTGAGATGTAATTCGGGAGCCTACAAAAACCTTAACTTCCTTGGATCATATCTTTGAAAATATAGAGAACGAAGATCTGAAATTTGGACCTGAGGTGCACCAAGCTTTAGGCTCAAATGATTTTTAATTTCAGATTCAGAGACTTTGTAGAAGCATATTTATAGCGAAAATTCCACGATGGCCTGTTTCAAGCAACGGAACCCTAGAATCCAAAGCTTTGATACCAAATGTTATGAAACCAGGTTGCAAAATAGAAGAAAAAATAGATCAATGACTTCAAAATTAACCTTTTCGAGGGGGAAACCTCCTTTACATTACAAAAATGAAAACTTATTGGATGTTTCAAATGAAAAAACCTCCTTTTTATATATAGGATTCCAAGGGGTCATAATATAATTAGAGCTGACATAACAATAATAATGTAAGGGAACAATAATAACAATAATGGGCTTCTATGGGGCACAATAATAACAATATGGGGAAAACATGGGCACAAAAAAAAAGGGGCTACAATGACAATAATAATAAGGGAATACACTAGTATTATAGGGAACTAATAAGATGCTTTGTAGTCTGCAAATTATCATGATATTCATGAGAATCAGGATTTGTTCCGAACTGAAGATGTTGGAAAGAAACGATAACCAATCGTTGAAAATTTTCACTCAAATACACCCAGTCAACACCTCTTTTAGGAATTTCAAAACAAATATGTACAAATATAAGAATAAAATCCTCTAAAGATTCCTCAAGTTTCATCCTAAGCTCATTTATCCTCATTAACACGTCTTGAAAATCATGCTTGTGAAACGCTCATTGGAGCTTATCAATGACTTGCTTGAACAAATTAATGGAAGATTCTAGAAACATGTGACATCATTTATTGACGTGACCTTCAAGGGTGAGGGAGAAGACCACATAAGCAAACTCTCCATCATCGATCTCATAAGATTCACAAAACTTGAGGAAATCAGAAATGTGCTCGGTTATGGATGTTCCATCTTTACCATCAAACTTTAACTGAGACAAGTGATAGAACTTGTCATCGGGGATTGAACATTGTAAATGGACAAGTTAGAAAAACACCTCGGGAGCACGATTTGGGACGGAGCCATTTATAGATATGAGACTAAACTATAGGCTCTAAGGGCTCAGGTTGTCATTTGGCCCTCCTTCTAGCACCAATTTTTTGATAGAATGAAATGTATTGCCAAAAACTAAGTGGGTCTCCCTGGTGTGAAGCCCCAATTAGACCTATCATTGTTTGTGATATGAGCCCCATCCAGTATGTGGGCTTGGTTGCCACCATGAATGTTTCCGCTCTTGGTTATCAAATGAGAAGGTGTCACAGTGGGACAAGAATGAAATGCTTAGGCAGTGAAAAAAAATCAACCCAAGATTGAAAAATTGCAGAAAGAAGTACAAACAAGTCTGAGCAACAATAAGAAGAGATATACCATGAGAGGGATTAGTGAGCTAAAACCCCATTAGACATACAATAAATAGGAACATGCCAGAAGTTAATTGCAAAGTAGTTCACAATAATTCACCGACGTGTTAAGGAACAGATAAACACAGATTTGAAAGAAAAACATACATGCAACTACTATGTACGAGTCAATAACATATTGCATATATGAAAGTGCACATACAAATATAGTGAAGTATCAGACAACTAATACAACCTCCATGAGTAAGCATGGAAAATAGTGTCCAATAGAGATAACATCTTATTAATGTTGTTGTAACTTCAAGTACATATCCTGCAATTGGTCAAAACTGAATAGTGGAACATGGCACACTCATATCATTTCCCAATGTCAAAACCCTAGCACGACTACAAACCCACTCTACTAGCTGCCAAGAGTTGAGTGGCTCTATCTCTCAAGCATCGATCAACTATCTAGTCCTAGCCTCTACACAAGTACCAAAGTCCCCAATCAATGAGGCATGAGGGTACATTTATAGAGATGAGGTGACTGTTCACCTACCATGACCCTTGACCTCCCCTCATGACTCTTGAAATTACTCACTACTCTCTCATACCAATTGCCTAGTACATGCTGAATTGATGTTGACATGATCGTTAGCACCATGATGAGAACCTTTACATATTGATAGAAGAGAGGATGTAAGGAGAAGAGGAAAGTTTTGAGAAACCCTAATGTTGGATCTCATTGTCGACATTACTGTGAAACTATGAAGGCATGAATTGTTGGATTGCCTATCATTGCACCTTGCATACATCCAATCACCTCTTTTTTTTGTGCTCTTCATTGAATCCTTAGTAATGTGGATTCTGCAGAAACCCTAGCTTCCTTTTCTAGGTCAATATTCTTACTTTTCCCTACTGTCTTCCGTTGACATTGACTTAATGTCTAAGAAGTCTTGACTTCTTCACAGAGACCAGCATTCTTGTCCTCTCTCTCTTCCTGTAAGAAGATAACATTGGTTAGTCCTATCTATTTCAAAGAATGATATTGGAAATACAACTAACTAATTGAAATGAGGACACTAATAAATAATTAATTAAGAACACTATGTGGTCAATTGTTGTGCCACACTATTATCAATGCATCTGGCCTTGGAGAGTGGCATTTATAGGGTATCCTCGTGCTTCTTAAATAAATGTTTTGTCCATGGGCCTACTAAGGAATAAGAATTGAATGTAGCTCTACTGATTTGCAAATCCAAGGGGCATAGTATTGTAAAAATGGATGATATCATTTGCTATGTCTTCGATCTTCCTTAGTTGATTCCGATCATTAATCATTGTCAATAAGAGCCTCAAGGTTCAATCAATACCATTTAAGTTTCCCAAGAAGGTATAAGAATCATCCACTTCTTTAAGCGCCCCCCATTCCCAAAACTTGAGACAGGAGACAGAGGTTTTCCTTGGTGGCTTGATAAAGGCCGAACATGCAAAATCACACCAATTACTCTCAAGGTGGCTATGAAACTATGCAGTATCATTGAATCCCCATAAAGTTGTTGGACACCTTAATGCTATGTGAACATCGTTCATGTTTATTGGATCAGTTGTCAATTTTAAGAGCATGAAATCATTTATGCTTCTTGTTTGGTCAATAACACTGTGAAATAGAAACCCATCCCATGCCAACTGTTATACAAATCTTTGAGCGAGGGTGTTCCCATGATTGCAACAACAAAAAAACTCGCATAACTTCATTTTATCCAGAGGAACTATTAGAGAAATGAAGCTTTCCGTTATTATTTCCATTGTTATTCCATGTATTATTTCAGTTGAATCTTTGCAAGGTCACATAGTATCAATGGGTGTTCCGTGTTCATTGTGGCGTTAACTACAAAAATTCCAATCCTGTAAAGTCGCAAGGCTAGCATGCAAGCTAGGGATTGGAAAAAAGATGGTGTGACTAGTGGGAATACTTGCGACCTCTTCATGGGGATGCGACCTTGTGGGATGGTGACTTGCTGAAAGGTCGTATTGTCACAACATATTGTAGGTCGCATTTCCCAATCATTTGTATGGGGTTATATAGCGCGCCTCTATGACTAGGAGAAAGGTTGCAAAGAAATGATGCGACTTTGGTGAGTCGCATAATCACAAAATATGTGGGTCGCATTTTGGGTCATTGGTTGGAGTCTAAACTGTGATCATGTGACCTGGGAGAGAACTACGACCTGATGGTAGATACGCTTGAGAGTTGCGTCATAGTTTTCAGTGAAGCTACTTCATTATGGGACTCCATTGACTATAGAACAATTGCGGATTTAGAAGGTTGAGACTATAGAATGGCTTTATGAAAGGGATTGACTAATTTAGCTCTCCACAAGTTTTAGTAATCGCAATCGTGGACCCTGAAATCTATAAAAAAAACTTAATAAGGATAATTGTCTTGAATTATGACTTCGCTTTGACATGGGATATATGCAGTAAACTTAGCACAATTGACCCATCGTAAATATTCCTTGAGATTGGACGTCAAACTTAGTTTGAGTTTGTATAATCACACAACATGCTTACTATTTTTTAATGCATGCTTACTGTATATTGGCCATTAGGTATCGATAGCCTAGAAGCCTTTTGCACGTGGCGATACCATGCATTCGACAACTACACACATAGAGTTTTTCTTTTAAGAAAAAAAAAGTAATTGTGGTCTCAAAACATTATAGAAATGCGATGAATCTCATACGTGTTTGTTCACCTTCCCACCGTGATTTAATAAGAACCTTGGTGCTTTGCCTTATGCCTCTCCGCCCATATCGAATTATTCATGGAGTGAACATAACTTAGTGCAAAACTATGATAACTCTGAGAACTCAGCAAGTGAGGCCTTCATTCCCTTTCAGAGAGATCATTTCAGTGGTCCTTATGAATAAATGAGTCCCTACGATAATGCGACTGTGTGGAAGTTTGACTTGAGGTCACAAATTCGCATTGAAAATAGGTCCAGCTCCTTATGGAGTGTGTCTCTACAACCTCTACGAAAATGTGACTTACCAAGGGTTGCATGGTCATAAAACATAGCTAGTCACACCCCTCAATATCTTGCCTAAGGTGATGAGGTGAAACTCTGCGACCTATAATGTTAACTAGCTGAACCTTATGGATTTTGCCAATCATATAGGTCTGATAATGTCTATATATTTTCTTACAAATGCGAGAAAATAACCTAATTTGTTACAATGAAGGGTAGTTATGGTTTTGTTATGCCCATTTAAGGTAATCTCACAATCACCACCCATATTCTTGGCAAATCGAATTGATGCATGGAATCAGTGGGTATTAGGGAATCCTTCAACGATGAGCTATGCATTATGCATCTAAGGTTCCTTCAAAACATGAAGCTCGGTCTGAAGCAACCATTCACTATTGTGACTTCAATATGTACAGTTGAAAGCTAAATACTTCCCTGAATTCGATCTGAGTGGAGAGTTGAATAGAACACTCTTCCTTCAATATTATGACATATTTAATGGGTATGTTGTTGGAAATAATACTGAGAGGGGGAGGGTGAATCAGTATTATCAAATCAATATAACTTTTTCATTTCCAGAGTCTGAGTCATATATGCTGCTTCAGTTAAGAATACCCACGTATATTCAGTAAACTTATGATTCAGTTGATTGATCTTCAATGAGTGCATTAGAACATTATCAACCATATTAACAGTAAATAGGTGCGATAAAATAGAATAGATCATCACACATAAGCCACACACATGAACACCATGATATAAGGTGGAAACCCAATGTGGGAGAAAACCACCTGCTGCAAGTCATCTCAATCTTCTTCTTAATAAGAAAATCCTTTTACAATATTTCTGTACTGATGCAGTCTTGTACCAGTACGCAGGCTTCTACCTGCAGAGAGCTACAACCCTCTCTCATTTACCAGTCTCTCCTGGAAGGGAGCTACAACCCCCATAGTTCTTGTACTAGCCGATCCATTTACTAGTATGCAGGCTGCTACCTGCTACAATGCTCCAATGTTTTCAACTGCTAATGAAAGGGAGTTGCCACCCCCTTAGCTCTTGTACTAGCTAAGATACTAGTACGTAGGCGCTGGCCTACAATATTCTCTCCTCCGGGTACCACGTTTCATACATTTTCAGACTGGATACACCTGAAGCACAACACGTTATCTGAAAGGCCACTTTTCATCCAATTTCCATATTGGACCCATAAATATCATTGAAGCACATAATCAATCAATCTTCTAAATCACCCAATCACCAGATCAATACATATACAAGGATAATATGTGTGTTAGCAATCAGATCTAGTCCATCAGATAATATAAGGATAAGTCATTATGAACATAATCAATCAATCAATCACTTCTTAGAATGCTGTTATCAGAACACAGCACCAGTACCCAGACATCACTTCAGATCCCAGACTACTACAATAATAAATAGGAGCAGCTAAATAGATTTCATGAAAAACCTGCAACTTCACCAATAGAAAACCTGCGTACATCCGCACCTTTTCCTACTGCTTGCCTGTGCACCTCTGCACCTGAGTCTACGGCTTGCCTGTGCACCTCCACACCTGTAGCGCTTCTGGGCCTGCGAACCTCTGCACTTGTGGTGATTCTGGGCCTGCGAACCTCCGCACCTGCTGCTGCAAACCGCCTGCGGACCTCCACACCTGATCTGTGCCTGGACTGTGGTCCTCCGCACCTGCAACCGTGTCACACCTGCGGTCCTGTAGGTATAGATCAATTTTTTAGACTTTACTCATACCCCAGACTATCAGATCTATAGATCTGATCATGCATCAAGGAGATCTCGACCCATCAATAGATCTACCTTATAAAGCTCAGGTTCCTTCTTTATTCAGATCTAGATCTGCACCATAACCCAATCACCGTATTCCAGATCTAGCACTTAATCAGATATTCAATTAATCAGAAGATGCCTTTCCAAATGATCTCCTTCCTCTTTTATATCCTTAGGCCTTTCACAATACCACGGACCAAAAACCATAACAATTCAATACCACGGACCCAATACTTGGGATCAACACTTTTGGATGCAATACCACGGACCAAAACCATAGGATCAAAAACTGTCAGACTAATACCATGAACCAACCATGAAAGTGCATGAACTTTTCTCTGCATGAAAGTGCGTGAACTTTTCTCTTCATGAAAGGAACTTTTCTTTGCATGAAAGTGCGTGAACTTTTCTCTACATGAAACAAACTTTTCTCTGCATGAAAGTGTGTGAAATTTTCTCTACATGAAAGAAAATTTTCTCTGCATGAAAGTGCGTGAACTTGAAAATAACTTTGCTGCACTATAATTTATCATCTGTGTGATTTGCCATCAAGGACAACACTTATCTCATAATGCCAACAATCTCCCCCTTTGGACTTGATGGCAAAGCTAACTTGTCATACTGAGAACTGTCATCTGATTCCTTTGAGTTGTTCGGCATCCCATGCATTCTGTCACATCTGATATCTCTTCCGTAGATTCATCTAGATATATATAAGTGAGTTGATCTTCTACGAGTTGGTTGCCATCAAGTACAACACATGCATCATAATGCCAACAATCTCCCCCTTTGGACTTGATGGCAACAATACCAAATCACTCTCCCCCTTTGACATCAAGGGCAAAGGGCGGACCAAGATATTCTCTTCCTTTGCTGTCCATACTCCCCCTGAGTGCCTGCTAAAATTTCTGAATGAGCTCCCCCTTTGTATATGCCAAGGTGTACCAATCTGTCCATGCTCCCCCTGAGTACATGCTGAGTCTCTGCACTGCTGAAGTGTGTTGTTCATGCTTCCCCTGTCTGTAAGCAAGGTCTGCAAAAAGATGTTATACAAGAACATGACTCTATACATCATAAGTGACCTTCCTAGCACCAAAAACTCATACATACATCCATCTCCCAACCTAGTGGGGATCATCCACCCAACCAAGTGGGGATACAAGAGTATAACATCATTCATCCTAGGCATAGTGGGGAAACAAACATAGGCCGTTACATGACCTTGATATGACTGAAATATTTCATCATCCTTCTTATGCATAAAGGAGTTACAAATTACATCATGTGACCAGAAGAGATTTCATCAAATGACTACAATAGATAGAGACACACTATTACATCGTGAGTCTTGATATGACCTTTACATGAGACCAAACATCTAGATAAGACCATGATATACATCATACACAATGTATGATCTGCTCTATAAGCATATGTTAATAACATCTAGACCATCAATCATGTTCTCCCTCTGCCTTTGTTCCACCTAAAACCAACAACAGTTGTGAACTAGAACCAAAAAGCTTCTAAGATAATGCCAACAATGCATCATAAGAAGTTTATTTGCTCCCCCTAAACCAGTGTCAGATGGTCTCTGTCAGACCCATATCAGAATATCTTCAACCAGAGGTTGTCCCTACTGATATCCATCAAACCTCCATATACGCAACTGTCTCTGCACAAACCTACTTATATACGCGGATCCTCCTCGGGAAACAGGCGTACAACCATTTCCAAATCAGCAACCTGTAAATGTCCTATGACAAGATATGTCTGCATATAGATATCAACTCATCATCATAAAAACATTCACACTATATCATATGTGTAAAACACCATAGCCATCTTATCAACACGATCATCCATGTATCATCACTTGGGAATATCTACATCAATCAACATATGTAAGTATCAACCTATCAACATATAGGTAAGAACTCATCATCATCATGTCTCCAACAATGCAACTTTGAGTAATCATTCATGTATTATGTATCTTGAGCTCAAGATCATTTGTCAAGACTTCCTGATATCATCAATAGTAACAATCCTCATCCATATGAGCACCAAGAACTATAGGAATCCTGCATCATAACATATGATGACAGCAGCATATGAGTAACTGATCATCAAGTAAAGAAGATGTGTATTCAAGCTTTGTACTTCTCCTTATCCTTATGAAGATCACCATGTAAACACCATATATGCATCAACAGAGAATCAATCCACAAATATGATCTGAACATCAACTTTGTAACCCTAAGAATCATTTAGCCATATAAGCATCATCACCAAGGACTATTAACCATAATGCCAACAATGCATTATTAAAGGCATATGCTCCCCCTCAACCTGTGCCATCTATTTACTGTTAGATCTGATCATGCATATATCAGCAATAAGCATCAAGACATCATCATCATCAAGTTAGGATCAAAACACTTCTAAACATCTTACAAGTACATCCTCAGTAGACTATAACTATTAACCAATAGAGAAAATAATGGACTGAATCATATCAGGCCCCTTTTCTGAGCCTGTCCCACTGCTTTTCCTCAGACTGACATATAAGCGACTGTGCAGTGTCTAACTCGTGTATATACGCGACTTCCCTTTATGAAACTTGCGTATGAGATTTAGGACACTGAAGTTTTACACTTTCAACTCCCCCTGAGTTTGTTATGTCTGTGCTATGCTGTGTCTGAGTATATTGTGTTGTGCCACATCTTTCTGACTATACTTCCTTCTTCTTCCATATCTTCAAGTGTGATGATGTTTTCTCCTTTTGGTGTGGTTCCCGAACCTTCTTCCTGCATTCCTTTGCTATATGTCCAAGCTTGTTACATGCATAACATCTCATATGTTTCATATTTCTCCTGTAGCAATCAACAGCTTTGTGACCAAACATATTGCAAGAAAAACAATATCCCTGAAAGTACCTGGAATGCGATGATCTTTCTGTGTGATGATCTTGAACCATTCTTCTTCTACATCTAGCTGCAACATGTCCAAGATTATGACATACATAACATTCAACATTATGCATTGGAGGAGTAAAAGATTTCCTTTGAAGAATTTCTTTCCTTGGCTATTGATGGGGTTTTCTTCTCATCTCTTCATTGTGCATTTCAGATTTCTCATTAGAGTTTCTTGCCTTTCCATGTGAGCTAGATTCACTTTTAGTGGATTCATAAAAACCAAGACCAGTTTTGATAGCAGGAGACCTTTGACTACTAAGAATATCATCCAAGATCTTAGTACTATCTTGAAATCGTAAAAGCTTATCCTTATCTTCTAATTTACCTTTCAAGATATTTACCTCAACCTGAAGTTGTTCTTCCTTTTCTAGACATTGCTTCTTCAAAATTTCTTCAGACTTTCTTCCTTCTTCTACTAGTTGTCTTAGTTTGAGAATCTCCTTTTCTTGTTCTTCATTATGATCCTGCAGCATTTGACAAATTCTGAAGACACATTCCAGCTGAGCTTTTAAACTGATAACTTCATTTTCCTGTTTTTCAATAGCTTGGAGTAGATCCTTATTCTGCTTCTTTGTTGCTTCAAGTTCTTCCTTTAGCGAGAGGGTCATAGCTTCAAGACTTTCATAATAACTGGATCTATCTCTGAGTCTCTTGATTGTTGTGTTCTTTTCATTGACTTCATTTCTTAGAGATGTTACTTCATCATGCAACTTTTGATATTTGTCCTTGAATAACATCCTTACCTTGCTTCCTTCCTCTTGTTGAGCCTTTAGTCTGGTAGCAACTTCTTTGAAGGCACCATCCTTTATGTTCAATAGATCTTCTTGATCTCTAATTTTGTCCGTCGGCCTCTTAAATTCTGCCTCTATTTGATATCCTTCTTGCTCACCCATAAGAGCACATTCAGTTGTTTCGTTATCTCTTACATCACCTTCAAATGGATAGATAGCTGGAACATCATAGGATAACAAATTCATACCTGATAGTTCATCTTCATTCTGAAATGATTCTGAATCTGAATTGCTTCTTCCACATAATCCCCAATCGATTCTCCCACTGTCATAGTTCTTCTGAGATGTCTTCTTCTGCTTAGACGCTTTCTTCTTAAGCTTCTTTCCCATTGTTCCACGGATCTCCTTCAAGCGATCAAGCTTTTACCAAAGGACCTGCTCTGATACCAATTGTTGGAAATAATACTGGGGGGGGCGTGAATCAGTATTATCAAATCAATATAACTTTTTCATTTCCAGAATCTGACTCATATATGCTGCTTCAGTTAAGAATACCCACGTATATTCAGTAAACTTATGATTCAGTTAATTGATCTTCGATGAGTGCATTAGAACATTATCAACCATATTAATAGTAAACAAGTGCGGTAAAATAGAACAGATCATCACACATGAACACCATGATATAAGGTGGAAACCCAATGTGGGAGAAAACCACCTGCTGCAAGTCATCTCAATCTTCTTCTTAATAAGAAAATCCTTTTACAATATTTATGTCCTAATGCAGTCTTGTACCAGTACGCAGGCTTCTACCTGCAGAGAGCTACAACCCTCTCTCGTTTACCAGTCTCTCCTGGAAGGGAGCTACAACCCCCATAGTTCTTGTACTAGCCGATCCATTTACTAGTACGCAGGCTGCTACCTGCTACAATGCTCCAATGTTTTCAACTACTACTGAAAGGGAGCTGCCACCCCCTTAGCTCTTGTACTAGCTAAGATACTAGTACGTAGGTGCCGGCCTACAATCTTCTCTCCTCCGGGTACCACGTTTCATACATTTTCAGACTGGATACACCTGAAGCACAACACATAATCTGAAAGGCCACATTTCATCCAATTTCCATATTGGACCCATAAATATCATTGAAGCACATAATCAATCAATCTTCTAAATCACCCAATCACCAGATCAATACATATACAAGGATAATATGTGTGTTAGCAATCAGATCTAATCATTCAGATCATATAAGGATAAGTCATTATGAAAATAATCAATCAATCAATCACTTCTCATAATGTTGTTATTAAAACAAAGTACCAGTTCCCAGACATCACTTCAGATCCCAGAATACTGCAATAATAAACAGGAGCAGCTAAATAGATTTCATGAAAAATATGCAACTTCACCAATAGAAAACCTGTGTACATCCGCACCTTCTCCTGCTACTTGCCTGCGCACCTCCGCACCTGAGTCTACGGCTTGCCTGCGCACCTCCGCACCTACAGCGCTTTTGGGCCTGCGAACCTCCGCACCTGTGGTGCTTCTGGGCCTGCGAACCTCCGCACCTGCTGCTGCAAACTGCCTGCGGACCTCCGCACCTGATCTATGCCTGGACTGTGGTCCTTTGCACCTGCAGCCGTGTCGCACCTGCGGTCCTGCAGGTATAGATCAATTTTTCAGACTTTACTAATACCCCAGACTATCAGATCTACAGATCTGATCATGCGTCAAGGATATCTCGACCCATCAGTAGATCCGCCTTATAAAGCTCAGGTTCCTTCTTTATTCAGATCTAGATCTGCACCATAACCCAATCACCGTATTCCAGATCTAGTACTTAATCAGATATTCAATTAATCAGAAGATGCCTTTCCAAATGATCTCCTTCCTCTTTTATAGCCTTAGGCCTTTCACAATACCACAGACCAAAAACCATAAAAATTCAATACCATGGACCCAATACTTGGGATCAACACTTTTGGATGCAATACCACGTACCAAAACCATAGGATCAAAAATTGTCAGACTAATACCATGAACCAACCATGAAAGTGCGTGAACTTTTCTCTGCATGAAAGTGCGTGAACTTTTCTCTTCATGAAAGGAACTTTTCTCTGCATGAAAGTGCGTGAACTTTTATCTACATGAAAGAAACTTTTCTCTGCATGAAAGTGTGTGAACTTTTCTCTACATGAAAGAAAATTTTCTCTGCATGAAAGTGCGTGAACTTGAAAATAACTTTGCTGCACTATAATTTATCATCTGTGTGATTTTCCATCAAGGACAACACTTGTCTCATAATGCCAACATATGTTGGCTAGATGTGTTCAAGTGTGGCTTCTGTAGATATTTTTGTGCCATGCATGGGCCATTTTGGGCTTCTTGGTGGCATATATGGTGCCCTCTCCATATTAACCAAACATCTTCCATGTTTTTTGCATTATTGCTCAGATGCACGATTCATAGGGATTGGCCATATGTATAATCTTGTTTGAAAACAACACATATGGTTGTCACATTATTCTCATCTAGTGCTATGTCAAAAAATGTCCTGGCATATGGTGCCTTTGGTGAACTGCTCACTAATTTATTTTTCCTTCAGATGCCACCCACTATTATTTCATTTTGCCAAACCTACAATATGGGTGGTTGTTAATGTCATGCTTCCCACATCTCATACCCATGTCATATACATTCTAGCCCAATCATAATAATGAAACTCAAACCACTTGGGGTAACATCTCTATGAGGCCATCCCACATATCATTATGTTGTCATTTTCCATGTCTTCAGTATGGGATATCGATAATGTATACATATAGACATCGATACCACATTCCCATAGTTGGGTTAGACAGAGATGTTCATAAAGCCCTCAGTCACATGTGTAGGGAATAAAGATTCTGATTGTGCCTTAATAAGAGATTTGCATGTAGTACTTTGGTGGCCTTGCATGGCACAAAGTGGCCACAAATTAGTTAAATGAAATCATGTAACAATGTTTGTATTTTAAAAATAAAACTAACATGCATGACAAGAATAGAGGAAGCATGTGCAAGCTTCAAAGGATATGCATATGGGTTCAAAGTCCTTTGACACTGCAATACCTCATACATTTGGTGACATTATAAGGATTAGCCTTTCATACCTCAATAGGGCCTTTTCTACAACAATGTGTCAGCAAAGCACATAAACAAACTTGATGATTGTAGGTGAAGCGATATGTAGTTACTTTCTCTAGGTGATGAAATGTATGTATAACCAGAATAATGCTCAAGAGAAAGCATGTTAAAGATTGGGAGTACATTAGAACATAGTTGAGACTTTCATCATGAGAATTTAGGGTTTAACAAGCGTGTGAATGAAGTCTCACCTTCTTAACCCTAAAGTAGTTAGGGAGAGGCCATCATTCAATAACATAGGGTATATTTACCTTATAGAAATGCTCCTTGATAAATGACACATAGAGGTGCATGAATCATGGAATGCCTTATCATAGCAATCACCCTCAAAATTGTAATTCATCAATGTGATATGGATTGCGTGAGTAAGGCACAGATAGGGTTTTAGAACAATTGGGTCATGGAGGAAATTTACCAGCTCAAAATGTGAACAACAACCTTATGGCTATAGACAGGTAGAGAGGGGACCTTAAATTTTGAATATGCCCAAAATTTTGGGTGGTGTTGTAGCAACTACAACATAGCCCTATCAAAAAAAGATGCATGCTTCTATGCTTCAGATCTACAATAAAACATGAAGAAAAACCTTGCAACACAATAGATCTTGCAAACAAAAACATATAACAACAACAAATTAAAGTGAAATAACCCAATGGAGGACTTAATTAAATGATAATTTTATTAAAACACTAGGTGAGGACAAATTGCAACATGGGTCTGCAGTTCACCCTCCATGGGATAGGTCCTTTTCTTGTACTTGTGCTTCAGTTGCGTGCTTCTCTCTCAACTTGAAATGGGTAGAAAACTAAAAGATGGCTTGAACTCAAGTGGGAGCTCAAATGCAATGAGATGATAGTGGTGATGATGAAAATGGTCATGGTGAAGAATGAATAGAAAATCTTCTATTTATAAGAAAGTATTGAGCCAAATTAGGAATTATAAACTAATAAAATATTATTAGCTAAATCAAAATCTAGCCGTTGATAATATTTTATTATATTTTTTGAGAGGAAAAAGATATTTGAAATGGTCAAATATCTTTATTTAGAAAGTGGTTGACGTAATTAACAAATAAAAATGATGTATTAATCACTTTGTGAGAATTAAGAAAGAAATAATTATTAAATAGAGATTCAATTATTATCTCATAAGGAAAATATGGAATAAATAAGGAACAATAAATAAATGGTGATTTATTTAATTACTCCAAGGTGATTAAGTCAAAAGTAATTAAAAAATAACTATCAAATAATGATATAACAATTATTTCTAGAGAAAATTAAATAAATAATCACTAGCACAAGATGGCTAATTAGTTACTAAAAAGATGACTAAAATTTGCATATAAACGATCAATTTTCAGTCGGTGACCAATAGTGGCTAACTCATAGTATCTTATAACACGACTAACTTTTAGTCGTATTTAAGTTAGTCATTAATTGGTTGTCTCAAATTTATCATCTAGTAGTATATTTATACATAAATTTGGTCATTAATTTCCACAATTAATGACCAAAGAAATATGACCAAAATTTTCCTCATGTTATAAGATATTGTAAATTATCTACTAATAGTCACATATATGAAAATTTTAGTCATCGTCTGAAACCAATTAATGACCAAAGAAATATAATTAAATTTTGGTCGTGTTATAAGATACTATAAATTAGCTACTAATAGTTATATATATGAAAAATTTAGTCATCATTTGTAATCAGAAATTTATCATTTGCAATAGTGATTTATATTTTTTTGGTAGTTTCATATTCATTATATAAATCACTGATTTAGTAGTTTATATTCATTTCATTTATTTCATTAATAATCATTATAAACTACTAATTTAGTTGTTTTATATTCATTTTATTTGTGTTAATCTTTAATCAATATAGACTACTAATTTAGTAGTTTTAGATTAATTTGTGTCCATTATTAATCAATATAAATTAATTATTATGATTTCGCGACTAAAATAAAAAAGTCATACAATGTGCATGTTCATCTAATATGAAAACGCAAAGTTACATATATTAATGACAATACTAAATAATATCAAGTACAACTCTAAATAATTGCAACCACATAAATTATATTATATGAAATGTTAAGTATTACAATATGAATTTCCAACTTAATATTGGTTGGACTACAATTTACACATGAAATATTGTTTCATCACTTCAAAACATTAACATTATGTTTCCAAGGCATTGTAGGTGAATTCACCAACTCTAAATACTTGACCATTAGTGTGGATCTCATGCGAGATTCTGGCTTTAAGGGTATCATTAGACCAATTCTCTTCTCTCTCTCTTTCTACATTCGTTGCTCCACTGTTATTGTTCTCATATTTATTCAATTCCTTCTTTTTATCATCAATAATGAGTTCCTCTTTTTTCAAAGAAGATACAATTCAATGTATAAGGCATGAAAGAAGATGAACACTAAAATATAAAATAAATTAGACTATAAAGGATTTATACGACATATACCTCAACATTAGAAATGTCATTTTTTCTCAGAAAAAACAAAAAAGTCAAACAAGTTTTCTTTAGTTGGGCGATAGTGGCCACTATGTGACCAGATGACTTGTATAAACAAAGAAAATAAAACGTCACCATAGAAAATAACACCTTAGGAACTTAATACTTAACCTTCATAAACATCTCAACATAAAGAAGTAACCATTTTCCTAGATCCATTAGTTCTCCAAGGAATACAATAAAATAACCCCCTTGATAACTTCCTTACTAGAAATAACAATAAGTTGTTGATATCCACTTACTTCTCCTAGAATAATTAATAAAATATCTAAGGAAAACAAATTGAAGAAAGTTCTTATGTAACCAAATCCATTAGACACGCCAACAATGATAAAATAATATAGTTACCCACTTGAGTGTGAAGAAGGACCCAAAACTCCATCCAAACTTTAGATTCATCATCATTCTTTGGAAGCATTGATATATCTCCAACATGTTGAAGGATAATGCAATAACTCAGAAGGTCACGTGGCCATTACACTATGGCATGTCAGATTTGTGCACTGCCCAAAGGAGCCTCTTCCCATAAAGCAGTGGTGTGGCATCTTAGCAGTTATCAAGAGATGAGATTTTGATCATGAGAGTAGTACATTCATGCATGGAATTTAGTACTACAAGAAGAATGTTTGTTGGTTTAGCAGAAGACTTAGCAGAATTCAATGTTTAACAAATAAGGAAATCGAGTGCATGAATTATGTGATGTTATGAAAGATACAAACTGCTCACGTTTTGAATGGATCCAAGCTGGTTTTTTTCCTTAGAACAATAAGCAAGTAAAGAGCTTCCTACAAGGATAAATAACTCTTTTATCGCAACCTCCACAACCTTATATATATTGGATACTCGTTGATTGGAATCCTCTATTAAGAGAGGATATTACAGGTATTATCATTATCGAGGATTGGGTTTGAGACCAAGGGAAAACCTAGTATTGTCATTACAATATGGAGCAATGCTTTAGGAAAATACATAGTTAAATTCTAGTTGTTGTAAGTCTAGTTCTATAGAGGTGGTAAATTAGTAAGCCAGTTATATACAAGGCTCGGGCTTCTAATTTTGATTGTATGATATTGTGTAGAATATCCTAAGAATATGAGTAGTTTCCTTTATTATACTTATAAATAGTACTAAAATTTTGTCCAGTGTTGCCAAAATATTATCAACATTGTGATATTTCATGAGTTTTCCTGCCTAGCATAATATCCCCATAAAAATATCACAAATTTTCAAATTTTGGATAATACCAAAATTTTGAAAATATCACTATAATATATGAGGAGAAAATGGAAAATATCCACTGATACAAGAATGTTTTGGTTTTTTTGGATTGTTTTGCTCACTTTAAAGTTTGATGAGGGAAACCTGGGGATTAAGAGAAGAAATAAACCTTTATATCTATCCCTAAGATACCAGGAACAATTGAGTAAATACAATGGGTTACTTCACCCCTCCACATATACTAAGGCTCTATGAAACCAAAAGTTCTTGTGCCTCAATGCCTTTCTAAAATAATTATTGGATTTAGCCATTGATCCTAACACCAAATAACATCAAAATGATAAACATAGTGGGAAAGTCCCCTCCGTCCTACAAAAAACGCATACTCTTGCTAAGATCATCAAGCATGACATAATTAATGTAAACAACAATTGCTAAAGTACATATAACCTTCTAGCTATCAATTTAGAGAGTGACATTTCCACCTCTGGACTCTTGCTGAGATAATTGTATCCAAGATAAAGTGTCCACACACAATATTCGTATGCTCCCTCTAAAAAACGTTTTCGGCAATATAACAAACCCAAAGAGAAACTTCCTTGGTCAGGATCTTACAAGTCACTCCTAGCAAATTGATAGGTCTCCACCATAAGGCTACTTATATTTTAGACTTCCATAATTTAGATCACATTATTTCCTTAATTATCCTTTTACCAACAATCAAAGGAGCAAAGTAAAATATTTGCGTCATTGGTGAGTGCATCACATGCTTAGGGAATTTTCACTATCGGTCACATTTTACAAAATTATGGATGTTATTGAAAAAATAGATAATTTAAAATAAAAATGAATAAATATAGGGATCTTACAAACCTTAACCTGAATTCAAAATTCTACATAAAGAAAGAAACATATGGGATCAACATACAAATGGATTAAAATTTTTTTCCAAGGCAAATAACATGCACAAGATATGCTTCCAATGTTAAAATCATTGAATATGATACTTACTGCTTTATTCCCTGGGTTCCAGTGATATATTGTTGCCATCCTAGTTCAAGCAAAATAATTCTTAACTTAGTCTCAACTTGTGAATGAACAGGTGAGTCAAATATCCATCCACTATTTTGTGTCAATTCATTCCTAATGTTTCCACTGTTTAGTATAGGCAATTAATATCATAGTTGTTCATATGAAATAACATTAGAAAATATCATCACAAATATCTTATGGAATCATATAAGAGAAACAAAGAAATAATCTATCCAATAAATGGAAATAAACCTTAGATTATAACTTCAATTTATGAAATTTAACTCACAACATCAAAGTGGATTCAGAAAATGGCTTCATAATGTCAAGATACATAATGGGTACATCTAGTAAAGAAGAAAGTCTTAAAGATACAATACATGAAAAACTCATTTATTTTCTAATTGGAGTTAGCGACATAATTAACTTGAAAATACCTATGAAAATGCCTATATTGATCAGAAGTTCCTTCCCTAAGGGAAAGCATTTTCACCCATGTTGTCATCACTCATTTTCTACTTTTATGGGTAGGATAACATGTTGAGGAATGACTCTCAAATCACACTTTTATTGTAACAAGAAACTACTAGTGCACAAGGTAAATGGATAGACTCATAATTTGATTAACCTCACTTTTATTCAAAACTCATATGAATATGACAACATCACTTCGAAAAGCATCAACCTCCATACAAATGAACATCAAGTGCAGCATAAAAATTTCCAGTACAAAATTAACATAAATTCTTTAGAACATGAGATCCAAGAAATCAACATATACATAAAAGCAATTCTTGAAATCCAAGAAATCAACATATACATAAAAGCAATTCTTGAAATTCAAACAGGATTGCGGTGGGCACTTTTGTCATATTTTTGCATCTTTTCCATGATACTCTTTATGTTACTTTCCATTTCTTTATTCAAATTCCTCATATTTTCTTGGCAAAAGTATATTAAAAAATTTACCAAAGAGAAAGACATCATAACGAAGTAAAATTTCAGAAAACAAGACGAATTTAAATTTCAAACCAGAGATACACTAATGGAAGAGAAAATTAATAACTACCATAGAATATTTTGTCACATCCAGAAAACTAATAAATACCATAGAATATTTTGTCACATCCAATCGTAAGTAGAGGCCCATCTCTGTAAAATCCATTGGTAAAGCTGCATAACCACCCTGCAAAATTAAAATTTCATAATTACACCTAAAGTGATGCACAATGAATACTTGGTTTAGATGCACACTAAGAAGAAATAGCACCACCGCAACAATAGCTGCAATAGCTTGGACTCACATACACAAGCACCATATTATGGCACAACAAAATAATTAAGAAAATTTGACAAAATGGAAATATACTCATAAACCATTCATACGCTTTGGCACGAGAATATAGGAAATAACTCAACTTTGAGTTTTATTAATAAAGTAAATATATAAAACATCATATGAATAGCATGAACCTTACTACACTCAACTTTGAGTTTTATTAACGAAGTAAATCCATACAACATCATATAAACAACATGAAGCTTACTACACCAACAAATAATCAACACAATTTGAATAACAATCTACCAACCATCACCATTTAAACCCATTTAAAACTTGAAGGTGGGATAATGAAGGCAAGGAACCCAGGGTATTTAGTTTGTTCATATCTAAACTAAATTATTGTACCAATTTTGGGAATATGGATATAGAAGAAGATGATCCATTGCAAATTATTGGACCTTACACACATAACTACTAGTGTTCATTGATTTGTCCATCCATGTCAATGCGCCCACACTGGCAATATTTCATTAAATTTGGAATTATGTAGTGGATATATAATTTAGAATTTTAACTAGATTAAGTTTTCCATAACTAGTAATTAGAAAATCACTTTGTTGACAAATTTGAATATAGGCGTTCACCATTTTTTGTGATAAAATTATTATGGTAGACTATTTTAGAGAATAAGTATAATATTAAAACATAATTCTAATAGAATCCTACTAATATAATTTTTCTAGATTAAATGAAATATGTGTTTGACTAGGTTCTGAGCATGCAACCAAAAGTGAAAGCCAACATAGCATGATAATTTTAAAATAGCACAATCTTTTCAGAGTATGGAGCCACAAAATTGTGCTATAAACCTATCTGCAACACAACACCAAATTTTTGTTATGATGCATGACTGAAACTCACCACTACATTGAAAATCCTACACTTATGATTCTATGTAACTTTGCACCTCTGATACAATGACTACAGTGTGAACATACTTAAAATCTCCTTGAATACTCTCATAGACACAATTTATTTAGTTAATAGACTCAGTCAATCTTTGACTCCTTCCAAGCTCAAACCTCCCCTTTCAAGAGTCATTGATCACCAACAACTATCCTACTAGTTGGGGAAGCTTAGCTTGAATATGCTCCAAGGTGTACCACTTGGTAGCTTGGGATGAATTTTATTTCATCCCAAACTAATAAAACTCTCAAGGCCTTTACCAATGTACATGAAAAGGTCCTTATACTAGGAATATGGACATCGTTACTATTCTTTGCATAATAAGAATTAGTATGAGGGAAGGAGAAAAAGGCCTTCTAAAATGAAGCTCATCATGCTCAAGGGACATGAATTTGGCATTGAAGTTTGGAAGTCATCAATGGTTCCAACAAGATTATGATCTCAATTTTTAATCCATTAGAAAATAAAGTGTTTTTCATGTTATTAGGATTGATGAAGCTTGTTGATGTGCAAGTACTAATTCCTTCAATCAGTTTTCAAGTTTCATCCTCTCAAGGTTTCAACAAGACCCTTAACTTTATTTTTTACAACTTTTAGGTGTTTTTAAGAGAAAATTTGAAGGATATCGAGAGCATGCTAAAATTTCTTTGCGTCATCCTGAAAAAAATCCCCTTTTCCAAGTTTAAATAATGCAAATATATGCTTCTTTGGAAGTTGTAATGATCAAATGTTTGGGATCATGGATTTAGTTATATTTGAGGAGAAATCTCGTATGACTGTTCCTCTATTTCATCCAAGGGAAAATATTTTAAATGCTTTTGCAAGACGAGATTTTTAAGGATATTGATTATAGGTTTTCTTTTACAGCAGAGTCTAAAAGAGTGAATCTTTGAAAAACTGAAACTCCTAATTGCAGAAGGAATAGTTATAGTGTTAATTTTGAAAATTTGTAGTTGCACCTAATTTTTTTCCTTTGCTTGCATTTAAATATGTTAGGGAAACCCTTTGACTCCACTAGCTTACAAAATCTTGGATCATAATCATTTGGCCTGGAGAAAAGGGAGATGCTTTATTTTTCAAACGTGGGTAATTGTGATGCATCCAATGTAGAAGTATCATCAATGAAAAATGTTCAACTTGTTGAAATGGTGTCCAATGGAGGCCATATTGCATATTCTAGTGCTTCTAGATGCCTAAATTCTAACCTTTCAAAGGTAGATGTTGATGCTTCCCCTAAAAGCATTGTCGATGGCAGTGTAATGTCATTTCCACGATCATCATATTCTGAGCTTACTGTGACTGGAAGTGTTGTAGGTCTTCCAACAAAGTTAGATAGTCGTGATCATTTTATGCATGCAAATGGCCTTAAATTTTGGATATGCTTGATGAATAGATGATCATGGCTATTTTCCAGGAGTTCAAGGCCTCGTTCTAGTCAGGTATTGAATTCACTAGTAATTGAGTTTGAAGTGGAGGGTTATCACATGGCTATGGATGGTGGGGAGGAAGCTATTATAGGGAAATTCGTAACCATTTGTGTTGAATCTACATAATATCATCCATATACAAAAAAGGATAGGCTAGCTATCTATGTTGAGTTATTGACAACTCAAAGTAACTTTTGGG
The DNA here is from genome assembly GCA_031772625.1 of Pinus tabuliformis. Taxonomy (NCBI): domain Eukaryota; kingdom Viridiplantae; phylum Streptophyta; class Pinopsida; order Pinales; family Pinaceae; genus Pinus; species Pinus tabuliformis. Next base: position 495,601,768 of record CM062820.1, read on the forward strand.
ATCAGGTTAGGAATGGTACAACATCTCAGTCACAGTTCTGGAAAGACCACAAAGCTCAAAATGTTTAAAATGGTGTCAAAGAACCTAGAAAGCGTCGCAGTGAGTTTTCAAATCAGATCTTGGGTGATAATTATGATGATATTTCTTTAAAAGAAAAATGTCATACGGGATAGGGTCATCCTGCAAGGAAAAGTAAGGAAGACAAGAAGAAGAATAAATATGATAATTCTTCACATCTAAGAATGTATTTAGATTCTATATTTTGTAGTTCAAATATCCTAGTTGTGGAAGTTGAAAGTGGGCAAAGAGAATGTGTTGCTCAAGTTGTGCTTGAGACTTCATATCATAATGTGGATGCTTGTTGTGAAACTATCTCAATTTACAAAATATGCCTATAAGGCACAACAAATTCTTTAATTGCCCACAACAAATAATTACACCCATGCTATGATATGGACATGAAATAATAAGCTAGTGGAGTCAAATGGTTTCATTATGATGGATACACTGGGCATGAAGAATGGTACAATCAAAATTTTCAAGCTTCCTTAATGAGGCACATGCCAATTCCTAGAGTGTGCAAGATAAAGGATTATGATTGCAGTTCTAATTTTATGTGCTCTACTTAAAGGTATATCTTACAATTGGAGAGTGAAGTTGAAATGGACTTAGCCATTTCCCATGTCATGTATGACATGCAAGACAATGAGGATGAGGAGTGGCTTGGTGACTTAGATAGTATGAGGGTTGGTGATGAAGGTTGCTAACCAAGTCAAGTATTGGAAGAAACATTTGAGAGAATTATGGATTTATTGGAGAGGGTTTCCTTCACAAACAAACATGAGCTATTGAATAATGATGAAGTAGCTAACTTCTGTTGGTATATTGTACATATAGAAGTCGTGAAAGCCATTCATGTCGTTGGCAAGAGAAGAAGTGGAGCAAAGGCATGGTTTTGGTTCAATATTCTCAACCTGCTTCTTGGGAAAATTGTTACAGGGAAATTCGCCACCAATTGTGTTGAATATACACAAGCTAAGTGACATACAAATCAAGACAAGATAATTGTTTATGTTGAGTTATTCATAGCTGAGGGTAATTTTTGGGATTAGGATAGGAATGGCTCAACATCTTAGTCATAGTTGTGCAAGACCACAACGCTCAAAATGTTTAAAATGGTGTCAAATAACCTAGAAAGTATTGTAGTGGTTCTTCAAATATGATCTTGGGTGATAGTTTTGATGATATTTCTTTTAAGGAAAGAGGTCATATGAGCAAGGGTTTTCCTTCAAGGAAAAGTAAGGAAGACAAAAAGAATAATAATGCTAATATTTTTTCACATCTCGGAATGTATTTAGATTTTTATTATGTAGTTCAAATATACTGGGTCTGGAACTTGAAAGAGGGTGGAGACAATGTGGTTCTCAAGTTGTGCTTGAGAATTAAGATCATAATGACTGGATTCTTGCTATGAAACTATCTGGATTTACAAAATATACCCGTAAGGCATAAAAAATTCTTCAATCAGCCACAACAAATTGTTACACCCATGCTATGATATGGAGAGGTGGGAAGGATTGGAGCTTGGAGTTTCCTAATAGGAAGTAATAGGTTGTATTCAAATAATTACATGAGGAATACCACAATCAAAATTTGCAATATTCCTTAATGAGGCACATACTAATACCTGGAGTGCACAATATAGAGGATTATGATTGCAATCTAATTTTATTTTCCCTATTTCAAGGTATATCTGACAATTGGAGAGGAAATTTGAAATGGCCTTGGCCACTTCCCGTCTCATTTATGACATGAGCAGTGAAGATGTGGAGTGGCCTGGTGACTTAAATAGTATGAGGGTTTGTGATGAAGGTTTCCAACCAAGTCAAGTATTGGAAGACACATTTGAGAGAAATATGGATTTACTGGAAGAGGTTTCCTTCATATGCATACATGGACTATTGAATAGTGATGAAGTAGCTAGATTTTGCTAGGATATTGCACCTATTGAAGTATTGAAAGCCATTCATGCCATTGGCAAGATAAGAGGTGGAGGAAAGGCATGGACTTAGTTTAACATTTTCAACCTGCTTCTTGGGAAAGTTGTTACAGAGAAATTTGTCACTATTTGTGTTGAATTTAAACAAGCTAAGCCAGATATAAAGAAAGAGAAGCTAGCTGTTTCTATTGAGTTATTCATAGCTTAGAATAACTTTTGGGATCGGGAAAGGAATCACACAACATCTCAGTCATAGTTGTAGAAAGACCACAAGACTCAAAATGTTTAAAATGGTGTCAAAGAACCTATAAAGCATCTGACATTGGGTTTTCAAATCTGATCTTAGGTGATAATTCTGATGATATTTATTTCAAAGAGGTCATATAAGACAAGGTCGTCCTTCAAGGAAAAGTAAGGAAGACAAGAAGAAGAATAACTCTAATAATTCTTCACATCTAAGAATGTATTTATATTTTGTATTTTGTAGTTTAGATATCCTAGTTGTGGAAGTTGAAATAGGGTGGAGAGAATGTGGTGCATAATTTGTGCCTTAGATTTTAGATCATAATGAGTGGATGCTTACTGTGAAACTATCTAGATTTACAAAATATACCTGTAAGGAATTCAAAATTCTTCAATCAACCATAATAAATTGTTACATCCATTCTATGATATGGAGAGGTTAGAAGGATCAGAGCTCGTAGTTTCCTGATAGGAATCAATAGGCTATATTCAAACAATTTCATGAAGAATGCCACAATCAAAATTTGTAAGCTTCCTCAATGAGGCACATACCAATACCTAGAGTTCGCAAGATAGAGGATTATGATTGTAGTTCTAATTTTTTCCGCCTACTTCAAGGTATATCGAATCTTTGGAGAGTGAAGTTGAAATGGCCTTAGCCAGTTATCTTGTCATGTATGACATGGATAGTGAGGATGAGGAGTGGCTTGGTGACTTAAATAGTATGAGGATTGGTGATGAAGGCTGCTAACCAAGTCAAGTATTGGAAGAAACATTTGAGATAATTATGGATTTACTGGAGAAGTTTGAATTCACACACATATGTGAGCTATTGAATAGTGATGAAGTAACTAACTTATGTTTGGATATAACACCAATGGAAGTAGTGAATACCATTCATGTCATTGGCAAGAGAAGGGGTGGAGCAAATACATGGCTTTGGTTTAACATTTTCAACCTGCTTCTTGGGAGCATTACCAACAACAAACAAATGAATGTGAGTCACATATCAGTGAATTACATAATTCACTAGCATCAAACAAGCAACAATTAATGCTGGAAATACCAATGTTGTTTGCATTTTTCTAAAACCTAGAGAATTGTAAAATTTCCAAAAAGACACAAAATTAAAGTCCTCAAAGGAAATTCAAAGCAAGGAAACAAATTACTCTAAGAGATGAAGAGAGTGGCATTTTTCCAACTACCAAGAAGTGGGGGGGATGAGTATTGGAGGGGAAATTCTTCGGATGCTTTGGGTTATTTGTATAGCTCTAGTCCTCCACACATTGACATTCATTTTCAACTTGGAAGCATCACCGTAGTTTCATTAGAAACAACCACATAGTTATATTCTATGGATTTCAGGCTTGAGAAGAATATAGCCTTCCAACAAAAGTAGAAGATGAAGCTTAGTAAAAGTAAATCAAAGAGGATAAAAATATTTGTCTTCTAATGACACACAGAGGAATAGAATATCAAGTTGTGACATGGAACATATAAATAAATATGTGTCTCATTCTTGTGAAATGACTTCCCATGATCAATGGAATGATTCTTGAACTTTCTCCAAGCATAACTTGCTAAGTGTGAATTCAAGACATGCTTATCCAACTTCTTATTTTGATGCATAGCTGAGGTTTCATGAGGCCACAAATGCCACCTGAGGTACAGTTGAACAAGCTACAATGAAACATGCTAAGGCTCAAAGGCTACTTCAAAAGGAATATTTGACTATCCATAAAGTTGCAGTACATATAGTGACTATTTAGAATATATGGGTCACTGAAAGAAATGCACAAGAAGGAAACCTTAGGGATGTTGAAAAGATGGAGAATGAGCATCATGACACATACATGTGTAAAGTTAGTACTTCAACAATACCATTCCCCAATGATACTAATGGTGTGGAAAATGAGTCTACAATAGTGAGTGTGGTTCATTGGTAGCCTTCCATGGCTGACCCTCAACTATAAAATATGATGCAATAATTAAACAAAGACTAAATAGATCTCCATGTCCTTAATTTCCTTCTAGAAGTTATCTCATTTCTAAAAGGCAGTTAGAATTGATGCCAGTCACAACAGTAGGTTCCTCAATCGTCCAGGATTTAGGTTCTAATTAGGCCCCAGAAACTAAAATTGGGGATATAGTGTTTCCAAATTATGCATTCATGTCGCGTGTTAATAGGGTTCGTGAAATAAATACCTAACTTATAACCACATTGTATGGAGTGGAGATACTTTTGCAATTCTTCCTTTGTGAGGGATAGGGAATTAGGGCTAATTGTGTGGACTCCATTTAGATATAGCACTAATGTGCAATTACCACTTTCTATGAAAGTGTTCAATTTTAAGGAGCAAGTTTACAGTGAAGTTTTCAGTTGTCTTTTGTAGCTTTTGGAGGGAGAACGTTTGTAGAGTTGTTTTCAGGTGCACTTCATAAATAGTTGAGTAGGAATGAACTCTCCACTGGAATGAGTGTTTTTTTGTTCATGTAATTAAGAATGAAGGACCCACTTCCCGTTTTATGTATGAAATGGATAGTGAGGGTGAGGAGTGGCTTGGTGACTTAAATAGCATGAGGGTTGGTGATGAAGGTTTCCATCCAAGTCAAGTATTGGAAGAAACATTTGAGAGAATTAGGGATTTAGTGGAGAAGGTTGGCTTCACACACATACATGGGCTATTGAATAATGATGAAGTAGCTAAATTTTGTAGGGATATTGCACATATGGAAGTAGTGAAAGCCATTCATTCCATTGGCAAGAGAAGAGGTGGAGCAAATGCATGGATTTGGTTCAACATTCTTAGCCTTCTTCTTAGGAAATCTGTTATAGGGAAATTTGTCACCATTTGTGTTGAATTTACACAAGCTAAGCCACATATAAAGGGATACATGCTAGTTATTTATGTTGAGTTATTCACATCTTAGGGTAACTTTTGGGATTAGGATAGGAATGGCACAACATATCAGTTACATTTGTGGCAAGACCATAGGGCTCAAAATGTTTAAAATGGTATCAAATAACCTAGAAAGTATCATAGTGGGTTTTCAAATGTGATATTGGGTGATAATTTTGATGATATTTCTTTTAAAGAAATAGGTCATATGAGACAGGGCTCTGCCCTTTAAGACAAAGTAAGGAAGAAAAAAAGAAGAAATTTGATAATTCTTCGCATCTAAGAATGTAGTTATATTTTGTATTTTGTAGTTCAAATATATTGGTTGTGGAAGTCGAAAGAGGATGGAGAGAATGTGGTTCTCAAGTTGTGCTTGAGAATTCAGATCATAATGACTGGATGCTTTCTATGAAACTATCTAGATTTACAAAATATACCCGTAAGGCACAACAAATTATTCAATTGGCCACAACAAATTATTACACCCATGCTATGATATGGAGAGGTGGGAAGGATTGAAGCATGGAGTTTCTTGATAGGAAGTAATAGGCTCTATTCAAAGAATTTCATGAAGAATGCCACAACCAAAATGTTCAAACTTCCTCAATGAGGCACATAGAAATACCTAGAGTGCACAAGATAGAGGATTATGATTGCAGTCTAATTTTCTCTGCCCTACTTCAAGGTATATCTGACAATTGGAGAGGGAAGTTTAAATGGCCTTGGCCCCTTCCCGTGTCATTTATGACATGAACAGTGAGGATGTGGAGTGTCTTGGTGACTTAAATAGTATGAGGGTTGGTGATGAATGTTGCCAACCAAGTCAAGTATTGGAAGAAACATTTGAGAGAATTATGGATTTACTGGAGAAGGTTGCCTTCATACACATACATGGCTATTGAATAGTGATGAAGTAGCTAAATTTTGTTGGATATTGCACCTATTGAAGTAGTGAAAGCTATTCATGCCATTGGAAAGAGAAGAGGTAGAGAAAAGGCATGGTTTTAGTTCAACATTTTCAGCCTGCTTCTTGGGAAAACTATTATAGGAAAATTTGTCACTGTTTGTATTAAATCTACACAAGTTAAGTAAGATACAAAGAAAGACATGATAGATGTTTATGTTGAGTTATTCACAGCTTAGAGTAACTTTTGGGATCAGGATATGAATCACACAACATCTCAGTCACAGCTGTGGGAAGACCATAGAGCTCAAAATGTTTAAAATTGTGTCAAAGAACATAGAAATCATCACAGTGTGTTTTCAAATCTGATCTTAGGTGATAAATTTGATGTTATTTCTTTCAAATATAGAGGTCATATGAGACAGGGTCATCCTTCAATGAAAAATAAGGAAGACAAGAAGTAGAATAACTCTGATAATTCTTCACATATAAGAATGCATTTAGATTTTTAATTTTGTAGTTTAGATATCCTAGTTGTGGAAGTTGAAAAGGGGTAGAGAGAATGTGTTTCTCAAGTTTTTCCTAAGATTTCAGATCATAATGAGTGGATTCTTATTGTGAAACTATTGAGATTTACTAAATATACCTATAAGACAAAAAAAATTCTTCAATTAGCCACAATAAATTGTTATACTGACTCTATGCTATGGAGAGGTGGGAAGGATTAGATCTTAGAGTTTTCTTATAGGAAGCAATAGGCTCTATTCAAAGAATTGCATGAAGAATGCCACAATTTAAATTTGTAAGCTTCCTTAATGATACACATACAAATACATAGAGTTCGCAAGATAGAGGATTATGATTGTAGTTTTAATTTTGTCTGCCTACTTCAAGGTATATCTGATGATTGGAGAGTGAAGTTGAAATGGCCTTGGCCACTTCTCGTGTCATGTATGACATGGACAATCAGGATGAGGAGTGACTTGGTGACTTAAATAGTATGAGGGTCGGTGATGATGGTTGCTAACCAAGTCAAGTATTGGAAGAAACATTTTAGATAATTATGGATTTACTTGAGAAGGTTGCCTTTACACATGTAGGTGAGCTACTGAATAGTGATGAAGTAGGTAAATTTTGTTGGGATATTTAACCTATGGAGGTAATGAATACCATTAATTCCATTGGAAAGAGAAGACGTGGAGCAAAGGCATGGATTTGGTTTAACATTTTCATCCTGCTTCTTGGGAGCATTACCAACAACAAAAAATTAATGTGAGTCACATATCAATGAATTATAGAATTCGCTAGCATCAAACAAGCAACAGTTAATGATAGAAAGACCATTGCTGTTTTAAATTTTTATAATACCTAGAGAATTGTAAAATTCCAAACAAGAAAAAAAAATAAAGACTTCAAAGGAAATTCAATGCAAGGAAGAAAATTACTCTAAGAGATGAAAAGAGTGGCATTTGTCCAACTACCAAGAAGTAGGGTGGGATGAGCATTGGAGGGGACAATTCTTCGGATGCCTTGGGTTATGTGTATAACTCTAGTCCTCCACACATTGAAATTCATTTTAAACTTAGAAGCATCATTGCAGTTTCATTAGAAACAACCAGATAGTTATTGTGTATGGATTTCAGACTTGAGATGAATATAACTTTCCAGAAAAAGTAGAAGATGAAGCTTAGTCAAATGAAATCAAAGATGATAGAAACATTTGTGTTTTCTAATGACACACAAAGGATTAGAATATCAAGTTGTGACATGAACCATAGAAAGAAATATGTGTCTCATTCTTGCAAAATGACTTCCCATGATCAATGGAATGATTCTTGAACTTTCTCCAAGAATAACTTGCCAAGTGTGAATTCAAGACATGCTTATCCAAATTTTTATTTTGATGCATAACTGAGGGTTCATGAGGCCACAAATGGCCCATGAGCTATATTTGAACAAGCTATAGTGAAACGTGGTAAGGTTCAAAGGCTACATCAAAAGTAATATCTGGCTATCCATAAAGATGTAATAGCTATAGTGACTACATAGGCTATATGGGTTGTTGAAAGAAACGCACAGGAAGGAAACCTTAGGGATGTTGAAAACATGGAGAATGAGTGTCATGACACATAGATGTGTAAAGTTAGAAATTCAATAATACTTTTCCCAATGAAACCAATGGTGTGGAAAATGAGTTTACAATAGTGAGTGTGGGGCATTGGTAGACTTCAATGGTTGACCTCTCACCTATAAAAGATAATGCAACAATTAAACAAAGACTAAATAAATCTCCATCAACTTCATTTCCTACTAGAAGTTATTTCATTTCTAAAACGCAGGTAGAATTGATGCCAGACACAACAATAGGTTCCTCAACCTTCTAGGATTTAGGTTCTAATCAGGCCCCAAAAGCTAAAATTGAGGATATCATGTTTCCAAATGATGATTAATGTCACGTGCTAATTGTGTTGATGAAATAAATACCTAACTTATAACCACATTGTATGGAGTGGAGATTTTTGTAATTCTTCCTTTTATTTTGTGAGGGATTGGGAATTAGGCTAACTATGTATCCTCCATTTAGATATAGTGTTAATGTGCAATTACCACTTTCTATGAAAGTGTTTTATTTTAAGGAGCAAGTTTACACTGAAATTTTCGGTTTTCTTTTGTAGCTTCTAAAGGGAGAAGGTTTGTAGATTAATTTTCATTACAAATTTTGAACAAAAGTTTTTTTCAAGTAAATTTCACAAATAGTTGAGTAGGAATGAACTCTCCACTAGAATAAGTCTTTTTTTATCAAGTCTATTGTTTTATAATCTACTAAGTCCTTTTTCGAAATTGATGATAGATCACCATAGGAGCAATTTTTGGGGAGTGTATGATATTGTCTAAATCTGTAATTAATTATAACATGATTAGTAGTTATGGTTAGATGTTTAAAAAGAAAAAAATTGTAGAAATTTTGAATAATTTAACACATATTCAATGGAGATTATCCTGATCATGTACTATTGCAAAAGACATACACAATACATAAGCTCCTCTACGTTGATCATCAATATGGCAGCATCAATAACAATAAAACATCAAGAGCATTCACACATTAACACAGTATGTAACCCGGGGAAAGCATCTCGCTAAAAACCCCAACTATCTGTATAATAATGATTGAGACCATGTAACATTACAAAGTACAATTCTTATCACAAGCAATACAGTACCAACTCCACCTGTTACACACAATACAGCTAAGATCTGATCTCCAAATCTATTCCACTGCTTGCCTGCCTCCAATGCTCAATACCTGCTCAAGAATGAATGAGAATGGTTTACCAAACTTGTATTTCACCTCCAAAGAATCACTCACCTTGTGTCAGAAGTGAGAAGAGGCTATAATACTGGGAAAATACATGAGAAAACTCATTGGCATACTCAATCCCTTGATTGTGAAAGATCTGATGCACAACTATAGTCACAACTGATAGCAATCTGATTCTCTAACACCTGTCCCTGCTGAACTGAACATGCACTGACATGCAACTGAGTTAACTGATGTATTCTATAGTTGTATTATGAGTTTATAATTAGTTTAACAACTCATCATTAGTCTATTTGCAGTTAGACTAACTACAACTAGTTTAACCAAGTCAAACTGAACACAACTCCATCAACTCCACAATCAACTCCACCAAACTCAACTGATTGAGTTCTAACTGAAGTCATGCATGCAACAACTCAACTGACTCATAAGAAAAGCGTACTTCCTGCTGACAGCTGCATGGGCCACATCTGTAGCTCAAACTGAAGTGATCCAAGAGAATAAGATCAAGTTTATAGTCCAAATATTATTATGAGACAATAATATTTGACTTTTCTATTTTGGATAGCCAGTCTAAAAATAGACTTTGATCACTCTTGCTGTGATCACTCCTACTGTGGTCACTCATACTGTGATCACTCCTGCTGTGGTCACTCCTGCTGTGATCATCCCTGCTGTGGTCACTCCTGCTGTGATCATCCCTGCTGGGATCCAAAAATAGAACTTGTGCCATAATTTGCCTGCGGGCCCACTTAGTGAAGGCGACTCTTTTCACTAAGCTCCATCATCTTGTTGCAATCTCAACACTCCCTCTCGACAAGATATGGATTATCAGCAACCCCTATCCTGCCTCGGTGGTACTCGAATTTGCTCCTGGTGAGAGCCTTCATCAGAGTATCAGCATCCTGATCCTCCGTTGGAATGTATGAAAGCAACATGATCCGCTGTTGCACACAATCTCTGATATGATGGTACCTGATGTCAATATGCTTAGATCTATCATGAAATACAGGATTAGCCGAGAGTTTAATGCAACTTTGGTTATCACAGTAAATCACAGTAGGATCCAAATGAGAACCGAAAAAACCAACCAGGATCTTCCTCATCCATATAGCCTCGCATGCAGCCAAACTTGCTGCCATATACTTGGCCTCCGCTGAACTGAGTGTCACGGATATCTGCTTCCTGTTGTACCAAGAAATTACTGTCAATCCAATACTGAAGACCCCTCCTGATGTGCTCTTTCTATCCGTTGGGCTCCCTGCCCAATCTGCATCCATGAAGCCACATAGCTTCACCTCATCCTCCTTTCTGTACCACAAACCATATCCCTATGTGCCTCTCAAATAACGCAATACATGCTTTCCCGCCTTCCAGAAGAGCTTGGTAGGCTTAACCATAGCTTGTGAAAGCTGATTAATTGCATAGCATATATCAGGTCGTGTATTGACCAAATACATCAGCGACCCCACCAACTATCGATATACAATGGCATCCACTTCTTCTCCCAAAGTGGCATCCTCCTTCCTCCAACCTCCAGGAAGAGGAGTATCAACAGGCTTGCAGCCATGCATGTTGAACTTCTCCAGTATCTCTCGAGCATACTTGCCCTGAGAAACAAACAGTCCACCACTGCGTTGCCATATTTCCAATCCTAGGAAATAGTGAAGGAGGCCCAAATCCTTCATCTCAAACTCTGTAGCAAGATCCTTCTTGCATGACAGTATCAACAGCTCATCACCCGTTAGAATCAAATCATCAACATACAGTACAATGATAAGCAACTTACCCTCCACCACAATCTGGTATAGGTTAGGATCCGCCTCGCTCTTGGAGAATCCAAGTCCTGTGAAATAGTTGTCTATCCCTGTGTACCAAGCATGTGGTGCTTACTTCAACCCATACAGCACTCTCTTGAGCCTGCACACATGCGACTCGCTACTGAAGACCTCAAAGCCTTCGGGCTGCTCAATGTACACCTCCTCCTCAATGACTCTGTTGAGGAACGCAGTCTTCACATCCATCTGATGAATGTGCGATCCCATCTACGTTGAGAGAGCAAGAATCGTCCGTATGGAAGAATACCTTGTGACAGGTGCAAAGGTCTCCTCATAATCAATCCCCTCTATCTGTGAAAAGCCTCGGGCAACAAATCTTGCCTTGTACTTCTCCACACTCCCGTCAGCTGCCTGCTTAACTTTGTAGATCCATCTCGAACCCACCACTGATTTCCCTTCCGGTCTAGGAACAATCTCCCATGCACTGTTTCTGACAATAGAATCATACTCTTCCACCATGGCGTCTACCCATGCGGGATCCTCCACAGCTTCCTCGAAAGAGGATGGATCAGTCACAACACACTTCCTCATAAGAGCCATGTATCCAGTGTACCGATCACGTGACTGTCTCTGCCTGCGTTGGGTTGTAGGTGGTCCTACAACTTTCTCTGCATCTTGAGCCAGTCGCTCAACTTCTGTCAAGCGCTTTCACCCTCTGATGGTTGGCGCTGCACGAGTGGTCTCTTCCACTCCATGAACCTCGTCCTGTGGCTGATCCACGTCCTGAAGCTCATCCTTAGGAACTAATAGCTCCTCATCTGCATGCAAGTGTAGCTCCCTCTCAAGCAAACACTTCATGGCTTTCTCCTCCTGAAATTTTATATCCCGTCACACGACAGTTTTACCACTGTCTGGCGAATACACATGATAGTTGTGGGGAGTATCAGTGCACCCCACAAATATCCCAACCTCTACAGTCGGCTCCAACTTCTTCCTGGCATCCTTCGTCACATGCATGTAAACGTTAGCACCAAAAATCCTCAAATGAGAAAGATCAGGCTTCTTACCAGAATAAGCCTCCTCAAGTGTACTCATGCCAAGTATCCTATGAGGACAATGGTTCTGCACATAAACTGTTGTATTGCATGCTTCCGCCCACAAGTGAAGGGGTAGGCCCAGATCATGCAACATTGCCCGTGCAACACCCACAATCGTTCTGTTCTTCCGCTCAGCTACCCCGTTCTGCTGTGGGTTATGGGGAGATATGAGCTCTCTACGAATCCCTTCTGCCTTGCAGAAATCCTTGAACTCATCCGAGATGTATTCACCACCATCATCGCTCCTAAGAGCCTTCACCTTCTTCCATGACTCCTTTACGACCAGTGCTTTGAATTCACAGAACTTTGAATATGTCTCGCTCTTCTTCTACATGAAGAAGATCCAACACTTACGAGAGAAATCATCAACAAAAATCACATAATACCTGTGTTTTGTTGTCGAAGCAATCGAGAAAGGTCCACACACGTCTGTGTGAATTCTCTCAAGGATCGTCGTGGCGGGACTATTCTTCTCGTGAAAGGTGGCTTTCAAAAACTTCCCCAAAGTACACCCCTTGTGCAAGTGTGCCTTTAGGAAGCCCTGTAGTGATCTGCTGCAGTATCTTCAAGGCTCCATGGTGAAGGTGACCCAATCTCCTGTGCCATAACTCGCCATCATCCCGGCTCACCAATCCTTCTGCCTTGCCCGCCATTATTGCGCATCCATCTACATGCAACTGATAAAGGTTCCTCACTCGAACCCCTATCTTTCGGGTCTCACCAGTTGTCTTGCTGCGCAGGAAGGCCTTTCCCTCACTGAAAACAACATCATACCCCTTGTCTTCTAACATCACCACTAAGATGAGATTCTTCTTCAATCTTGGAACATGCATGACTTCCCTCAATACGAAGGGTTTACCAGACTCCCTCTCAAATAAAATGGTACTGATACTAGTTGCACTGTATCTACCACCATCACCCATCTCGATGTGCACTCCAAGATCTTTGTCCTCCAGATCAGAGAACAAATCTCTATCTCCTGTCATGTGAAAAGACGCACCACTGTCCAAGAACCACACCGATCCCATCACACTTGAAACCAAGCATGCGATCAATGAAAAATCAAGCTCAAACTGTGAGGCTAGAGCCTCTTCTGCTGAAGATCCAGCAGCCTGCTTGTTCTTCTTCTTCTGCGGACAATTAGTGGCATAGTGTCCGTGCTGGTGACAGTGAAAACACTTCACCTTGGACATATCCTGCTTCTTGCCTTTCGCACCAGACTGAGAAGCTTTCTTGCTCTTCCCTTTCTTTGCCTTGGTAGCCAAAGTGCAATTCTCTTCATCAGCTCCCTTTGACGAAGATCCGTCCCTGGTACTCCACCTGATCTCCTCTTGCACAAGATCTGACCATAGTCTTTCCCATCCTGGCAATTTCTCCCAACCATTGACAGAGTCCTGATAGGAATGCCAACTCTTCGGAAGACCAAGGAGAGCCAAGCTCACCAAGTCCTCATCATCGGCAGTAACCCCCACACTTCCCAGCTCATCTCGACACTGAGTGAACTTCGTGAGATACTTGGGCATACTGTCACCCTTCTCGCATTTGATGTTTCTGACTTTATCTTTGAGCGCCAGCTTCCTCTGATCACTCTTTCTTTGGAATAATTCTGTTAATGATTTCCACATCAAATATGGAGTAGCCTTTCCATGGAGGCTGGACACAATGTGATCCTTCACGCCCTCCAACAGAATCCTTTGACATTTTGCAGTGTTCTTTTGCCAAGCATCAGCTTGAGAAGCATCAGTAGGCTTTGGGATATCCATATCTATGAACTCCTTCAGCCCGTTATCATCCAATACTGCCTCCATCCTGTCCTTCAATGCAATATAGTTTGAGCTGCCCTCAAGAGCATACTCCAATCACAATCCGTTGAAAGACATTGCTGCGTTGTCACCAAGAAAACACTGCTGCAAATTCGAATTCCACTAGCAACCAACTCAACCGCCTCGGATCTAAGATTCATGAGAACACAATATTTCTCGTATAGAGATTGACTGTATGGGCATTCACTGGATATCTCACCTTCCAAAAGAAGGATGAATCCAGAGGCTACCTGGCCCGATTACAGACTCTACCTGAAGAAATAGAATGTAAACACTTCCTTAATAGTAGATCTGATGATCAACAGCTCTGATACCATGTAGAAATTTTGAATAATTTAACACATATTCAATGGAGATTATCCTGATCATGTACTGTTGTGGAAGACATACACAATACATAAGCTCCTCTACGTTGATCATCAATATAGCAGCATCAATAACAATAAAACATCAAGAGCATTCACACATTAACACAGTATGTAACCCGGGGAAAGAATCTCGCTAAAAACCCCAACTATCTGTATATTAATGATTGAGACCATGTAACATTACAAAGTACAATGCTTATCACAAGAAATCCAGTACCAGCTCCACCTGTTACACACAATACAACTAAGATCTGATCTCCAAATCTATTCCACTGCTTGCCTGCCTCCACTGCTCAATACCTGCTCAAGAATTTCACCTCCAAAGAATCACTCACCCAGTGTTAGACGTGAGTAGAGGCTATAATACTGGGCAAATACATGAGAAAACTCATTGGCATACTCAATCCCTTGATTGTGAAAGATTTGATGCACAACTATAGTCACAACTGATAGCAATCTGATTCTCTAATACCTGTCCCTGCTGAACTGAACATGCACTGACATGCAACTGAGTTAACTGATGTATTCTATAGTTGTATTATGATTTAATAATTAGTTTAACAACTCATCATTAGTCTATTTGCAGTTAGACTAACTACAACTAGTTTAACCAAGTCAAACTGAACACAACTCCATCAACTCCACAATCAACTCCACCAAACTCAACTGACTGAGTTCTAACTGAAGTCATGCATGCAACAACTCAACTGACTCATAAGAAAATCGTACTTCCTTCTGACAGCTACATGGGCCACATCTATAGCTCAAACTAAAGTGCTCCAAGAGAATAAGATAAAGTTTATAGTCCAAATATTATTATGAGACAATAATATTTGACTTTTCTATTTTGGACAACCAGTCTAAAAATAGACTTTGATCACTCCTGCTGTGATCACTCCTGCTGTGATCACTCCTGCTGTGGTCACTCATACTGTGATCACTCCTGCTGTGGTCACTCCTGCTGTGATCATCCCTGTTGTGGTCACTCCTACTATGATCACCCCTGCTGGGATCCAAAAATATAACTTGCGCCATAATTTTCCTGCGGGCCCACTTAGTGAAGGCGACTCTTTTCACTAAGCTCCATCATCTTGTTGCAATCTCAACAAAAATAATTATCACAAAAATAATGAAGGACCAAAATAATAACATTATGGTGAGAAATTCCAACTTTGGTCAACGTTTGGCCTTGGCCATAACCTAAAGAACATATAAAAGAAAATCATACAGAGGAAATCTTGAAGAGGGTGTCATTGCAACAATGAATAGATATGGGGAACCTATATTTCACAGAGACGGGATTTTCATCCCATGAAAAATCTATGATATCAATGAGGATAGTAAACTAAAGGAGCAATGTTTAGTTGTAAGTTGCATAGCAAAGCACCAAAGAAAGACGAGTCCATTTTTTCACTTGAATCTATAAGGAAGAGTGATGAAGTGAGAGATTTAAAATAAGAGTAAGGAAAGAAAATTTAAAACCTAAAATTCAAATGTATGGGAATATGCCAAGAATTTTACCTAAGAGAAAAATGTGGGATTAAACCATCAGTCTCCATTGAAAATCTAGAACTCCAAAAAATAGTGTAAAGAAACCAAGACATAAGGGGTTCTAGTGATGTCGAATCTTAATGACATTTTGACAGAGGACAATGATACAGGTTAGAAGCCATTATAGTAGGAAATGAAGAAAAAGTTATGGGAAAAAGAAAACCTTATTGAAGAGAAGCAGTGAAAGGGGGCAGTGGTTTACCTCTTAAATTCAGTAATTTTGGCTGCGTGGAGGAGGAATTATCTGAGAAAAGTTAAGAAAAATAGAGAACAAGATGTCTTAAGAGTTGAGAAAACACTTGTAACTTGATATAGGCATGGTTCAAGCCTCTTTAAAATGAAACCTTAGTGACGACCGGAGGAAAAATAATGAAATGCAAATGAGTAGATGAAAAGACCAATCCTAGTCATTGAATCATTCAAAAACCATATCCATTTGATATCCTCATATATGGTACACTGGCTCATGGACTAGTTGACATGTGGAAGGAGCCACATGAGTGGTTATTCGCTATGATTGTTAGGCACCCAATAATATGTGCAAGGGGTTAATAAAACAAATGTTATATCCTCCAAATGGTTTTTCCACCCTACGTTAAAAAGGGATAAATGTATGTGTATTGACCCCATAGTTTGAAAAAAGAATATGCACTTATAAACATTTATATAGCCAAAAAAAGAAACAAATGGGAGGAATGGGTTGGTAGTTTTACATAACTAGTGTGAATTGTTGCATAGACCTACCTCCTATAAATAATGATGTCACTAAAAATGTGTATGTCTAATCTTACAGTAAGCTAGTATACAAAGTCTAAGAATAAAGGTGAATATGAATACATTTTCATGGTAGAATTAAGGGAGAAGTTGATTTTTAAGAAGTCCCAAAGGTGACTTTGACTCTAAAGGATAAAGAGTAAAAATTTAACCATTGTTGTCTTGAATTCAATAGAAAGATGGGTTAGTAAAAATTATATAAAAAAAGACATAGTTCGTATTGAGAATGATTTACTGTTGAACCGTGTTTATGTTATTAGGATTTTTTTTTTACTATACACACTTAAAATGACTTACATAAATGACTAATTTGTATAATTGTAGTACTTGTTCGGTAGTCGTATTTTTGTTCCTAGACTAAATTAGTCATTCACACTAGTCATTTTTAGTTGCATTACTTATTAGCTAGTCGTATATTTTAACCTAGGAATAAATTAGTCATTTATGCAGTTGTTTTTAGTTGGGTCACTTAAGATTTCTCATTTTTGGTAGTATTTTCCTTGGAAAAGGTTCAGTGACTAGCTTTTTTAGTCACCTAGTCACTAATTTCTCATTTTCTACTAGCGAATGATTTGTTCAATTATTCTCATGGGGTTTTTGAATTTTAATGAGAAATATATTAGGAAAAATGGTTTATTAAATTATTTCCTATGGTGATTATGGGTTTTACCATAGTAAAATTAATCCTACATGGTGTATTTTGGTCCAACTAATAAGAAATGGCTAGGTGATCAATTTTTGGGTGAAAATAGATGGAAAATCATTTATCGTCAATGCATACAAAGAAAAGTCAAAAAATTTATTGGTAAGTGACAACTAGCCATGAAATTGATCAGTTCCAACAACAAGTATGCTTTACTAATTTTAAGGAAAAATTAGTCTATATAAGAGTCTATAAGAGGTATGGCATCCCTAGAAGGGTGTACTAAGAAATAACTAGAAGAGTTTATACATACATATAAGGATATGCTCCAGGAGCCTAAAGGGTTACCACCCAAGACATAAGTGGATCATGAGATGCAGCTATTTTCAAACACTCAATTGCCAAATATTGGGTTTTACAGGTAATATGTTATAGAAGCAAGTGAGGTGAAGAAATAGTTGCAACAACTACTAGACTATGGTGTCATTTGAACGACTACATCACCATGTGGGTCACCCATCATCAATGTGCTAAAAATTTATGGGGCTTAGCGGATTTGTATTGATTACAGGTCATTGAACAAAATAATTCTCAAGAACATGTACCCCCTACCTAGGATAGATGATCTGCTCGATCAGTTGCAGTAAATGAAGTACTTCACCAAGTTGGACTTAAAGTGTGGATTTCACTGGGATCAATTCAAAGAAGAAGATACTTGGAAAATCACCTTCAAAACCATGCAAGGTTTGTATGATTGGTTAGTCATGCCATTTGGCCTATACAATGAACCAACTACATTTATTAGGTTAATGAATTATATATTGTACCATTATATAGATTCATTCGTTATTGTATATTTGGATGATATATTGGTATATAGTGCTACATTGGAGGAGCACATATCACATTTGACACAAGTGTTGGAGATATTAAATAAGATCTAGTTGCTAGAAACTCTTAGGAAGTGTGAGTTTGCACAGTAGTATTTGGTGTATCTGGGGTATGTGATAGGTGGAGGAGAGCTGAACATAGATATTTCCAAGATGGAGGCCATCATGAAATGGATGGTGTCTTCTAATTTTTCTGAGGTGAGGAGTTTCATTGGGGAAACATGGTACTTCAGGAAGTTCATAGCCTCGTTTCGAGTAGTAGAAGTGCCAATCCATGCCATAACAACAAGTGGCAAGAGTTTTCAATGGGGAAAGGGTTAGCAGAGGGCCTTTTAGGAGCTAAAGAAGAAGATTAGTCAAGAACTAGTTATGGAATTTAAAAAACTTACAATAACCCTTTGAAGTGGAGACAAATGTGAGTGGGTATTCTATGGGAGCGGTATTGATGCAAGGAGGAAGGCCTAAATGCTACCATTTTGAAATATTTCATGGGGCAGTTCTTAACCACCTTACCTATGACAAGGAGTTCTATGCCCTAGTGCAAGTTTTGAAGAAGTGGAATCATTATCTGATGGGAAAGGGGATAGTGATCCACACAGATCACAAACCACTACAATACATGTAGGCCCAAAATAAGCTACAACAAACTAGGCATTAAAAATGGATGGGGTTTCTACAACAGTTTCATTTAGTGATTGAAGTATAAGAAGGGAAGCACAAATAAGTTTTCTAAAATTCTTTCAAGGCGACCCACATCAAATATTATAGCTATGGGAATTTTGATGCACATGGAGCCATTCACCCATGATGCATAAAAAGAGGCATATTTAGAGGCTGAGGACTTCAAAGAGGTGTTTCAACCATTATAGAGTCAAATTCATGTGCACAATGGTGACAACACTATTGACTACCATCTCTAGGATGGGTTACTCTACAAGTTGGATAAGCTATGTGTTCTTAAAGGTGAGTGATTGTAACTGATTATAGAGGATGACACTTCAAAGGTTATGGAACTTTAGCATAGGGAAAATAGTGGCCAACTTGTAGAAGTATATGTATTTGCCTAATATGAAAGAACAAGTAGCTAGGTTCATAAGAGGACACATGTTTTGTTGTACGAGTAAGCTTAGAAATAGAAACATGGTCTATATCATCCCTCACCTCTACACGCTCATCCTTGGGAAAACATTTCCATGAAATTTGTGGTAGGTTTACCAACAACCAAGAAGGTACATGACTACTTGCTTGTGGTAGTAGATGGGTTCATCAATATGTGTGTTTTAATGCCCTGTAAAAAGACTTTAGTGGGAAATAAGAAACAAACTTGTTCTTTGGACAAGTTTGGGTGCATTTTGGGATACGAAGGAGCATCACTTCAAAAAAGGACATGAAATTTCTCATTTCATTTTGGAATACATTATGGGATAATATGGACACCAAGATAAATAGGTCTACAACATTCGATCCACAAATAGATGGGCAGATAGAAGTAGTCAACAGGACTTTTGTGAAACTTTTGAGTGGTTATAATCAGAAGTATTCAAAGACCTGGAATGAACATCCAGTATATGTAAAACACTGCTATAATAAATAATTCTACACTTCTACTGGTAAGTCCCCATTTGAATTTTTTTTGGATACTTTCTGCTTTCACCTTTGGATATTTCATATGTGAAGCAAGGAGGAGTGAGGAAGGATCTTATACGAGATGCCTTGAGGGTTGAAATAATTATTGAGAAGATGAGTAAGATCCATATATAGGTATAGGAGATACTGTAGAAGTCACAGGAAAAATACAAGGTAATCAATGATCAACATAGAACTGATAATTCATTCAAGGCAGGAGACATAATACAGTTACAGTTGAACAAGGAGAGGCTACAGGGTCCTGCTAAGAAAATCAAGGTTCCGTGGTATGATCCCTTCGAGATATTAGAAAAGGTGGGTGATAATGCCTATCGAATCAACATACCACCAAACATGTGCATTTACTCAGTTGTGAATGTGGAGAATCTAAATCTATATGAGCCTTCCATGCTATATTAGGAAGAGGAGCAAGTCCTACCTTCTATAGAGGATTTGGCACTATTCATTGCAGAGTTGACACAAGATACAATTTTTCAGAGTAGGTCCCTATAAGATAGGGGTAGGAAGACCTTTGGAAAATTAGGTTGAAAGGAAAACTTCCAAGAAAAGCTAAATGGCACACCTGAGAGAAGTTGGAGGAAGAAATTCCTCACCTCATTCAGTAGAATCTTTGGAGAGAAACCCTTCAAAAATGGGGAGGTGAGATCTAGATTGAATCATTATATTTTTTACCATCCATTTCAATACTTTCAGAGTGGAAAAAGTGAAGGAATAATATCGGACCATTTTTACTGGTGGGACTAAGTTTAGCAAATTTGGATTTGAAACCTTCTAGGAGCATTTTGAGGCATCAAATGACGTTTTCTTGAGTTACAAATTTGCATTTTTAACACTGCACCTTTTTTTCATATTCTACACACAAATACCTTTCTGTTCGGTAGACAAATATCATCTTGCAGACAAGACAATATCTCCCTAGACTCAATGACTGAATCTAGTAACAAACAAACAAACCAATTAAATATTTCCTTAGTTTCATCTTTATTGAATCATAAATAAGAGTAATGGAATATAAAATACATACTTTTTAATTAAAATGCCTATTGAAGATCCTCACTATGGTTTGATGCAACTTTTCAATGCTTAGAATCAATACTTGCAAACATACTAACAAACAAAGGATCAAAGGCATATGATATATAAATGATCCAATACAACCTATACTAGTGATCAAGGAGACTAGTGCCTTATATCATAACCAAAGGGCAATGAATGTAAGCATAAAATATATCAGATCCAATGGAAAATATAGTGAGAAAGAAATACTCTTTCGTATTGTAATTGAATGAAAAAGACATAATAAACCTAGTCTTGATGTTGGAAAATCTCCTTCCAATAGTCTCCAATCCATCCCTTATGTGACAAGCTTCTAGCCTCAATTTGACATCATAAATTTACATCAAAAGTCAACCCATTCCCCTCTGGTATGTGCTAAATTTTTAGGCCAAGAGGAGGAGTTTTGAGATCCTCTTCCTAAGGATCAGATCCACAAAGATGGGTATTAGGGTTCCATAATGAGAGGGAATAGATTCATGAACCATGGGATGAGGCCCAAATAGGTAGGTGCTCAATTCCTTCTTGTTGTTATAAAATTCCCCAACAAGGCTTCTAAAAATTCCTATGTATTTTTACCTACACTAAAAGGTTGTCACACTTTTTAATGGAAAATAGATCGACAAATTGCATAAACCACAATCATTAAAACTGCATTTTCACAAATAATTGTTAAGAGAAGTATTACAATGCTTCAAATTAGGTTTTAAGAAATGTAATATAGGATTTTTGTTGTTTTCAGAATGATTTTGCTTCCAACATTGTAGGGGATTCCTTGCAAGAGTTCATCGAATAGTGAGATATCCTAATTTTTGGTCATTTTCATAATAGTGACAAAATCGCATGTAACATATTTCCCCTTAAAGTGCAAAGTCAAAACAAGTGTTTGCAGGGAAAATTTTAAGAACCCCCCCTAAATTTATAAATATAATAAATGGGCGAATCTCCATGGTATATAGGAAAAATGGAAGGCGATTTTATCAATAATATAATATGTATATATAATTTTTTGGCGAATCTCTCACCAGGCATGGCGAATATTTTACTCAATTATAAAATCTTGTAAGATCTTGGCGAGTCTTTCACTAAATAATAAAACTTTGTAAAGTCCTAGTGAATCTTAGTATAGGCTACATGCTGGTTTAATTCCCCCATTTAAATAGGCTACATTCAAGGTGAATACCATGGGTCAATACCATGTGCCATTTTGGTGAATACCATGGGTCAATACCATGTGCCATTTTTATTTTTATTAATTTTAATATTAGGGTTAATAATGGTTTTTTGCATGGTATTAATAACAATCTAGTCCATGGTATTTGTCCCATAGTATTTTGGCCATATGTTTCACCTAAATATAACCCATTTTTTGAGTGTTACACCGTTTACACCGTTACATGTATATAAGGTGACTTATGGAGTAAATATAAAAAATGTTTTATTTATTTACCATACCTCTCATTTATTTATATTTTTATTAATTTACCATACCTCTTTTATAATAGGATTCACTTAAATAAAACCTATTCTTGAAAATGGGCGAATGGATTTACTTAAATAAAACCTATTCTTGAAAATGGGCTAATGGAAGGTTGTAAGTCCTAATTTCAAGGGCTAAATTTGCCTTTTTTACCCTCTCCCTTAAAATAAGGTGGGCTATTTGAGGTGATTTGTAAAAATGTACTATGATACAAAATATTCGCCCACTAAAAATTTAAAACCCCTTAATTTCGCCAAAGGGCGAACATTCGCCCCTAAAATTATCCTTGAGTGTTTGTAATTCCCGCTAATAATAATAATAATAAATAAATAAAATGATATTAATATATAAATAAATAAAAAAACAAATAAGAAAAAAAGTAATAATATTAAATAAATAATAAATAATGAAGACAATATAATAATAGTAAACAAATAAAATGATAAATAATAAACCGAAGTTCCAAATATATATATATATATATATATATATATATATATATATATATATATATATATATATATATATATATATATATAATTAAGATATAAAAATAGTAAATATAAGTAAAGTTACCAAAAATTAAAAAGGAATAAAATAAGAAAGAGTTAAATTAAGAGAAATATTGAATTAAGTAAAACTTAAAACAAAGAAATAAAAGTTTTATGTTGACACATGGATTGTATGCATGTGGATCCCTTTATAATTCCCTTTCATTTTTGGAACAATTGGTTCTATTTAATGGATGAAGAGGGGAATGAGATGATCATTCTTCTCGGTAAGAGTGTTTATAGGAAAAGGAAACCTTGGTAGTAATACATTGATTAAGGGCTTGGGATGGCCAACTGTACAAATATTATATGTAGATGATCCTATAGCTGGGTGGAGAGTCATCCCCAAAACATTGTTGCAGTTAGCAGGATTAAAATAACGTTCAATTCTGAAATCACAAGTAAGGAATATCATCACTATAGGTAAGTTTTCTCTACTCATGTTTTTGGAAATTCTATGCTAATTAGCTAAATAGTTGTGTATTGATTATAAATCGCATAATTGATCTAATTAGTTGTATATTTAAATTGTGGGTTGCTATAGTGTTTGAGGACTAAAGCGCTTTATCATGCAAAATTTCATAGTAGAGATGAACTTGTTGGAGACCTAAAACAAAAAATCAAGTATTACAATATAATATCTTCATATAATCATCACTGAGGTAGGAATTCCCATACTTAGAGTACAAGTATCTCAAAGAAATATGGAAATGTAAAAATATCCATTTCAATACTAGAATTAGTATAGACACAACCATCAAACATGGATCTATATTTAAAATCATGATTATTTAAAAACTCCATGCTATATGGATGGATGAAACTAGATATAGGGTCTTGACCTTCATCTCTATCAATCCATAGTATGAATCTAACCATGCAAGTGAATCTATTGAATTTGAACATAGTAGAAATCACTTAATTATCGGTTAATTATGTGAACTATTAATGGGTGTGAATAATGATGTGAAAATGTTTCTTAAGGTACTCCAGTACAATCTATGAGGTGTGAATAAATATATTGAAGCTAAACACCCATAGAATCATTTGATTGGAATTCAATAATGAAAACCTATCATCGAAAGGGAGAAACCTACCATTGAAGCATGTAGACTTCAAGGCACTAAAGGAGGTTTCTAGATCAACTTCCCAGATAGTGAGTTGAAGTCGATAGGAAGCAATCCATCACAGGAGGGTCTACGACATAAAAATCACGTCAAGTTTTGAAGAACAAATTTGGAGTGATTTAGGACCGAATTAGGGATGGTTGACGCTTTTGAAGGCTATGATTTGCAAGGTAATTTTGATTGAGTTTGGATTTATCTTGAACATATTTGTGACACGACATTTTAACTTGGTAGCATTTGACTCAAAAAATAATATCAATTACCATTCTGAAGACTTTCAATGAGGTATGATCATTTGATAGGAAAATGGATTTCCCAACCCAGACGTACAAGTGACAAAGTATCATGTTTAAGAAAGACATATTTTCTTTTCACAATACAAAAAATAAATGTTTCTTTCCCATTTCCCCCCACCATTACTGGAAAGTACCTCTTTAGTTTCACACAAGCTTGAGGAGGATAACATATGCTTGTCCTATAAGCTCATCAGTCAAATGAGCCATTCAGAGTATTTTTAATGAACACTCAGAAGGAGTGGTTCAATATCATCATGATTGACGAGTCCTATATTGTTTAATTTATGAATCCAATATAGGGGTAGCTTGACTCCTTTTCAAATTTTAAGTGTTTAAAAAGATGAAAAAAGAAAACTTTTGCATTTCTTTCAGTATAAAGTTTTAACAAGCCCAAAGAAAGTGAAGCTTAGTGTTTTTCTTGTTTAGGGAGTTAGGATAAAAGCTTAACTAAAATCCAATATGTCCTTTTTCATAAATTTAGTCTCTGAAGCCCAGATAAGGGTAAAATAATGTAGGAGAAAACTCTTTCAGCCATGATGGACTAAAGTATACCTTTTTCGTAACTATTCTAATTGGTCCAAAAAAGGGGTAAAATTATACTTTTACGAGTTTGAAGAAACAAGTGAATTCAAAAATATTTTCAAGTTTTGGGAATCTAAAAAGAGCTTAAAGGGAAACTCCTCGTAAAAGAGCGAGTTGTATAAAGGGTATCAATTGGTTCCAATCATTATATAACCACTCAAAACATGTAAAGGTAAGGAGGCTGACTAATAAGACCACTCAACGTAATAGTTGCTCAAGAAAGGGAAAAACAACTAGTGAAAGAGAATGATTGGCCAAGTAGATGGTGACATTGGTATGAAAACAATAAGGCTCATCTAGTAGAAATAGACTGATAAAAAGTGGCAATCACGAGGATAAAGTAAGAGTGGTTTCATTTTTACACAAGATTGAAACATAGGAAAACTATGCTGGACAATGGCTTGATTTTTACACAAGCTTGAAATAGGGGAAAATTATGCTTGAGATTGGTTTTCATGCCCCTATCACAATAAAAAAATTCTAGGCACATGCCCCCCAAGCTTACTTTCATTCACCTAAGTAGACTACTATTTACTAATAGGTAGAAGGAATGAAGGTTAATTCATGAGATCTACTCAAATATTTGAAGTAATTAGAGGGGGATCTATTTAATTTTTTAAAGAGATTGACACAGGAAAAGGAACTATGCTCATAGGTTGGTTTCATTTTTATGTGAGCTTGAAAAGAAAATAACTATGCTCAAATTTCTATTTCATTGTTTAATGAGCTTGACAGAGTAAAAGAACTATGCTCATGGAACCTTATGATGCATTCCAAGAGGACAATTCTCTAAAAGGAATACATGTTGAGTAACACACCTCGATCATGGCTTCCAAGAGGTCTTCATCAGATGGAAGAATGGTTCTTTGGAAGGAATACATGTCAAGGGACTCAATAGGGGTAGGATGATCAAGCTCCAATGTCCTCGTTGAAGGGTTCATCCTTTTACTTACTAGATTTAAGTGAAAAGAATTTGAGAATATAACCAAAGGCTCATTTTCATTGGTAAGTGAAGGCATGGGACAAGTTTCCACATAATTAACCTATGGTATGGTGGATATCACTTGCATATAGGGAACATTTGGGGATGTTGGATGGTTGACAATCATATAAGGGGTATCAAATGAAAGATGGTTAATGGTCACAATGTTTTCATTATGAGTAAAATGCATTGCACGAAAGAGTGTGGATACAACAAATTTCATGGCATAAACATAGTCTCGTCCAAGGAGAAAATTGAAATCTAAGGGTCCTTATACTACCATAACATCAATACAGATAGTTTTTATTTCCAAGGTAATGGCATTCTAAGGAAGGATCCCTAAAGGTTCACCGACACTTCTATTAAAAGCCAATATATTCTCAATAATAGACACAAGCTGAGGGGAACCCAAACCTTTCTAAGAAGTTAAAGATAAAATGCTAACAAAAGCTCCTTCATCTACAATAATGTGACACACATTCTTATCACAAGCCTTCACAACGATTTCAAAATGGATGTGAAAATACAAGGTTTTGTTAGTCTATCCCAACTAAAGGAAATGACCTCAATACTTGTAGGGAGTTCCATGGAAATGAGTGAATTAATTCCTCCTTGTGTAGTGGAATTTGAAGTAACAAGAAGAAGATGAGTGGTCTTAACTTCACTCTCTAAGGGGAGAGCGGGATAAACTGAAGATGGAATTGCATCGACCTTTTCATCAACAAATGGTTCATTATCCTGAGCGATATGGGTTTTACTCTCCAAGGGAAGAGTAGGATTGACCAAATTTGAAATGGGTTCAATCACTTCGTCAACTAATGGTAGGTTGGGAGAAAGCTTATGGTAACCAATTGGAAGTTCCTAATGAGAAACAATAAGGTTTTCCAAAATATTAGAGGCTTCATCCATATGAGGGAAAAGGTGAGTTTGATGACTCCCTTTGCATAACCTACAAGGAAACCTAACTTTACCCTTTATCCCTGGAACCTTAGAATCACTAGTTGATGAATCAATAATAAGTTGATGAGAATCCTTATACCATAATTCCAATAACTTAGGAATACCAACACAATTGATAAGGAAGTGGCCACCCTTACAAATCTTGCAAGGGTATTTGGGCTTCCGATTCATGTTGGAGGTTTTTTCTGCATTATCAAAAATCATAACCATGGTTGGTTATTTTACTCCCTTATTATATTGCTTCTTCTTCTTCTTCTTCCTTTTCTTCTTCCTTTCAACCTTCTAGTTACTAGCATTAAGGATTTTACCAGGTGAATAAAAAGAAAGGGAAGAAGACATAATGGGTGAAGAAGGTAAAGGATCAACATGAGGTAAGATATTTGGTTGAGGTTGAGGAGAAGTATCTAATTGAAGTGAATAAAATTGGGTATTTGAAACCAACGAGGTTGAAAACAACCAAGTGAGTAAACTTATCGTGAATCTAGGAAGAGACAATGTAGCCATATAAGGAGGACCAACATTTCCAAAATAAGGAAAAGGATTAGGATCCCAGTTAAGAGGGGTTCCTTGGTTGGTAAATTATGGAATTGTTTCCATCAAATTCAACCCTAGGTCTACTAAAAAGTGAAATTGAATTAAAAAATTTAACAATTTATGATAGTTAAATTCATAATTGTTATCTATGAAAAAACAAAAGAAATAAAAATGGGATACTAGGTATAAAAGGTTACTAGGTTGTTGTGAATTGCAATATACTATTAAGTACGTGCATACAATCTCCTCGAATGTTGTGTTTGGTGTATAACAAACAAAAAGGCAACTAACTAAGTTACCTATGGTAGGTTTACAACCTAGTGGGGGGTATTCCGATATACTCGTTTGTACATGGAAGCTTAGTCCATGTTAGTTTTGTCTAGTGTGTCCTATATGATAGGGAGCATTCTGATATACTTATCATATGTGGAGCATTCTGATATACTTATCCATGTTTTAGAATCTATTATTTCTTTGTGAATTATAATTAAAACACCTCTACAACTACATAATCTTTCTCATTCTGCAACTAATATTGAATTATGCAACCATCTCCATCGTTAGACAGTTTCAATACACCAATGAAGAAATGAAAGGTACCTTTAGATGTGTCATGCAGAAAGAGTCAACTTTGCGGACAAAACTGACCTCCCTAGAAAACAAGACTTTTCTAGTGACAAACAAAACAATCAAGCACTATCTTTCCCTAAATATGCATTTAAAATAAAGCAACCAGGTGTTTAAGGCTTACCTCTAGTCCAACGCTGTTTGTAGCAGCCAAGCCTCTTCGATCCAAATGAGCTCCTTCTCCTTGAAGCCTGCATTCACTAACAAGCAAACGATTACATAGCACCTAAATAACTCATATAATAAAACATATTCATCATAAAGACCAAGGAGTTTATGAAACAAATTATATATAACAACTTGTTGAGAAAAATGAACTTAATTGTATTAATTGGAAACAAAAGAAACCATTACAACTAGTGCCTTGGTGTTGTGCAGGTCCCTCCCAGGGTCCAGCAATAGTTCTCCTCTACTTTGATCAGCTCACCCACTTCCAAATGAAGCTAGGAAAGGATTGTAATCTCTCCTCTCAAGCTCTATAAGGGAGTCCTAATTTCAGCAGCATCTACCCTTAGGAATGTTTAGCTTTCAACCTCCCCTCCCTCTGGCCCAATGCCTGTATTTATAGTGCTTTGGAGGAAGTTAATCAGGTCCACCATCAATGAGATAAGCCCCTCTTTCAAAGGGATAGCTCCCCTCTTCATGGGATAAGTTCCTCTTTCATTTGGATGCATGAACCATCTGGAGGCGCTCAATCCATGTCAAACCATCTTCTAGAATGCTCTAGAATCGACCACAAGTAAGTTTTTTGAAGTAAAACTTGCGCCTTTTGACTTTTACAGGGGTACGCACCCACCCCTTTATAGACAGAGCGTACAAGTACGCAAGTATTATGAACTTGAGGTGCGTACACACAGGTAAGAGTGAGAGAAACTGCGTAACCAGAGTTATATTGATTTTTAAAGACTTTCTCTCTTTTTTGGAGTTTGACATGAGGAGCAGAGGTATAAGACTTGCCAAGGAGGACAGTATGGTTGTTGATGGAGCCATACTGACTGCAAATAGTCATGATGACAAATTTTAGTGTAACAGATTGCCCCCTAAAGTGCGAAGTCTGTAGTAGATTAGGGTTTTATATCATCTAGGAAGGGTGAAGCACTTTATCATTTCGAGGATTATCTTGTGGAGAGCCCAGTCGGAACCTGCAAATATTCAACACAAAATACATATATGAGATCATATCATCGCTGAGGTAGGCATTCCCATACTCAGATCAAAAGCTTAACTAACAAACAAACTATTGCTCTGATATAGGAATGATTTTGCAATACATCATAATCATAGACACATGTAGACACAATATGGACGCAGCCATCTGTTTATAATTAGTCTACTATATAATGAATACAAAACTCCTCGCAGCCTGGATGGTGGAAACTAGATCCAGGGTCTTCATTTCTGCTTCCCAAAATAGTACGATTCTATCCATGCGAATAAATGAGTTGATGTCGAACATGGTAGAAACCACTTGATTACCAGTCGATGATGTAAACTATTAACAAGTGTGAGAGAGACCACCAGTGATGTCAATGGTTCTCAAAGTACCCAGTACAATCCGTGAGATGTGAATGAATGTATTGATGTCGAACATGTCACGGAATCTTTCGATTGAAAGTCAATGATGTAAACCGTCGTCAAAGGCGAGAAACCTGCCATTGAGGCATGCAGATTTCAAGGTACTGACGATTCCTAGATCATCTTTCTAGATAATGTGTTGATGTCGATAGAAAGTGATCCGTTGCAAGCAAGCCCACAACACGAAATCATAGATCAAGTTGAAGAAATGTAGCTGTAAGGACTGACTCAG
Organism: Pinus tabuliformis; assembly: GCA_031772625.1. Classification (NCBI taxonomy): domain Eukaryota; kingdom Viridiplantae; phylum Streptophyta; class Pinopsida; order Pinales; family Pinaceae; genus Pinus; species Pinus tabuliformis. The sequence continues at coordinate 495,631,706 of CM062820.1, forward strand.
GGATGGTCAAGATGGATGACAGGTATTTTGCAGATGAATGGTTTATTTGCAGTGACCTCTTGAACACATAACGACACAACAGATGGCTTGGTGACAATTAACCCAAAGTTAATACCCAGAAACCGGCTGAAGACTTTCAATGTGGTTTGATCAACTGTTAGGCAAAGGATTTCCCAACCCAGGTGAATGAAAAGTGTCGTGTTCAAGAGTGGTAATAAGGTTTTTCCGAGACAAAGGATAACAAATAGGCTCATTTTTCTCTCTTTTCCCCCACCATTTCTGGCAAGTACCTCTTTATTTTTTTACAAGCTTGAGGAGGATAACATTTGCTTGATTATAAGCTCATCCTTCGGATGAGTCCAACTTAGTTTAGATTCGAACCCTAAGAAGGAGTGGTTCGTTCCTGTTTGTAATCGAACAGGTCCTTTACTGTGAAATTTTAACGAGTCTAGTATAGGAGAAACTCGACGTTTTCAATTTTAGAGAGTCTGAAAAACTTAAGAAGACTCCAGGGTTGACCTTTTTCGTAAGTTTGTGTCTCCCAAGCCCGAAAAAGTATAAAATAATACTTGAGAGAACCGCTTGATCTTTACGACCAAGGAGTACTTTCATGATTAGTGTCTCTAATCCGAAAAGTAAAAAGCGATCAAGGACACGTCATTTTATTTCCAATATCAAATTTGAAACGACAAAAATCCGGCTATCTTTTCATGTTTTTATGGTCAGAAAAGGGCTGTAAGAGGACCGTCTTTTTAATTCCGTTTTAACGAGCTAAAAAGAAAACTCGGCAATCTTTTCACATTTTAGGAGTTAGAAAAGAGCTTAAAGATGACTCTGAGGTTTCACTTTTTCATAAGTTTTAACGAGTTCGAAAAAATGATAAAAATTTACTCATGGTTTTCATTTTTTCGTAAGTTTTAATGAGTTCAAAAAAATGATAAAAATGTACTCATATGGCCGACTTTCAATTTAATTTACGAGCAGGAAAAGACGGAAAGAACTCGACATTTTCATTTGTTTTACGAGAATGAAAGATAGCAAAATAATCTTGGGATTTTCATGAGTTTAACGAGTCTTGAAAATAACTGAAATTGACTCGAGATAGGTTTCATTTTTACAAAAGCTTGAAACAGAGAAAAACTATGCTTCAAAGTAGTTTCATTTTTACACAAGCTTGAAACAGAGATAAAACTGTGCTTGATGCCCCCTAAGCATAACTGCTAGAGTGCATGCCCCCCTAGCTTCATTTCATTCAACCAGTTGGATGAAATGAAGGGTCAGTTACGAGAGTGAAAGATTCGACCTAAAACTGTAAGAAAATTATGCAAAAAACTGAAATAACTAACCTAAATATACAACTTAACATTTATGAGATCTAGTCAAACTCTCGACTCAATTAGAGGAGGATTTGTTTCATTTTTTAACGAGCTTGACACAGGAAAAGAACTATGCTCGGATTCGATTTCATGTTTACGCAAGCTTGAAACAAAAAACTATGCTTGTTATAAGTTCACACGCCCCCAGCATAATGACGCAAATCAAGGTACATGCCCCCCAAGCTTCATTGCATTCAATGAAGTGGATGGAATGAAGCTTTACTTTCAAGATCTTGGAAAGACTTGTGGGAGTTGTTTCATTTTTTAGTGAGGTTGACACAGGAAAAGAACTATCCTCAAAACCCTTGTTTCATTTTTTAAACGAGCCTGACACAAGATAAGGGACTATGCTCATAACTACTCTCTACAATCTACCTATATAACCTATCCTTGTTTCATCTTTTAACGAGGTTGACACAAGACAAGGAACTATCCTCGAACCTGATTCATTTTTTAACAAGGTTGACTCAGTAACAGGAACTTTCCTCGAAACATCCAATTTCATTTTTTAACGAGGTTGAGAGAGGAACAAACTATCCTCACTTCTACTCTCTACAATCTACCTAACAAAAACTCTAGTCTAAAAACCTTGATTCATTTTTTAACGAGCTTGACACAAGACAAGGAACTATGCTCATGACGCCTTGTTTCTTTTTTTAACGAGCTTGACACAAGACAAGGAACTATGCTCTAAAATCCTTGTTTCATTTTTTAATGAGCTTGACACAAGACAAGGAAATTATGCTCTAAAAACCTTGATTCATTTTTTAACGAGGTTGACACAGGAAAAGAACTGTCCTCATACTCACTGATTCATTTTTTAACGAGGTCGACACAGTAAAAGGAACTTTCCTCGTGGACACCTGTTTCATTTTTTAACGAGGTTGGCACAAGAAAAGGAACTATCCTCGCACCAACTGATTCATTTTTTAATGAGGTTGACACAGGAAAAGAACTGTCCTCATACTAGCCTGTTTCATTTTTTAACGAGGTTGATACAGGAAAAAACTATCCTCGCACTCACTGATTCATTTTTTAATGAGGTTGACACAGTAAAAGGAACTTTCCTCGAACTCACTGATTCATTTTTTAACAAGGTTGACACAGTAAAAGGAACTTTCCTCGAACTCACTGATTCATTTTTTAACGAGGTTGACTCAGTAAAAAGAACTTTCCTCGTACTCACTGATTCATTTTTTAACGAGGTTGACTCGGTAAAAAGAACTTTCCTCGTAACATCCAATTTCATTTTTTAACGAGGTTGAGAGAGGAACAAACTATCCTCGTACACACTGATTCATTTTTTAATGAGGTTGACACAGTAAAAGAAACTTTCCTCACAATCCTTGATCATGGCTTCCAATTGGAAGAAAGACATGTCAATGGACACAAATTGATCATGGCTTCCAAGAGGTCTTCATCAGAAGGAAGAATAGTTCTCTAGAAGGAACACATGTCAAGGGACTCAAAAGGGATAAGAACATTGGGTTCAAATAATCCCATAGAGTTTTCCATGTCAATTATCGGATCTAAATCAAAGGAAGATGAGCAAACAGTGAGAGGCTCACTTACATCGGTAACTGAAAACATGGGACCAGTTGCCACATAATTAACCCGTGGCGGGGTAGATTCCACTTGAGAATCAGGAACATTTAGGGCTATCATATTATTGGTAGTTGAAACAAGACTAGGGAACGAAAGCTGGTCTACAGTCACAATATTTTCATTGTGAGGGAAAGACATCACGTGAAAGAGTGTCGATACGACAGCTTTCATTGCATAAACATAGTCTCGCCCAAGGAGTAAATTGAAATCCAAGGGACCTCAAACTACCATAAGATCAATACAGACAGTTTTACCTTCCAAGGTAATGGAAAAATTAGGAAGGATCCCTAAAGGTTCACTAATGGTTCTATTAAAAGCTTTCAGATTCTGTGTAATAGGTGCAAGCTGAGGGGAACCCAAAGCTTTGCAAGCAGTTGAGGATAAAATACTAACAGAAGCACCTTCATCTACCTGTGTGTGATGCATGTCCCTACCACCAACCTTGACAATGATTTGGAAATGGATGGAGGAAGGAAGACGAGGTTCTGTCAATCTATTCCAATCAAAGGAAAAGACCTCGGTACTTGGAGGGGGTTCTAAAGAAACAGGTGAAATGCCCCCGGGCGTAGAGGAATCTGCTGTAACAAAAAGAACCTGAGTGGTATGAAGTTCACTCTCTAAAGGGAAAGTGGGATCGACCGAATGTGAAATTGAATCGACCACTTGATCAACTAATGGATCATCAACCTGAGTGACATGAGTTTCACTCTCCAATGGAAGAGTGGGATTGACTGTACTTGAAATTAAATCAATCACTCTGTCAGTTGACGGTAGGTTGGGAGAAAGTTTACGGTAACCAGTTGGAAATTCTTGCTGTGGAACAGTAAGGTTTTCCAACAATTTTGAGGCTTCATCCATGTGAGGGAAAATGTGAGTTTGATGACTCCCTTTGCATAACTTACAAGGAAACCTAACTTTACCCTTTTTCCCAGGAACCTGACTATCACTGGTTGATGGATCAATGGAAAGTTGATGAGATTTTTCTGACCATACTTCCAAGACCTTTGGAATACCAGGACAATTGACAAGGAAGTGGTCACCCTTACAAAGCCTGCAAGGGTATTTGGGTTTACGATGCGTGTTGGAGGTTTCCTCAACACAACTAACACTTACAACCATGGTTGGTTGGTTGACTTCTTTCTTATCTTGCTTCTTCTTCTTCTTCTTCTTCTTCCCTTTCTTCTTCTTCTTAGACACCTGGTTACTAGCGTCAAGGCTTTTACCAAGCGAAGAGGAAGAAATGGAGGAAGAAAAATTAGGTGAAGAAGGTAAAGGGTCAACAGAAGGTTGGTGATGTTGAGATGGTGAACTCTGTTGAGGTGAAGCATTCGGTTGAGGTGGAACAATTGGAGTATTTGGGGCCAACGAAGTTGAAAATAACCATATCGGTAAACCTATAGTAAATCCAGGTAATGACAAAGTAGCCATATAAGGAGGACCAACATTTCCAAAGAAAGGAAAAGTACTAGGATCCTCGTTAAGAGGGGTTCCTAGGTTGGTAAATTCCGGAACAGTTGCCATTATATTCAACTTCAGTGAATTTTATTAACAATTTAAAACTAAAATTAACAATTCAAAATTCGCACCTATGGTCTCTAAAAGCAAAAACAAACAAATTAACACGCACTATCAAATCTAGGAGTCAAACCACACACAAACAGTAACTTTCCATACTGAAAACACTAGTTGGTGATGAAATCCAACGTCGCAGAGTTCAATACAGAAATGGTGGTTGGAACAGTTACCCCGGCAACCTGCTTAATGAATAGACTGGACCAAGTTCCTCCACTTTAACCGTCTCGAGTGAAGAGAACCCCCCAGAAAATCCAAGTGAGTCTAGCCGACGTCTGCTCCAGGTACAGTGGGATCTTCCCACCACTGTCACCTTAGGAAGAATCCTAAAGAATATGGCCACTAAGGTTACCAACTGAAACAAGTATACCTGGGGGAACAGTCTACGATCCGATACGCACGCAAGGGCAGAGTAGCAAGCTCAATCCCCTTGAAGGCTCCTTGACATAATCCAAGGTTTACCAACAAGTGACCCCAGGCTCCTCGACAATGGTTAATCCGAGGTTTACCGTTTTTAATACGTGAATATCTGGCATCGTTCCCAATGAGGAAGGATTGATTCCCACATTGGTTCAGACACGATCTCATGCTTCTCCTTTAAGAGGAGCTTTCCCAGAGCATAAATGCAACAATTGGATTTCTTCCTACCGCAAGATGCAGCTACTTGTTTGTTTTATTGTCTTGGAAAGTTAACTAAAACCTATTCCAAGACACTAGCCTAAGCTAGATTGGTGGAAAGAGCCCTAAAAATGTAAAAATTACTAGATAAATTTTAATTAAGCGCTGTGTTATTAAGGTTGTTATTACTCAAATGGGTAAATGGATACGAAACCAATGGTGTTACGACCCGACTCAAAACTGAATGCAATCGAATATGATAATGTAATCTTTTCAATTCGATGAATCCTAACTAAGGTAACGAGAGAGTTTCCATTCACTTCCAACAATGCAAGAAATTGATCACTAAGAGAAAATATAACAAATTCTCTAATGCACTAATTTCATCAAGAAAAACTAATGCAAATCAATTCCAAAAAGTTTTTATTTTTATTTTTATTTTTGTACGTTAAAAACAAGAATAAAAATATGTTAATTCAAATCAAAGAAAGCTGATCTAAATCTACGATTGATTTTTCAGAATGTAAACTATGCAATTGTAATCTATGCACAATTCACTTGAAAAGTATGCAAATGTAATCTATGCACATTTTTCATTCATATTCTGAAAATGATAATTCTAATTATGCAAATGTGATCTATGCAAGAGAATTCTCAAACACAAGATGATTCTAATGTAATCTAAGAACCAATCAAGTGCAAGTCGAGAAAATTGGGCGAGAGTTCCAAAGATCAAAAATAAAAACACTCAAAGGCGATTAACACTCATACACAATTTAGCCCCCCCCCCCCCCCCCGGCGAATGAGGGGGAAATTTTTTTTGCAAAAACAAAAGAAAAAAGATGCAAAATTGTGAAAAGATTGAGACAAACCTCCAAGTAATGACCAAAGGAAATCAAATTAAGAATTTCTCAAAAAAGAGACTCAAAACACCCAATTGATAAAAGATTAAAGTAGGAATGCCAATGAAATTAACCAAGGAAAGTTTTTTGACAGGGAACAAGCAGGTCTGGGCAATGGCTAAAACCTATAAAAAAATTCTAAACTGATAAAAAAGAGAAAAAATTAAAGTTTTCAAATTTTTGACAAGGTACGCAGGCAACCTGTTTACACAGGTGCGTCCACGCTCTGTGCACAAAGTAAAAGTGCGTACAGGTACGCACTATGCTTAACTCAGAGGGTGCGTACCTCTCCCAAAACTATGAAAAATAAAAACTAACTCAAAATTAACTAAATTCACCCAATCCCACAATCATCAAGTCAAAAACAGAAACAGAAAATACAGTTTCTCTGGTCAAAGTATCAATCAAAAGAGAAATCAATCAAATCCATGGATTCCCCAGTGGAGTCGCCATTTTGTCATGCGGAAAGAGTCAATTTTGCAGACAAAACCGACCTCCCTAGAAAACAAGACTTTTCTAGTGACAAACAAAACAATCAAGCACTATCTTTCCCTAAATATGCATTTAAAATAAAAGGAACCAGGTGTTTAAGGCTTACCTGTAATCCAACGCTGTTTGTAGCAGCCAAGCCTCTTCGATCCAGATGAGCTCCTTCTCCTTGAAGCCTGCATTCACTAACAAGCAAACGATTACATAGCACCTGAATAACTCATATAATAAAACATATTCATCATAAAGACCAAGGAGTTTATGAAACAAATTATATATAACAACTTGTTGAGAAAAATGAACTTAATTGTATTAATTGGAAACAAAAGAAACCATTACAACCAGTGCCTTGGTGTTGTGCAGGTCCCTCCCAGGGTCCAGCAAGAGTTCTCCTCTACTTTGATCAGCTCACCCACTTCCAAATGAAGCTAGGAAAGGATTGGAATCTCTCCTCTCAAGCTCTATAAGGGAGTCCTAATTTCAGCAGCATCTACCCTTAGGAATGTTCAACTTTCAACCTCCCCTCCCTCTGGCCCAATGCCTGTATTTATAGTGCTTTGGAGGAAGTTAATCAGGTCCACCATCAATGGGATAAGCCCCTCTTTCAAAGGGATAGCTCCCCTCTTCATGGGATAAGTTCCTCTTTCATTGGGATGCATGAACCATCTGGAGGTGCTCAATCCACGTCAAACCATCTTCTAGAATGCTCTAGAATCGACCACAAGTAAGTTTTTTGAAGTAAAACTTGCGCCTTTTGACTTTTACAGGGGTACGCACCCACCCCTTTACAGACAGAGCGTACAAGTACGCAAGTATTATGAAATTGAGGTGCGTACACGCAGGTAAGAGTGAGAGAAACTGCGTAACCAGAGTTATATTGATTTTTAAAGACTTTCTCTCCTTTTTGGAGTTTGACATGAGGAGCAGAGGTATAAGACTTGCCAAGGAGGACAGTATGGTTGTTGATGGAGCCATACTGACTGCAAATAGTCATGATGACAAATTTTAGTGTAACAAGATGAAAAATGTTCCCCACATGGATGCCCACCTATTGTCATGATTTGGCAGGATATAGAGATTGAAAGATCTAGAAGTCAAATCAAAAGTCAAACTCTAGCTACAATGTTTCAGCAGTCAAATGAAGTTTGGCAGGAGATCAAGCAAGATCAAGGAAGCATGGAGAAGACTTGTTTGATCGTGAAGACATGTTTGAGAATAATCCCTCATGATTTTCTCTTCCAGTAGAAAATCATGAGGAGATATAATTTCAAATTAAGTTTAATTCTTAGATGGAAGATTAGTTTAATTACTTATCACACATGAATATTAGATCAGTTGGATGAAGAATTGTATAAAAGCCATGAGGCAAGACAAAAAATACAGGTAGTACTTGTTTATTTCACTATTTGCAAGCTCTATTTTAAATAAACTTCTATGGATTAATATATTACTTGGTTCCTCTTTTCCAATGTTTGGTTGAGCAATCGTTTGATTAGTGACATGCTTACACTCACGGGAGCGCCCCCTGGAGACTTGTAAGTGTAGTTAGATTTTGTTTACATTGCAATTGATCATAGATAGTTTGCATTCAATTCAAAATTTCATATATACTTTTTCTATCTGTTAATTATAATAATTACACATCATTTCTTTTCTAATTACCTATTGCATTATTTCCAGAGTGCTCAATGAAAAAAAAATACCAAAAATATTTATTTCTAGAGTGCATTTTTTTCGTGGATGATGAATAGATGGTTTTTCAGAGCTATTAGCACACATTAGTAATCACTTGAAGTTACAATTTATCGTTTGATTTAATTTCCTTCTACAAGTAATTAACATTAATATTTATTTCTACAATTTAGTGTTAAGTTTCCTTTTTTGCAAATAGTGTTAATAATTCCTATTTACAAAGTAGTGTTAAACTTTCAATTATACAATTAGTATTAAGATCTCTTTTCTGCAACTTAGAACTAATATTTCCTTTTTGCAATTAGAGATAGACTTTCAATTTTGCAATTATAATAAAATGGGATTGCAAGTTTTAGGTTAATTTTCGATTTAGTTTGGCATTTGGTTTTGATGTGGCTTTAATGGAAAGAACATGTGTGTGACAACTCTTTAATATTATTTAACATTTATACATAATTAGATCAATTTCATCCAAAGATATAATTCCTAGCATATATGGTGCACATACACTTCATAAGTACATGAACCTTGGTTGACAATTAATGAAGTAATTTAAGGTCAATTAAATTACCCAGCATTTTGGCGTAGTTGCCGGGGAAGTGTATATAGGATTCCATGATTAGTTTTCATATCATTTTAGGTGCATTTAACTTTGATTTTGTATATTCATAATTAAAGCATGGTAAAAATCATGTATGCATAGTGAAATGGATTCTACAGGTAGAATTGTAAGTAGAGGTAGAAGTTCAATTCCAACATCACCACTCACCCACATTAGACTCAGGGAAAATTTTAAGGATGGAAATCTATCTTGAAGTTTAGAAACCTTGGCGAATCTCATAGTCCATCACATGTAATCGATAAAATGTTTGGAAATATTTTTGTAAAAATATTCAAATTTCTAATAAATTTGTACATGTTGAGAAATAGCAAGAAATTCCAGTTTAATTTGTCCTTGAATTAAACTATGAATTAAAATAGAATTGTTTTCTCATAGCAATTTGAAAATAATTAATCAAGTTTAATTAATTTAATTAATTTAGGAAATTCGAATTGGAAGTCTTTTAGAAGACATGTATATGTTCTCCCGAACTTATAGGAGTTCAAGATGAGTTATGAATGAGTTGTAACTAGTTAACTCAGTTTATTGAGTTAAGTCCAGTTAAATTAGTTCCAATAAATTCTAGGAACTAATAGTGATTAAACAGTCAATTGGGACACTAGTGACCTAATTAGTGCTACTCTAATTAACTGAATATTCCACCATCAGAACTCATGCATGTCGATTTTGAGAAAGACCCAGTTGAGACTAGAGTGTAGGGACAATGTACTATTTGTTTTAGATTTTTCTGAGTTGTGCTGAAAGTGCATGCAATCAAGAACTGATCCTTGAGGAATTGCGCTATTTTTAGAGTATTTATTTACCTTTAAATACAAGCTATCCTTCATAGGAATTACACATTGGAATAGAGACTTGGAGAGCATGTGACTTGGCTAAGATTTTTCCTTGAGCTTGCTTATGAGTTGGAGATTGAATTTTCTGAGTGATGGGACTATTCTAGAGAGAAAAAGCATTGTAATTTCATCTTGATTTTCTGGATTAATACAAAATAGATAGTGAGGTTTTGAGCTGTGGCTTTCCCTAGATATTTATTGTGTTATGCGCCATTGATGTTCTTCCTCTTGTCAATTATTGTTTTTCTCGATATTTATGGCCTTTTGCTCTAAAGAGTAGAAGTAGGTTCTTGTCTCTTGTTTTAGTAGATTACATGAGCTTGTGAATCTACAGGTTTTTCTACATGGTATTAGAGAAAGATTTCTTTTTGGGCCGAGAGTTTGTAGAGAAGTTATGAGAATTTTTGTGAAAAATTTTTAGAAAAAAATTTCATATTTTGATTCCTTGGGAAAAGATATCCAAATTCAAAAAAAAAATCGGTCGAATCGGAGTTCGGATGAGGGAGATATCATTGATTTAAAATCAGCTCTCTAGAGGAGATTTCGAAGTTTTGAGTTTCTAGGTTACAGGTGAAAGCCGAATTTGCATACATACTTCAGGATCGACAGATAGTGTTCTATGGGTTGAGGCCTGAGTATGCCTTGGAAGGAAGCTCAAATTTTATAGCCTAGAGGGACAGGATGGAAGATGTGCTAGAAGATAATGGCTTGAAGGAATTCATTGATCAAGAAGTCCTCAAGCCAGAAACTACGGATGCATAGAACTTGGATGAATGGAAGAAGTGTGTGGTGAAGGAAAAGCGAATAATCCTTGAGGGATTTTAAGACCACATTGTCTTGAGTCTCCATGACAAGGAAACTCTGCATGCTATGTGGAAAGCATTGACAGACTTCTATCATAATAATAGTGATCAAACGAAGTTGGCACTGGATGATAAACTCCATAAAATCAAGATAGAGAAAGGAGAGACGATTCCAAAGTACTTGACCAAGTTCTCTCAATTTTGGGATGAACTTGGAAGTGTTGGAATCATAGTTGCCAAGGAGGATATGGTGAGCCTTTCTCTTCTTGGCCTCCCAAAGAGTTGGCATAGTTATCAGGATTCTATCAATGGTCAAGAGAAGGTGCCAGATTAGGAATGACTGGTTAGATTTGATGCAGGATGAGATCAGGAGGAACACCATGGATGGCTCTTCATCAAAGACTGATGATGAAGAGAACTGTGACTTAGCGATTAAGGCAAGGAAGGAGAGAGGTAAAATTTCTCGTTCCAAATCAGATTCTTATCATGGTGGTAAGAAGAAGGACACAACGAAATCTAAATGCTTTCATTTTCACAAGATGGGTCACTTTGCTACAAATTATCCATTGAAGAAGTCCAAGGAGAAGTCCTTAAGAGGAGCGGCAGGTGAGGCTTTGGCCTCCCAATTTGAATTCGACTTTTCCTTCATTGCATGCATGGTGTCTTCAATGATGGGAAGTGTTTGGTACTTGGACAGTGGAGCTTCTTTCCACATGACTAGCGACAAAGAGTTATTCAGTGAACTAGAGGAGAAAGATATCACGATGCATATCAAGATGGGTGATGACGGAAAGTATAGTGTTACTGGTGTGGACACTATTACTTTTCAGAGGTAATCATGCGGCTCCACTCACCTTGAAGAATGTTGTGCATGTACCTAGACTGACAAAGAACTTGGTATCTATTTCCATACTTGAGGATAGAGGCTATGATGTGATATTTTGGAAAGGAAAGGCATTCCTTTGTCACATAGCCACAGGTCAAGTAAAGAAGATAGGGATTCGAGTTTAGAATCTCTATAAGATAAAGGTAGAGGATTGTGCTGCTTTGAGTTCAAAATCAGAATTGATGTTGAGTCGAGACGTCAACAAGTTGTGGCACAGGTGATTGGGCCACTTGCATCATGGGGCTTTGAAGATATTGAAAAAAATATCTGCTGGTCTTCCTAAAGGTACAGTTGAGCAAGTTGATACATGCAAGGGTTGTACTTTGGGAAAATACACCAAGTCTTCCTTTGGAGACAGAGATAATCGAGCTGAGTCTATTCTGGAGATAGTCCATTCAGATGTGTGGGGACCATTCTCAACAACATCCACGACCAAACATAGGTATTAAGTTATATTTGTAGATGATTACTCTCATAAATGTTGGATATTTTTCATGAAGAGAAAGGATTAGACATTCACAAAATTTTGTGAATTCAAAGCATTGGCTGAGAAAGAGTTAGGCAAGAAGGTTGAAGCTCTATGAAGTGATAATAGTGGAGAATATCTCTCCAATGAGTTTAAGAAATTCTATGCAGTGGAAGGGATTAAACGAGAGTTGACGGCACCTCATAACCCTCAATAGAATGGGGTTGCCGAGAGGAAGAATAGGAGCATAGTAGGGGCAAAAAGGGTGATGTTGCATGATCAGGGCCTACCACTACACTTTTGGGTCGAGGCATGCAACACATCAGTTTATGTTCAGAACCGTATCCCACATTGGATACTTGAGAGTAAAACACCAGGGGAAACTTATTCCTATAAGAGGCCAGATGTTGGTCACTTCAGGACTTTTGGGTCATCGGTTTATTGCCATGTGACCAAGGATGCACGAAAGAAGCTTGAGCCGATAGTAGAGTTGGGTATATTTGTGGGGTACACTAATACTCCCCACAACTATTGGGTGTACATGAAAACCAGTCGGATGACTGTGGTTCACAGGGATGTCAAGTTTGATGAGGAGAAGGCCATGCGAGTATCCCTTGAGAGGGACCTTGAGCTACATGCAGAGGAGGAAGTTTTAGTTTACCTAAGGTTGAGGAACCTCAAATTGATGTGGAGCAGACACATGTAGAGGTTCCTGGAGTGGAGAGATCCACTCAGGCAGAGTTTTACAGAGAGGAAAGCAAGTGCAGTAGAGAGGCTAATAGATTGTTGGATGATGCACCAGAGAATGTGGGAGAACCCTCCTCTCAGCGTAGACAATGGACGTCACCAGAGAGGTACACTAGATACATGGAACTTATGGGTGCATGTGTTGTGATAGAGCCATCTTCCTTTCAATAAGCAGTGCAACAACCAGTTTAGGTTGATGCGATGGTGGAGCAGTATGACTCCATAGTTCAAAACAGTGTTTGGGATATGGTCCCAAGACCGGAGGACAAGTCAGTTGTGAGCTCCCATTGGCTTTACAAGGTAAAGAAAGTTGTAGATGGTAGTGTGGAGAAGCATAAGCGAAGATTTTTGGCCCGTGGATTTTCATAGGTATAGGAGATTGATTAGGATGAGACCTTTGCTCTGTTGCAAGGTACTTGCCAATCAGATCTATTTTGGCATTATCACCACATATGGGTTGGAACATCCTTCAGATGGATGTGAAGACTACCTTCCTCAATGGAACAATTGAGGAACATGTGTACATAGAGTAGCCCGAAGGTTTTGAAACCTTGGACTGTGAGTCACATGTGCACTGACACAAGAGAGCGTTGTATGGGTTGAAGCAAGCACCCCATACTTGGTACACCAGGATAGATATCTACTTCACTAGGATGGGCTTCACGAAGAGTGAAGCATATGCGAACCTGTATCACATAGTGGTGGAAGGTAAGCTTTTGATCATTGTACTTTATGTAGATGATCTCATACTAACAGGTGATGAGAAGCTCATCAATTCTTGCAAGGAGGACCTTGCAAGAGATTTTGAGATGAAGGACATGGGGCTCATGAAGGACTCCTCTAGCTCGTAACTAGAGGAAGGAGGATTCTACTTCAGGAGAAGTAGTGGAAGCTACTATTTACAGGCAAATTGTGGATACACTCATGTATTTGGTGAACACAAGACCAGATATGTGTTATTCAGTTAACTAGCTTAGTCAAGTGATGGTTAGGCCTACCAAGATGTATTTGAAGGTGGCAAAGCATGTAGTGATATACCTCAGAGGCACTACTCAGTTTCGGTTGTGGTATAGATGGACAGAAGGAGTGAAGCTTCAAGGATTCACCGATGCAGATTGGGTTGGGAGTCCATTTGATAGGAAGAGCACATTAGGAGGGATCTTTAGTATCGGGTCAGCCATAGTTTCTTGGTACAGCAGGAAACAAATATCAGTTGCAATCAGTTTGGCAGAAGCAGAGTACATGGCTACAAGTCAAGTAGCATGTGAGGCTATCTAGATGAGGAAGATCCCGGTTGGTTTTTTTGGTCAGCAGATGGATCCAACATTGATTTATTGTGATAATCAGAGTTGTATCAAACTCTCTTAAAATATAGTTTTTCATGATCGATCCAAGCATATAGATATCCGGTATCATCATCTCAGAATTTGTGTATTGAGGCAGATCATCTTGTTAGATTACATTCTCATGGAGGAGAAAGATGCTGACATCATGACAAAGGCATTGCCAAGATGTAAATTTGAGTTTCACAGAGAAAAAATCACCATAGTGGATAATCCCTTTCTTGTTGAGAGGGAGTGTTGAGAAATGGCAACAAGAAATTCCAGTTTAATTTGTCCTTGAATTAAACTATGAATTAAAATAGAATTCTTTTCTCATAGAAATTTCAAAATAATTAATTAATTTAGGAAATTCGAATTGGAAGTCTTTTAGAAGACATGTATATGTTCTCCCTAAATTATAGGAGTTTAGGATGAGTTATGAATGAGTTTTAATTAGTTAACTCAGTTTATTGAGTTAAGTCTAGTTAAATTAGTTCCAATCAGTTTCAGGAGCTAATGGTGACTAAACAATCAGTTGGGACACTAGTGACCTAATCAGTGCTACTCTAGTTAACTGAAGATTCCACCATCATAAACTCATGCATGTCGATTCTGAGAAAGACCCAGTTGAGACTAGAGTGCAGGGACAATATACTATTTATTTTAGATTTTTCTGAGTTGCACTGACAGTGCATGCAATCAAGACCTGATCCTTGAGGGATTACGCTATTTTTAGAGGCTTTATTTCCATTTAAATACAAGCTATCCTTCATACGAATTACACATTGGAATAGAGACTTGGAGAGCTAGTGAATTGGCTAAGCTTTGGGCTTGAGCTTGCTTATAAGTTCGAGATTGAATTTGTTGAGTGCTGGGATTGTTCTAGAGAGAACAAGCATTGTAATTTCATCTTGATTTTCTAGATTAATACAAAACAGATAGTGGGGTTTTAAGATGTTCCTTTCCCCAACTATTTATTGTGTTATGTGACATTGATGTTCTTCCTCTTGTCGATTAGTGTTTTTCTCGATCTTTATGTGCTTCCACTGTAAAGAGTATAAGTAGATTCTTGTCTCTTGGTTTAGTAGATTACATGAGCTTGTGAATGTACAGGTTTTTCTATAATACAATCTGTTACACAGTAATTTGTCACTGCCTTCATCCCAGTCTTCCTACTGTGTCATTAGTCCAAATCATTCATGCTCATGCTCTCTAATGTTGCCAAATGACCCACTTTGCCTAAGTTTTTGCATCATCATGACTGTTGTAAAAATAAACGCGTTGATGAGCGCTCCAAAACAGACCGAACGCGCTGCCATCACAGAAGTACACGTAATTCCCGTGATGGTCGAATTTCATGAGACAGCGCGACTGTTGCTTATATTTGATCATGCTGACATGACTTTCTCCATTATGCAGTAGCGATGTCAGCGCTCTAGTACAGTTATGTACCCGCGATGATCCAGTCTAGGCGAGTTTGTTCTAACAGCCGGCCTTCCAGATGACTCCAGACCTAGTTGTTGGCCTTGTATATGTCACCCTCCCTTCTCTGGCATGTCTGTTTCACCATTTGAGCCACCTTCCTGGAGATAATCTCATCTTCCCACCATTCATGGAGACTCCTTCTCCTATTTAAGCCTCCACCATTGCTATGAGCTGCTGGGTTTTGGAATTCATAGTGTTTGGAGTGTTGCTGATAGTGTGTGAGCTTGATAGGTAGCTGCTGTGACAAGTGTGGGATTGTTAGAGAGCTTAAGGAAGGTTGTGAAGTGTTTTGATCTTGTGTAAACTTGTGAGTGAGAGAGTTTTGTCTTGGGAGATCTATCTTCAAGGGTGAATGCTTGGGGAACTTGCTGGCTGGACCCTCTTGAGAAGGATTTGACGTCATAACTATGGTTGTATTCTTCTTTGTTTATCAATAATAGACGACTATCATTATGGTTCCACTCTTATTGTCTTGATGATGGTGATTGAGTTATATCCTTTCTGACTGATATATAGTTGCATCTATTGGATTTTATGCTTGTGTTTGTATCATTATTTGCGTGTGCAGGTATCCGTTCACGAGGATCGAGGGGATTGTGACCAGCCGGAGCAAAGGAATGGGAGCAACAACTCTTCTACAAGTACTAGCGTTGGAATCCAGGTAGGCCCTCATCATCGGTCTTTAATTTGCAATTAGGAACCTGCGTGTTAGTGTTGTTTGATTGTTGCCAGACCCTATTTGGACTAGTAGGGATTGCCTCTGTCCGCAGAGGGGATTTACCTCCACAACAATTTGGCGACTCCACTGGGGAAATTTACCTTGTTGTTTGATTTGTAAACTTTAGACGGAGCCTGAAGCACGGCCAGATAGCCTTCGAAACGCTATTGCTCTGCATTAGCGAAGTAGATCAACGCCACTTCAGTCAATCTCCGGTTTGGTTTACGAACTGAATGGCTTGGAGCTGGCCTTTGTCCCTTTTTGTTCATTCTTTCCTTGAGCTTGTTTTTGGTCTCTTTTCAAAATTTGGGGATTAGTTCTCTGTTTCTTGGTTTCCTGGTTTGGTCTGGGAGATGCCTTGTTTGTTTAAAGATTGACTGTCTTGGTTTGGGAGTTTTTGGCTTGATTGTGGCTGTTTTTGAACATCATCGCGGTTTATAATTAAACAGTCGTGCTGTCATCGCGTACCCCTTTCTGTGATCTCCTGTTCATCGCGTTAATACACCTAACAGTCGCGACGGTTCTGTAAATCGGACCATCGTGGGTAAGGCGTGTACTTCTGCGCTGACATCACATTGTTGCTATGTGTAGTTCTTTATCAGTGCATTGTTACTGTGTATCACCCGCGCTGATTCCTGTAGAATTGAATTTCTTCAATTCTACCTCCTGAACCTGTTGGTCTTGCTATCCCCTACTGTTCTCACTTGGTTTCTGACTTGTTCTTCACTGTTTGGAGGTTGAAACACTCTCTTGTGAGTTTTGTTGAGCGAGTCTTGCCTTTTTGCTTTGTGACCTAGTTTTATTGTTCCATGTTTGTTGGATCAGCCTTGCTTGGTTACTTGTTTGCAAAGGTTTGTTTACTGCTTGCTATTGGTTTGATTGAGCCTTCCTCTTTGCTTGCTTTTGCTTGGTTGTTTAAGTGATCATTATTGAACCAATCTTGACATTGTTTCGATTTCTTTTCACTACCCGGACACAGATCACAATTGTTTTGGGTCAACCGGTTTTTCACATTTGTTTGTTATCGTTTCTCAAAGTTTGTTTAATGCACTTTGCCATCAACAAAAAAAAATCTCTTTTTCTTTGTATTAAGTTAATAAGAATTAGAAGCTTTTCATTTTGACTAGTGATTAGTGATCTTGAAGAAAAGTTTGTGAATTTCCATTAGCTGCATTAGGGAAGCTATTTGTTGTTTTGTGATCATTTCGTTTGCGTGAAAACCCTCTCGTAACTAGCATTCATCGAATGGAATGACATATTTTGGCATATAGTTTGCATTTAGGGAATTTTGAGAGATTACATACGGTAAGGCCTGAAAACCGAAACCTAATACAAGATCAACCTTAAAATGAACTGAATGAACCTAAAAACACATTGGAACATAATGCATGTTGTTTAGAGGTCTAGGCTAGAGATGTGCTCCGGCGTCGTTAAACCTAGTCACTTTTGTTTCACTTAAGGTTGGGTGATTCCTCCTTCCGTGACACAATAGTGGTCTAGCACGGATTTGAGCTCCCACGTACCGTCGAGTATATGGGGAGACCCCACTAGGTTATCATCCTTTATCCATAGGAAGCCGTGTCTGCCACCTCACAAGCCGTAACACACCGAACACAACATTCGGGAAGATTGGCTGCCATACGGAAAGTCCTTGGTTTTCATATGACTGCCAAGGTGTTTATGCAGTTTTACGGATTTGTTTGGTAAAACTTTTTGCCTAGCTCTCTAGAGTAGTCACTTTCGTTCCTTTTCAGACTCTCTAAAAGAAAAGGTCCATCTGAGCACTTGTCACTTCAGGCTCATTAAGCATTCGAAGGCGACTAGAGTCATCTTTTTGTCCTTTTCTCGACTCTTAAAAAATAAAAAGGTCAAGTTATGTCCTTGCGTCTTAAAATTTATTTGGCCATGATTAACATTTACCCGGTTAGATCTTGTTTGCGTTAGTTTGAGTAGGGTTCTTTCTCGTTTTTGATGGCAACTTTTCTGGAGTTTACCAACCCAGGCATCCCCTCTAATGGGAATCCTGGTCATTTCCCTCCTTTTGGAAATGTTGGTGCTCCTTACATGGCAACGTTGTCCCTTCCTGGGTTAACCGTTGGGTTGCCTGTTTGGTAGTTCTCAACCTCTCTGGTCCCTACCTTCTCAACTGTTGGTCAATCAGTTCCTCCACCCGAACAACATCATGTTGATTCTAAGGTGGCCCTCTCCCCTTCTTCGCCTATTTCTACGTCCTCGTCTTCTACTTCGCCTGGTGAAAGTCTGGATTCAAGTAACCAGGTGGCTAAGAAGAAGAAGAAGAAGACGAAGAAGAAGAAGGCTCATCAGCGAGAGGCTAAAAGTGCAGTGATTGCTCCAAATCCAACTCAAGTCGAGCCACCTTCTGCTCCTCTGCGGAAGGTCAAATTTCCTTGTAGGTTATGCAAGGATGACCATCTTCTTCGTGATTGTCCTGGCATTCCGAGGATCTTAGACGTATGGTCTCACGATCCGGCTCGTCCCTCATCGTCCTCTGAAGCTCATGGAGATGCCACCCTATCAACTGACAACATTCAGAAGAAAGGAAAGATTCGAATTCCGTGTAGACTATGTGAGGGCAATCATCCCCTTCACCTTTATCTGCTCATGGATAAAGCTTCCGCTGTTTTGGAAAGTCTTACAGCTTCTTCACCCCAACTTCATGTTGGTTATCAGAGGCTCTCTTTAGACCCTCTCCCTGTGGACAAAGAGATCAACTTAGATTCTTCGCTTGTCTATCCTCCTCCTTCCAAACCTAGCTGTGCCAAGCCTGTTCCAGACCAACCATTGGTCAAAGAGAGTGTTGACTTGGGTTCACCACCTGTCAATCACTCTATTTCAGAAGAGCATCATGCCCATGTTCTTCTCGTCTCGTCAGATTCTCCTGAGTCTCAGAACGACCCTCATATCCTCGCTGATCAAGAAGGTCCTTCTTCATCTCCTGTCACCCAGGGGGGCAATCATACGATTCCCCCACTGAGTAGTTTGGCCGTCTCCTTCGACTGGAGTCACTTGACTGCTTTCCGCCTTCCTTCCCATGTGCCTTTCCAGATTACAGTACATGCCTATGGTAAAGCAGTACTTGGCACTGTTCTGGATGAAGGTGCGTCAGTCAGTCTTATGCTGTTCACTACTTGGCAAGCTTTGGGTTCCCCACAGCTTGTGTCGGTCGCACAGAATCTGTTAGCGTTTGACGGAGGAACCAGTCAACCATTAGGGATCCTTCCGAAGTTCCCTATTACTTTGGGAGGCAAAACTGTCTATATAGATGTACTGGTTACCCAAGGTGCTTTAGATTTCAGTCTCCTCCTTGGCCGTGACTATGTTTATGCCATGGGGGCCCTTGTTTCTTCACTTTTCCGTGTGGTTTGCTTTCCACACGACGGAAGAATCGTGACTATAGATCAATTATCGTTCTTTAGTCCCCCGGTGCCTCCTACGCAGTTGTCATCCCCTCTTGGTTTTTATCCACCAGTTGTATTTGCCCCACCACAGATCAACTACGTGGCCACTTATCCCGTGCCTATATCCAGTGATGTCACCGTCGTCCGTAGTGTCCTGGGGGCATTGGGTCCTAACTTCCGAGATGTTGTCCTTCCACCGGGAGTGCCACTCTTGGAAGCAATGACTTCCTATTCATTATGATGAAGTTCGTTCGGAGCATAGTTCGTGTTCCTATGTCAAGCTCCTTAAAAAATGAAACTAGGTTTGGTCGGAGCATAGTTCACTTTCCTATGTCAAGCTTCTTAAAAAATGAAACTGGTTTCGGAGCATAGTTCGTGTTCCTATGTCAAGCTCCTTAAAAAATGAAACTAGGTTTGGTCGGAGCATAGTTCGTGTTCCTATGTCAAGCTCCTTAAAAAATGAAACTAGGTTTGGTCGGAGCATAGTTCACTTTCCTATGTCAAGCTCCTTAAAAAATGAAACTGGGTCTGGAGCACAGTTCCTTGTCTTGTGTCAAGCTCGTTAAAAAATGAAACAAGGGTTATGAGGATAGTTCTTTCGTTGTGTCAACCTCATTAAAAAATGAAACAACTTCTTTTCCACATCGAGTCTTTGATTAAGATCTCGTAAAATCCAAGTCGAGTCTTTCCAAGATCTCGAATGTGAACCTTCATTCCATCCAACTCATCGAATGCAATGAAGCTTGGGGGGCATGTACCTCAATTTGCGTTATTATGCTAGGGGCATGCAAACTCATAACAAGCATAGTTTTTCGTTTCAAGCTTGTGTAAACATGAAACCGAATCCAAGCAGAGTTCTCCATGGTTCAAGCTTGTGTAAAAATGAACCCATACCCGATTCACATCTTGTGATTGACGCTTTATCCGCTAAATTCTGCTAGATGAGCCTTGGTTGTTTCATTCCATTGCTACCATCTCTTTGGCCGATCATATGCTCTCACTTGGTTTTTTTTCCTTTCTTGAGGAACCGTAGTTATGAGTGGTTTTGTTAGCCAGCCTCTTGACCATTATATGTTTTGAGCAGTTCCACCATTGCCGGAACCAATTACTACCCTTTATACCACTCGTTCCTCTAGGATGAGTCACCTTTAAGCTCTTTTCTGACTCGTAAAATATGAAAAGATTGCCGAGTATTTTTCCCTTTTTGACTCATTAAAGAGAATAAAAATGGAGGTCTGCTTTTAGCTCTTTTCTGACCATCTAAATATGAAAATATTGCCTAGTTATTCCTCTTGACTCATTAAACGTAAATAAGAGGAAGTCGTCTTTAAGCTCTTTTCCGACTGAAACAAGAAAAGATAGCCGAGTCTCCCTCTCAACTCATTAAAAGAATCAGGAGGCGGTCGCCTTTAAGCTCTTTTTTCGACCGTTTAAACTTAAAAAGATTGTCAGGTTTTTGTTGTTTCAAACCCGTTATTGGCTACGAAACGGCGTGCTTCTGACTGCTTTTTTACTTTTTTGGGTCGAAGTTACTACTTACGAAAAGTACTCCTCGATCATACTGGTCGGGCGGTTCTTTCGGGCATTGTTTTATACTTTTTCGGGCTCGAGAGACACAACTTTACGAAAAAGGACTCCCCTGAAGTTTCCTTTTCTGCCATCTTTTCAGACTCTCTAAATAGGAAAAGACGTCGAGTTCTTCCTTTGTCAAACTCATTAAAACTTAATGACATCGGATTCTGTCGAAATGACGCCTTTCAAGCATATGCTATCCCCGTCAAGCTTGTCGTCAAAAAATAACCGAGGTACTTGCCAGCAATGGTGGGGAAAATGGAGCCACAATCATTGTCGTGTTGGCAGTATGTCGCTCTTGAACATGGCACTTGTCTACATTCGTGTCTGGGTGGGGACATCTCATCTTGTTTTTACACTTGCCTCCATGGGTTTGGGTTATCCTGTTTGACCTCTCATCTACTCATTGCCCTGTCACCATGACCCCTGATCATTTGATGTCAAATACTGCCAAGTCCATTGTCGTGCCGCCGATATGTTCAAGAGAAGTTGACCTCTGCAGAATACTCAACCTCCCTCTAATACCGCACGCAAAATATCTTATCCTTATCTGTCTCGTGTCGATGATGTGGGAAACATTATGGCCCACCTTCGATCAAGGTCACTTCCTGTTGACTTCAACTCATTATCCAGGAAGTTGACCTAGAGACTCACTTCAGGTACCTTGGAGCCTGCATGCCTCAATGGCATGTTCTTTGTGTTCGACGCGAGGTTTTCATCATTGGCCTCTAATCGAATGATTCTGCAGGTGTTCGACGCCAGCTCACTGATTCGCACACCGTAGATTGTACCTATAGTACCTTGAGGACCATTGTCATTATTGGTGGTACCTCTCGCGTCTGTTAACAGTTTTCATCATTGACTGGTAATCAGACGATGTTCTTGCATGTTCGACATCAACTCCTATATTCGCATGCTTGGAATTGTACTTTTTTCGGGTCGAGATGGAGCGCAAGACCCTGGATTTTGTCTGTAGAGATCCAGGTTGCGATTTTGTGGATTATTATGATCATTACATGACTCATTGATGGATGGCTGTGACCATACCTTTATTATCATCATAGTCTCATTAGCTGGGTGGCTGCATCCATACCACAGGCCTCTTTCATATGTCTTTTGGATGGTTGCGCCCATGCCTAGACTACATGTAATTGATTATCAGAGATATCAGTTGTAATTGTGTGCAGGTTCTTCCCGGTGGTGTTCCAGTTCAGTCAATTTCGTAACGCATTTCACCCCTCCCACTCTCTCGGGCTTCATGCTTTAGGGGGCATCTGTTACACAGTAATTTGTCACTGCCTTCATCCCAGTCTTCCTACTGTGTCATGAGTCCAAATCATTCATGCTCATGCTCTCTGATGTTGCCAAATGACCCACTTTGCCAAAGTTTTTGCATCATCGCGACTGTTGTAAAAATAAACACGCTGATGAGTGCTCCAAAACAGACCGAACGCGCTACCATCGCGGAAGTACACGTAATTCCTGTGATGGTCGAATTTCATGAGACAGCGTGACTGTTGCTTATATTTGATCGCGCTGACATGACTTTCTCCGTTATGCAGTAGCGATGTCAGCGCTCCAGTACAGTTATGTACCCGCGATGATCCAGTCTAGGCGAGTTTGTTCTAACAGCCGGCCTTCCAGATGACTCCAGACCTGGTTGTTGGCCTTGTATATGTCACCGTCCCTTCTCTGGCATGTCTGTTTCACCATTTGAGCCACCTTCCTGGAGATAAGCTCATCTTCCCACCATTCATGGAGACTCCTTCTCCTAATTAAGCCTCCACCATTGCTATGAGCTGCTAGGTTTTGGAATTCATAGTGTTTGGAGTGTTGCTGATAGTGTGTGAGCTTGATAGGTAGCTGCTGTGACAAGTGTGGGATTGTTAGAGAGCTTAAGGAAGGTTGTGAAGTGTTTTGATCTTGTGTAAACTTGTGAGTGAGAGAGTTTTGTCTTGGGAGATCTATCTTCAAGGGTGAATGCTTGGGGAACTTGCTGGCTGGACCCTCTTGAGAAGGATTTGACGTCATAACTATGGTTGTATTCTTCTTTGTTTATCAATAATAGACGACTATCATTATGGTTCCACTCTTATTGTCTTTATGATGGTGATTGAGTTATATCCTTTCTGACTGATATATAGTTGCATCTATTGGATTTTATGCTTGTGTTTGTATCGTTCTTTGCGTGTGCAGGTATCCGTTCACGAGGATCGTGGGGATTGTGACCAGCCGAAGCAAAGGAACGAGAGCGACGACTCTTCTACAAGTACTAGCATTGGAATCCAGGTAGGCCCTCATCATCGGTCTTTAATTTTCAATTAGGAACCTGCATGTTAGCATTGTTTGATTGTTGCTAGACCCTATTTGGACTAGTAGGGATCGCCTCTGTCCGCAGAGGGGATTTACCTCCACAACACAATCTCTATATAAAATTTTGGTGATTTTTAAGGTGAAATAATTTTATACTATAAAATTTGGGTGAGTCATTTTTAGAAAAAAATGGAAATTAGCGAATCTTTTTTTTGGAAAAAGCATGGAAAATTGGCCCAATTGTGAATATTAGCCCCTAAATTTTTCCCTGATTAGACTCATAGTGCCACACCATCCACTAACACTCACATCCCATAATTTTCTGGTAGAAATAGACTCCCTGAAATCCAACCAAGATATTAAACAACTTCTTCTACTCAAACAATAGTTGAAGAACCTACATCCCCAACAAAAGGATTAACCTTTCTCTCCTCGACAGGAGAACAACTTTTAGGATAAGAATTAGAGGTTCCTCGTGAAGAGGAAGAGGGAGCTTATTTTAATATACCATTAGTAGAGGAAACAAAAGAAGAACTAGGTAATCCTATTATAGAAACTTATATTAGCTCTGAAGAATCTACAATAGCAGGGGAAGGAGAAGGACAAGCACACAATGTAAATGGTGAACTTAGGATTGAAGGTGGAAGATGCAAAGGAGAAAATAGAGGAGGAGGTGGAGGACAAGTGGTAGAGGAGAACTAGATCCTTATGTATTTCCTATTGTTTATGAAGATACCATAGCCACAATGAAAAAAATCTCACCCTCTATCCCCCTAATTTCCATGGTTTAAGAAATGGGGATCCAGGAACATTTATTTTTCAGTTTGAATTTTTATGTAGATCTTATGACTACTTACTTGATCCCTAGAGATTGAAATTATTTCCAGCTAGTCTTAAATATGGAACACTTAAATGGTTCATGGAACTAGGAACGCATACTATTAGGACATGGAAATAAATGAAAAATGTGTTCTTAGAAAAATATAAGGATTCTTTCATGCCTCATAACCTTAAGGATGAAGTCTTTAAGATGATGCAAAAAGAGGATGAAAGCCTTGAAGACCTAGTTGAAATATTTTCCTACAATGTTAAAAGGGCTAGGATGCATGACTTAGAAGATGAAACATTAAAATCTCTTTTGTTGAAACACAATAGAGATGAATAGGATGATCTTATTAATTTAATGGGAAAATGAGATGTTTATCAACTTTCATTTGGTGAAATATTTGATTTGTGTAAACATATTTCAAGGGGCAAGGCTAGAACTGGTAAAAATCCAAGAGACCCTGTCATGTCAAGAATTAGTAAATATGAAACTAGAACAGTAAGTAGATCTAAAATAGGAATTTTTCTTGATAGTTTCAACACATATATCCTTGGGAGTCTTAGTGAGCAAATAGATACTCTTAAGATACAAAACAAGAAAAAAGATGAGAATGTTGCATTATCTATTTTCTATCCCATATGTAGGAAAAAAACATGCCTTCAGAGAATGCCCCCTTGATAGTATAGAAATTTTTGTCATATGTTCTGAAAATTATAATACAAAGGAATGTCCCTCAATACCTAGTCTTAAACATGTTTTTCAAGATGAGGCTAGAACAAGCCAAGATGAATCATTTTTCTTTATTGCAAAAAGGCCATGGAAAAATCAATAACCAAATATGACCCAAGTTTTAAATAATCAATCTTATGCACAACCACAAAATAAATGGACTGCACCTAGGCCTTGGCAACCTTAGCCCCCACAACCTCAAAATCTATCTTGGGCACAAGGTTGGAAAAATACTTATATCAGAAATCCTCAATATCCTCAATTCCAAAAACCTTATTATTTTCCGCCAAATTACTATCCTCCTTATCCAAATAAACTTCCTCAATTCCAAAAATCAAATCAACAACTTTCATTACCATTTCCTCAAAAATCCAATTCACTACCTACTCAACCACTCCTAAATCAAAATAATAAGAATCAACAAGTTGTTTACAATGTTGAAGGACAAAATTTTCAAGCTTGTATGTTAACCCCATTAGTTCTAAATGATGTTCAACTTAGATCTCGAAGGGTTTTGTAAAAGAATTCATGAACAGTTGCCATCCAAAAATCTAAAGAGGGTTAATTTCATGAAAAGAACAAATATTGATCAATAAAATTCTCCTCTAAAGGAATATGTTCCTTTACAATCAAAGGATAAGCAAATAAAACAAGTTCCTACAATTCCTCTAGTAGAACAACCTTGTATATCATTACAGGATCCACCTTTTCTTCAAAGGCTCAAAATTGATAAAGGGAATAGAAAGGAAAATTGTTGTATAACATTACAATATGCTAGATGAACTTAAAAATATTTGCATCAAAATTCCTTTACTTCATAAATGAAATACCAATATTTGCAAAAACTATTAAGGATCTATGCATTAGAAAACTAGGAAGAAAAAGAAAAGATGTTAAAATGATCCAATTGGTAGGAAAATATGTTGATACTATGATGGGGAAACCAATTGTTCAAAAATATCTAGATCCAAGTGGCCCTGTTGTACAAATTCATATCAATGGTATTGAGATTCCAAACACTTTGATTGATATAGGAGCAACCATCAAAATTAAAAGTAAATATACAATGGAGCAATTAAACCTTCCTAATCTTCAATATACCCCTACATTGTTACAATTGGTAGATATAAATATTATACAACTAGATGGTGCATTAGAAGACGTGTCTATTTCTCTAGATTAGTGGGAATATCCTATTGATTTTGTGATTTGAACTCCCAAGAATAATTTAGGAGGCCATCCATTGATCCTTGGTAGACCTTGGCTAGCTACATCTGATGCATTTATAAGTTATAGACTTGGTGACATGTCTATTTCTTATGCAAACTCCACTAATAAATTCACATTGTATCCACCTGTGAAAACAATAGTTGAAGAAGAAAGTGAAATTTGGATAGATGATGATAATGAAGACTTTGATGATATGCAACAAGTATATTCTCTTTCATAATTCGATGAGGAATATTAATTAATAAAGTTAATAAATAATAATGATCCTTCCTTATATTGTGATCAAAATCAAAGTTTTCGAGATCAATTCAATATTGAATATTTATCATATCACCAAATGGCTTTACATTTTATGGAAAAGTTTGGAAATTCTGAAGTAGAAATTTTTGTAAGCAAAACATTAAATATTAATGATAACTTGGAAGAATTTCAAAAGAGGAAATTGATAAATATGCTACAAAAATAGTCCTTTGTTTATGCATGGGAGTACACTGATATGAAAGGGATTGATCCTAAAATTTGTATGCATCATATTTATATACAGGAAAATGTCAAACTAGTTGGACAACTTGAGAGAAAAATGAACCCTAATATGAGAGAAATTTTTAGGAGGAATTACAAAAGTTACTTAATGTGAATTTCATCTATCCAATATCAAATACTTGATGGGTGTCACCTTTGGTCATTGTTCTAAAGAAAAATGGGAAATGGAGAGTATGTATTGACTACATGGAATTAAATAAAGCTACCTTGAAAGATAATTTTCCAATACCTTTTATAGATAAAGTATTAGATACCTTAGAAGAGAAGAAGTATTTTTCATTTCTAGATGGTTTTAGTGGGTACAACCAAATCCAACTAGCACCAGACGATCAAGATAAAACTACTTTCACATGTCCATGGGGAACATATGCCTATTTGGTACTTCCCTTCAGATTATGTAATGCACCTACCACATTTCATAGGGAAGTTTTAGGTATCTTTTCTCATCTAATTCATGATTGTGTGGAAGTTTATATGGATGGCTTTACTGTATATGGAGATACTTTTGAAGAATCTATTGAAAATTTGGAAAAAAATCTTATTAGATGTAAGGAGGCAAACCTTTCATTAAGCCATGAGAAATGTTTTATGATTTTCAATGAGGGGATTTTTTAGGCCACCATATTTCAAGTGATGGAATTAAAGTGGATACATCTAAAGTAGAAATAATTTGTAGAATTTCATTTCCTGTTTGTCAAAGAGAAGTAAGAAGTTTTTTTAGATCTATTGGTTATTATAGAATATTCATAGAAAATTTCACAAAATTATCCTCTCCAATTTTCAAACTTCTTGCAAAAGATTTTGAATTTGTTTGGAATTCTGACTATCAAAAAGCATTTGAGAGATTGAAGCAGAAGATTACTAAAGCACCAATTTTAAGAGGACCTAATTGGTCTCTCCCTTTCCATATTTCTAGTGATTCTTGAGATACAACTCTAGGAGTTATGTTGGGACAAAAATATTTAACTCCTTATGCTACTTATTATACAAGAAATTCGTTGACTCCAACAGAGTTAAATTACACTGTAACAGAAAAGGAGCTTTTAGCTGTTGTGCATCCCATTAATAATTTTTGTTATTATACCATTGGTTATGAAACTTTCATTCGTACATATCATTATGCTATTAGAGATTTAATTAACAAACCAATTACTAATGGTAGAACTACAAGATGGTTGTTATTATTACAATAATTCAACATTACTATTCTTGATAGGTCAGGAAAAGAAAAAAGAGTTGTTGATTTTCTTTCTAGAATGCAAAATAATAATGATGATGTACCTGTAAAAGATAAATTTCCTAATGAATATATTTTTGTAGTATCTACTAAAACACCTTCATTTGTAAATATTGCTAATTATTTGACTACAAAAGAGTTACCTCCACAACTATCAGCTAGTGAAAAGAAAAAATTTATCAAAACCAGTACACCTTATTCTTGGATAGATGGAGAGTTGTATAAAACTGGACCTAATTTGATTATCCGAAGGTGTGCTCGAGAAGATGAAGTACCAAAAATCTTGAAATCTTGTCATGATGAGCCATGTGGAGGATGCTTTGCTGACAAAAGACCTTCCTACAAGATCCTTCTTTTGGGACATTATTGGCCATCTATTTTTAAGGATGCCAAAGAACATGTCAAAATATGTGGTCGTTTTCAAAGAATGGGGAAGTCTATTCCATCAGATGAATTGCCTTTACAACCACATGTACTTGTAGAGCCTTTTGAGAAATGGGCTCTAGATTTTATTGCGCCAATAAATCCTCCATTTAAATAGAAAAGGTATATACTTGGGTGTACAGATTATGTTACAAAATGGGTAGAAACTAAACCTCTTTTGTTTGCAACTGAAAATGATGTAGTTACATTTATTTTTGAGGATATATTTACTTGTTTTGGTGTTACAAGAGAAATTGTAACAGATCAAGGTACTCAATTCACATCTAAGTTAGTGTAGAATATCATGGAACAATATAAAATCAAGCATCGAAAGTCTACTCCATATCATCCACAAGCCAATGGACAAGTGGAATCCACCAACAAGGTACTTGAAGCAATTCTAACCAAGATTGTGCATTTTCATAGGAAAGATTGGGAAGAAAAGCTTCTAGAAGCACTATGGGCATATTGAACCACATGGAGAAATACAATTGGACATACTCCTTATGAGCTTGTCTATGGGAAGCAAGTTTTTCTTCTAATTGAGTTCCAAGTGGAGACCTTTAGAAAAACTGCTAAATTGGGCCTTGATCTATCATAAGCTCAAAAATAAAGACTAGCACAATTAAATGAGCTATATGAGATCCGAAAATATGTTATCCAATAACTAACATAGTTGAACAACAAAGATAAAAATGGCATGACAAATTTATAAAAGCTAAAAATTTCAAACAAAGTGACTGGACTCTTCTTTTTTATTCCAAATTCAAAGACTTTCAATGGAAATTTCAAAATCATTGACTTGGTCATTATGAGATTCATACTATTTTTTGTAATGGAGTCAAAATCAAAACTATTGATGATGAACAAGTTACTTTCCTTGTTAATGGTCATATATTAAGATTGTATCATAAACCACTAACAAAAGAAGAGTTTGTCAAATATTTGCAAGAGAATTTTGAATTCAAGTTGGTCAAGAGAGGAAAATTTTCTCCCCATTTTCCAACTTCATGGTAATTTTCTTAACATATATAAAGAAGTAAAAATAAAAATAAATAAATAAGTATAAGCATGAAAACCCACTATGTTGGCATACATATGTAGAAAATATTAACTAAACACCAAGAGTTCTTGGCAATTTATATTTTCATAATTCCCTTGTCATTTCCCTATTTCTTTTTATCCCTCCTTTTCTAATAATTTTTTAGGTGGTAAGCCACACTTCTGAAGATCAGCCTTCTTCACTAATCATCAAAGAAGCATCAAAAATAAAGAATCCTCATCTGATCAAGCACCAAATATCGAGGAATAAGTAGAAACGAAATAAATGTCGTTATGTAACTAAACTTCAATTTCGCAGCTGAGTTTAATTTCCATAGTCAGAACAACATCAACACCTCACATTCAGAGAATCCACAACAAAGGAACATTAAAGGTATCCACAACAAAGGTATGTAGGATGTTAAATTATTTTCATATGAGAGCATTAGATTTTAATTCATTGCATGATTTCATTAAAAAAACTTAAGTTATTAAAAGAACTTATGAACTGCCGAAAGATTATGTCCCACTACCATAGCTATTACAACCTTATTTTATCATCATGAATTACCTTGTGACATCAAATATATACGAAATCGCATAAATCATATCGATCCTATAAAAGTGGATCCAAAAATTATGGGAAATCATGTGAAAATGTTTTAGTCCTATCAAAAATCAAATAACAAGCGAGAACCTCACACCATAATCATCCCACTCCATTCCATATCCATCGTTGTTCTATTTTCTCACCCCCTTATTGTCAACTCCCCATTGCCTCTGTCAGAAGGAAACAATTCAAGACTAAGATTTTTGTCCACCATGGGTATCATCGTCTGATCATAACCAAATGGAGTCAGGTTCCTTCAAGCATACCCATGAGTTAGAGAACAATTGCAAAAATTAGGGTGGCTCGGGTTCTTTGAAAATTTTGATGGGCATGAGACAGAAGTGACTAAAGATTTTTCTCAGATTTTAGATTGGGTCAAGGAAGAAATCAATGACATTAATATTATATTGATAGAGTCAATCATGGAAGAAGCTATGGAATTACCCAGAAATGGAGAAATATAGTTTAATGACATAAAAATAGAGAAATATTGGGTAAACTTCCTCAAAGAACTCGGTATGGACATTTCTATCTTTAAAAAAGGAAGTCTAGTTACAAAAATGAAATGAAAATGGAGGAATTTTTTGTTGGTTATTGTTGGGTAGCAGAAGCCCCGTGCAACGGTAATGGGGCACAAAAGCCCAAAACTTTGGATAAAGATAGGATGCACAGAGTGCGATTTGTAGTAAGTTGAAGTCAAAGGGTAGTCTGCCAAAAAATAATGTAAAGAAATGTAAGTTGAGTCGGCCCGCTCGTGGATCACAGTCCATGGAAAGGTATAAATAGAGTGAGGCTCTATGGGTAGAGGTAGCTAAGTTTTGGTTGTATGATCTTGGATCTGTAATGTAATGGGTCTTTGAGGAGAATAATCTGTAAGCGTATATAAGTTCAAGTCAGGGTTTGGGTAGTGGATAGGGGCTCTACCGCTGTGTGTGCAGAGGCTTGGAAGAGTCCACAGCCTGGAAGAGTCCGCGATTGGGTGCGTGAACCCCTGCAGATGAGTGCGTAGGGTGGATCTGGATGTATTGGTGAAGAATTTGAATAAAAAGATAAGTTGTTTCTGTAATTCTGTGTTAAATCTGAATTATCGTGGATCTAACTTTTGGTATGGTTAATGTAACTGTTTGATCTATGTGCATATGTTTATGACATAATTATATGTGAATTTGAGTTTATTCTAAGTGCGTGAATGGGTTAAATCTATTAAATGTTTTCTTAAAGACCCTACGAAGTAGATCTGATTTACATTACTTCGTCAAATAGATTAGATCCATAAACAATGCGCTAACAGGAAGTAAGGGTCATTCTGGGTCTGAATCTACGCGAATATAGAGTAGCGCGAAGCGCAGAACGGTGCACAAAGCCTCCAGACCACATCTAGACATCCCAAGGGTGTGGAAACCTAGTTCTAGCACCCTCCCTTGCTACCTCGGATGAGACCTCAACCTGCGCTCCATGGACTGTTGCCGAAAGGGCCGGTAGTTGCGGGATTTGTTTGCTAAACAATTCTTCTGAACCTAGGTCAAGCCCATATAAGCCAACAAATGGTTCCATTGCCGGGATCGGGATCTGCCTAAGGGGAGTCTAATGTTGGGATGCTGGAACTATACAAAGAAAGAGATTGAGGAGTGGTGGGATTTGAAACTCTATGAGTTCGCTACTCAGGAAAACAAGAACCCACGAATATCGAAGGAAGATTGGCTGGACCGCTATATATACACAGATATTCACGAGGTATTCTTCGCAACATTTCCAGTAGAACTATACGAGTGGATCGCGAGGTTAGCAGATAGTGTGGGAAGGTGCAGATTGGACAAGCCTATTGTGTGGACTCTGGAACTGGGGCACAAGTTAAAAGCCACTGACGATAAAATTTTGTGCACAGTAGATCATTAGATGGATCAGGTAATAGGAAGATTTATCACTGAGTTCATGATAGATATAATTGTGAGCTATAGTGAAGCAAAAAGGCAATTTCTTCAAGGACCTTGGGGTAGGTACATCAACTCATTGAATATGTGGATTAAGATGATATTGTGTGAAAAACAAATTATGCACGTTTATTGATGTTTGGAGTAACGCGGATGGGAAAAGGTTACTACGAAGTGGGAGGGAGAGGAAACAGTCCTTTGGCATCTATTTCACGGGAAAGAGAGGAGGATCTCATGAGGTTCTCTCCAAGAAGTGCAGTCCAGTTGATCAGGGAATGCTTCCCACTGATACTGCCTCCGTCCACGCCACCACCCTCTTCACCTACATCAAATCCGTCCACCCCAACACCAACCCCACCACCACCAAAAGTCAGGATGGAGAACGCAATCCAGCTGCCAACATTTAAAGGTGTAGGAGATGAGGAACTGGGCTGGTTTTGGTTTCTAATAAAGTCTGTATGGGATGCTCATGGCATCACAGATGATAACATGAAGAAGGCTACCTTAGTGAGCGTGCTGCAGGACCACGCACTGGCCTGGTACATGAAATATTCAAGTGATCATCCAAATGAAGGAATAACAACAATCCAAGAGGCACTAAACAAGGAATTTGGGTGACCAAAGTCAGAAACACAGTCAGTTATTGGGTTCAAGGAGATTGTAATGTTTCCTGGTGAAACCTCATGGGATTTGGATCAGAGGTTGAAGAGCACCATCCGCGAGGCCAACATGACACTAATGGATGCGCAACACCATGCTTGGTTTGTTGCATCATTAATGCCATATCTGAGATCGGCTTGTCGCAAAAAAATATCTCAACCCAAGGCGAAGCACTAGAGGCAGCAATGCGGCTGCACGAAACCCCAATATAGGATCCAGGGTTGGGAGTACAGAAAATCCAAGAACAAATACAAAACTTATGTCTAGAGATATGAAGCTTGAAACAAGGACAAGTGCCTAGGATAGAGGTACGGGAAGAGGTGTGATGTATCAAATGTAAGGGACAGGGCCATGATAAGGACCACTGTCCGATCTTCACGAACTATACGGTAGGAGGGGGACCAATAGCATTGTGACCAGAGGTACAAGCTAAGCCAAGCATGGCACCTGCACTCTAGTACGTAGTTTGTCAGGTGGGAGGAAAGCATGCCACAGACAATTGTCACCTATTGCCAAACTTAAGACAACCCCCTCCTCAACAGTTATTTTGTAACTTCTATAGAATAGTGGGCCACGATGAAATAAATTGCCGTAGTTACGAGATGTTGATGGATTGAACACCTGCTTATAAGATGAAAACTGAGGCGTGTAGGCAAGATCCTACCACACCGCTACCATGGGGAGGGTACCAAGGACATAGACAGGGCTGCAGGGGAATGGGACCTGGACGAGGACGAGGACAATTAATTTTCTATAACTGTAGAGGGTTGAGGCATTACGCACGGGATTACATGAACCCAACCAAAGCCTATTGTCCTTACTGTTACCAATTTGACCACGAAGTAGTCAATTGCCCCACGTTGATTGCTCAGATGCGGGAAAAGGGGGTGCTTCCAGCTAACCCTACTTAGAACATCCAAATGATGAAGGTTAAACCCCCAGTAGAGGATCCTAACGTAAATATGATGCTCCAAAGTGGCACCACCACCAGAGAGGATAAGGGGAATCAGCCAAAGATGGATGCATGGGTCCATAAGGCCCCCCCGAAACAACCAGACTTTGACTTGGAGCGTGTGAAGGAAACCTTTATGGAAGCCAAAAAGAACTTCGCGAAAGCATCTACGTCGGAAAGTAAGGATCAATTCAGATCAAAGAAGGGTACTTCTATGCTAACCACCTTCTTGGAAACTTGCATGAACTTACTCAGAGATGCTAAAGTAGTAAAGGAGTTGCAACAACTAATAACTCGACGTGTGGGAGTGGACAAATTGTGAATGATCCAAAAATTAGGCAAACATGCTTTGCGCATAGGGTGAGAAATGCGACTAACTATCCAGATCGGAGACTATGAGATCGATCAGGTCATTTTAGAATTGAGGTCTGACACAAATGTCCTATCAAAGTAGACCTGGGAACACATGGGCAGGCCTCCACTACAATGGTCATTGATTCAATTACGGATGGTTAATCAACAAAATATTCTGCCTATGGGAAGACTGCATGGGGTTACAGTAAACATCGAAGGTGCCAGCACCCAAACCAATTTTGAAGTCATAGAAATTGTGGATGATAGTAACCCATATCCTACACTGTTAGGGATAGATTGGGCGATGGATATGAATGGAGTCATCAACCTCAAGAAACGAAAAATGATATTCGAAAAAAAATCTCTCCGCGTAGTGGTTCTGCTAGATCTAGTAGAGGGGACGCAATATACCAAGCCCATGCGTGACGAAGACAGTGATGGGGAGTTGGACTGTATCTACAAGATTATAGCGCAAGATCAGGACAGGGTAAATCCAACAGTGGACAATAGGCTCTCATGGGACCATGATAGTTCTTGCACATCAAACTCAGATGAAGAGATTGAACGATGGCAAAACCGACTACATGAAGTAACCACACTCAATTGTAATAAGATGGTTACAATAGGGGAAAAGGAACAGTTGGAGATATCTGCACAAGCATCCTGTGCAACCATTGCTTCAAGAAATGGTGTAGCTCCAAAGATGTGAAGGAAAGGGCGTAGATGTCGAAGACAGGCGTGTGCACGGTTGGAAGAGCGAAATGAAGTAAGCATTCCCCACCAGCATGGGTTACAGGTGTCTAAGGTGTGGACCTCCAATCAGCTTAGAATTAGCAATCCAAAGCCACCCCAACAGACCAATGCACCAGCGATTAGTGCCAAGGTTAGCAAGGGCTCAAGGAAGTTGTGGATACCACGGGTTCCCTGGGCCTCTAATAAACGTCACAAGGAAGCTCAGAAAAGACAAAGTAACTGCAGGCCCCGCAACATCAATACACTGGGGTTACGGCCAAGGAAGAAATGTGCGCTACGAAGGGACGGACCCAGCAGAGTAGACTAGGAGTGAGTTACGACCTTGCTATCATGGCTGCACTCGCACACATGGAAGAACATAACCCCCTGACCGGCCACCCAAATGCTTGAGAGGTGCTCGCAGCCCGGGCTAGTAGGGTAGTTCCGCACTCACACCAAAAGTGCGAGCACCTGACTAGCAGTAGAAACTACAGTCTCAGCGCCTTGAGCAGTTGAAAGAAGGCGTGGGACTATAAACTAGTCTGCGGAAAACAGGCGCGGTAAAAGGATTCTGTACCAAGTTAGGCAGGCCACAAGATCGCAGTTGCACCCTAAGGATGGCACTACTACATGGAAAAGTCAAAATATGACCATTATCAACATTGATCCTGATAAGAAGGTCAGATTATGTCAGAAAGGAGTGGGTGGCGGGAGATCAAGATGAAAGTTCTGGACAAGATACACAAAAATCTGCCGACTCGACACCAGTAATAGACTGAAATCGGAGGGAATGGATTTTTTCAAATCTCACAGGTTGTGGCCAACATTGGACCTTTGGAATTTTGAACCAACAACAACCAAGGAGTACATGAATATTAGGCACCACATGAGTACCATGGCAAGAACTTGAGCACGGGTCGCAGAGTAAATGCAATTGAATCAGGAAGAGCCTGAGGACGTGACATAGGTTCCCGAAGTTCCTATGTCCCCACGTACCCCGTGCCCCAGGAAGAACACGCAGATGGCAGGAATAGTCTGGGCCTCACCAAGATGATCTGCAAGCCCTGATTGATCAGATTGACACACAGGCGGAGGAAGAAGAAGCTGCATTCCAACTTCCATCGTTGCCCCCGTATCTTTCTCCGTGGACCAGGACGACCAAGCTACTGAAGGACGTGGACGCTACAAAGACTACGCTCCAAAGCCCGCTTCTTCTGGATGACATAAGGTTCGAAGGGTTGCTGATGGGGCATGTTCCAAGTGTTAAATTCGAAGATTGGGACCTTGCAGACAATGACAAGTTCCCCGACCTAGCTGAAGACAAGTTATTACTGCAGAAATGGTTACTAGGTGTGGAGAAGGTGGGACTGCTAAACCTCAGGTGGATACCTCACTACCACCGCACGACCATCACCATATTTGTGATTCGACAGCTACTATGTCTCATACATGATGGATATCTCTGATTGGAAGAGCTTATCCCGATCACAGCTGACCTAATCCACCAGATTACGCACTTGTTGCTTAAAGGGAATAACCCCGCAGACATAGTACGAACTAGTAGTGAGGGAGGCCTCATCGAATCTGTGAAGGTGAAATATCATCTGGATAAAGGAAAACAGGGGTATGTCATCGCAAGCATCCACGACCACGCGGTTCGAGCCGCCACTCAGCTCCTAGTCATTAAACTCATGAGAAAATGTCATTCGGATGAGGTGCCAGCCCTTGTCATTTCCTTGGCAGGGCAGTGCGTTGAAGGGGTTCAGTTCAATTGGGCACAGATTCTATGCAATGAATTCTTGACCAATTGTCAAGAAGCACAAGACAAAGATAAGACATTTCATTACGCATGGTTTCTTTTATCAATCCTTCTGGTTATAGGCGAATTGTCGCAGGAGAGCCAGTTTCCCAGCCTGGAAGATAGCTTACCCAAAGCCGTGCAATATATTTTGCTCTGAGCTACAAAGGACACAGTAAGGGTTTCCACGATTCGGGCATTTTGGACCTCCATGGAAGGAAATATACAAACATGGCTTGCTCGAAGACCGTGCACATCCCCCACAATCTACAA
The DNA here is from genome assembly GCA_031772625.1 of Pinus tabuliformis. Lineage (NCBI taxonomy): Eukaryota > Viridiplantae > Streptophyta > Pinopsida > Pinales > Pinaceae > Pinus > Pinus tabuliformis. The sequence continues at coordinate 495,668,485 of CM062820.1, forward strand.
TACTTTTCAGAGCACGACCAAATTCAAAGCAGACATGCATCACTTGTATATCCGCACACGAAAGGATCCAGAGCAATCATGGGTCACACTTTCATTCCTTGCAATAGATGATGCCCTTTACGCGGTCTTGGCAGCATGGCCTCTCGAATGGCGTGCCCCAGACAAGGCCGTTCTTGATAGGCTAGCCGCACAACAGCAAAAGAAGGAACGCCAGTAGTGACTCACTCAACTGGTAGAAAAGACATGTCAGGAACAAAAAGTTGCTTTGCAGTAGGAGGTTACCACAAGGCCAACCACAGAAGGGAACCAAGTAGATCAGGGAATGGACTTCGAACCGGATCCATAACAAGAAACAAAGACGCAGGACCACCTCAAGCAGTCGCACACCAAGGAATCACCGGCCACTCGAAAAAAGTCCAAAGAAGCGAAGGCTCTGGAAAAAGAATTCATGGACAGTAGCCAGCCTGCAAGTAATGTTACCACCAGTGTGTTTCCCGAACTAATCACCACACAAACAACTGTGTTGGGGGAAATCAGAGCGTAGTTGCAGGCATTACAAGAGTGACCCATAGGCTAGGTCATCCAACAACTAATAGAGGATACAGCCACCGCCGAGCAGATGGTCAGCACACACACACCACACACCCTACCATTGCCAGTAGGTGTTGTTCGAGCCACAACTGCAGGCAAATAAGGTAGTTGGCAATTAAATCTAGCTGCCCTGTCTATAGAAGTATTATACTTACTCCAAGAGGGAGTAACTCAGGAGTTTCGGGCCAGGGAAGGTTCCGCTTTCCACATCTTGATAGATCAGAAGGAAAAATTAGAACAGGTCACTCTCCAGCATCATGACCTGGTCATATGATATCGAGAAGTAGAACAAGTTGTGACGGAGGCGTGTAACATGGTCCTCGAGCTAGCCATCCCCAGGGACCTCCTACTAGCATCCAAGATTTAGCACATGGCAGCCGGCTTTCACACGACTGATGGGCTCCAGTATTGCAGCAATAATGCTACAACTCCTGGGACTCCCTTCTTTACTTTTATCAACCCGGTAGTTCATAGCAAACTTGGAAGCGATGGTGTTGTATGCACAAGTACTAGCTCTTGCCGCAACTGTCACTTGGTCAGCTGGCACAAGTCCGCTAGGAGCTTAAGCCAACTTCTATGAGCTCATAGAAGAAGCTTTTTAACTGATGGACGAAAGCTAACTCAAAGGAAGCTAATCTACTTGCGGAAAGGATTGAAATCCAAAAAGTAACGCAAACCCTAGCAAACCCTAATTCTACCAGCCAGTCCTACTGATGCAAAGGAGAGAATGCAAACTACTGGAAGAGATGCCATTACTTCTATGAAGGTAAAATACATGTGTCTAGACTACCTCTATTTGAAGAAAACATCTTTTTGTATTTTTGATTAAGTCGTCAGTTTCATCATGCATATGCTTTCACTGTTCTTTGACTGTGCAGGGGTGAATCAAGGAGGAGAAATTCTTGGAAGAGGTCGGGAAGGTTCAAAGAGGGTCTAAGGAGTCCCTAAAACCCTTCCAGAGAGTTTCACAAAGTTTGGCTATCAAGAAACCACATTTGTAAGCTTCTATAGGAAGTCTGCAGGGGTTCTACAGGATGTTCAGGAATTTCTACAGGATGTTCAAAAATTTCTACAAGATGTTTAAAAATTGGATCTTGGAGGATGGGTGAGTGAGGGAAGATGCATGAATGGATATGGAGGTAGGATAGGGGTCTGAAGTGGCCCAGGGACTGGTGGATGGAGTGGTTAGAAGGTGTAGATGGCTAAATTGGCTCAAAGAAGGTTGAAACAATGATTGCACAAAAAGGTAGGGTTACGTGGACAAGAGGACAGAGGTGAGATGAGGAACCTAGCTAGGAGATGGAGCAACTGGCTCTGATGAAGCTTAGGTGGATGAGATAGTGGTAGAGATGCCCTGCACAATGTACCTTTAACCGAATCAATAACGTCTTACAAATAATCGAATTCCTAGCTAATCTAATCTAACTGTCAATAAAACGAATGAACAACAGCTTTATTTGGAAAGAAAACCATGTACATCAATCATGCAAAGAAACATTTCAGAGATCTGAACCCATAACTAACTTCTGCAAATGAAAATAGTACACTAAGGATTGCATGGTAAAGCAAACTAGTGTTTTTGTTGGGGCAACACTGTTTCTTCAGTTCCAGCCCCTGATCCAATAAGGATGAGGCAAAACAGAGAGTGTTTTTTACCCTTTTTTGGAGCTTCTTCCTGTTATTATCCTACCAATCCATGTTAAACATCTGAAGCAATTCTATTCATAAACAATGACCTATTTAACCAGCACAACTAAATCTGCCCAACAGAAATACGTTTCAAATGCATAAAAGGAGAACAATGATGCATAAAGGAAAGGTAACAGTACAAAAAGGAAGCCCTAGGCTCTCAGGTTGGGCCTAAACCTGAGAGCTATGGCTCCTATAGAAAACTCAGAGTTGATATAAAATCGGACTGCTTCTCATTATCAAAAAATAGTCATAAGTCAAGAGTTATGCCCAAAATGGCTACAAGAGAACAAAGTAGAGCTAACAGCACTATAGTGCAAAATATGCAATGGTTTCCAAAAGTCCCTCATGAAGGTTGATGCCTTAACATTTATACACCACGAGGGCCCTAGCTAGCCTCCTAAATCTATGGAACTTGGCTACCCAAACTGTGAGTAGATAGCTCCTTCCAAAATCTGCTTGGCTGCCTTCTAGATCCTGTTTTGGTGGCCTTTGGAGCTCGGAGTTGGGGGTGAAGATCCCGAGGAAGGCTATTTAATGCCATAGACAACCCCCCTACAAATCCTCACCCCAAGCTTGGCTGTCTTCTAGCCCATGATTGCTCGGTTTTACTCCAACATGTGTCAAAAAACCTTAAATGAGCACGTGTTAGCCACCTAGGAAGAGTGACTAGCCATATTCGTACAAATGACATAAACATACTGAAAAATAATGCATAAGCTATGAAAAATGAAGGATTGAACAAGGATAATTAGGCCAAATGAGCCCAACAAGTTACCAAATTTGGGGCTCATCATCACCCCCCTGCTAAAAGGGTTGCTCATCCTCTGAGCAACTAGTCCAGCTCCTCATCTTTCATTGCTTTAATCGCCACCCTCACATCCCAGGCTTCTAAAGTAGTATCCTCCTCACTGTCATGGAATCTGGCCTTCCTTTCCACCTCTTTCCACTGCTTATGCTCTTCTTCTTCTATGCTTCCTTCTAACAATACCAAAAGCAAATGTGTACTTAGCTTGAGGCCGATCCAGCTAGCCTGGAGGTTCTGCATAGACTTCTTGTAGAGAGGCACTCATGCCAAGGCCTCCCTCATTCTAGTTGGAGTGTGATATTCCCTGATTTTGAGGCTGTGGGACAATGTGTTCCACCTACGGGTGCAAACATGAACACAATTGTCCCCTAATAATCTCTCCATATCCTCAAAGTGTGCTATGGCCTGAGCCTACTGATCCATGTATTCTACCAAAGCCTGAGAGTTGGTTGCTAGGTGCTGGTGGGCTGATATCAATGCTGTGGGATCCCCTGGCTCTGCTCTAATCAGCAGTGGTTCATGTAGTTCTCGGTTCATGACATTTCTGACCTCTGCTACTCTCTTTTCTTTGTGGTTTAACCATGAGGTCATTGCCATCAGTTGCATATCCCCTACTGCTGTGTTGGGGTCCCATGAGGTTACATTTGGAAGGGCCAAATTATGAAGGTAGAACTCTGATAGCTTGGCCTTGTCTTCTAGTGAACTACTGTTACATAAATCCATGAACTGCTGGGGGTTTTGGATTTGGTAGATACCCCTCTGTGCTAATGTGTTCATTTGGAATTGCAGCCACTGATCCCTAAGGTATAGGCCATAGGATTTGGTCGGTTGCCTACATTGCAGAGCATCCATTGCCCAATTGGCCATGCAGGCCAGTTGTGCCTCCTTTTCTTGCATTTGTTTTTTTAGAGATTGTATCTCTATGCCTGCCTGCAATTTCCTTTCCTGTAGTTGCAGGTTTAGTTCCTCAAGATCAGCTTGCACTCCTTCTTTTTCTTGAGGTTCTGCTGTGGTGTCCTTGGCTGTTGTGTCCTCTTCTTTCCTCTGTCCCTGTAGCTATAGCTGTTGTCTAAGCAGCTCATTCTCTTCTCTTAACTTGGCCTGTTGGGAGCTTTCCACATGCCGTACTCTTGCCAACTCCATTTGTGTTTTCTTGAGCCTTTCCTCTAGAGGCCCTATATCTGCTATCCCCTTGGATTTAGCGATCCTCATCCAAGTGTGGGTTCGTACTCTTTCTTCCTCTAGTGCTAGAAACAGTGGCACTGTGAATTTTTGAGGAATAATTTTGCCAGCCTCCAAGAAGTTATAATAAGAGCCCAGGCTGGTCTGGGGGCTTGGTTCCACGATGACCTCGGTCTTCTCCTCCTCCTGTGGTGACTTAGCTACTCTTTCCTCCATATGCTCAGTTTCCTTCAGCCTAGCCAAAGTTTCCTGTAGAACTGCCTCGGCATCCTGTAGAGAGGCTTTCGGGTTCAATTTCTCCATCCTTTCCCTCCATGAGAGTGTTTTCGGGCTCCCCCGCTCATAAGTAATGGATGTCTTGGAGGGGGACCTATCCCTTGGTGTGGTAGGGGTATCCACAATTGTGATCGGCTCTTTTGATGGAGGCTGGGGTCTACTAGTCTTAATTCTCACACTCCTTCTTGCTTTAAAATACAGAGGAATCTCCATATTTTATTTTTTCTTTGGCTTGGGAGAGGTACCTAGGGTGGCCAACATTGTTGCTGCCTCCCTAGCTAATATTTCGACCGATTTCTCCTTCTGCTGTCCTTTTTCCGGACTTCCTATAGAAAGTCCTGTAGTAGCTGGTTTCTGGCTTCCTGTAGAAGCCGTTTTTAAACTTCCTCTAGAAATAACCTTCTGGTTTCCTGTAGAAGCGAATGGCACCATTTTAGCCTACTTAGTTGAGGGTGCTTTTCCCTTTAGCTTGGCTGAGGCTGCCTTAGGGATGCCCTCATTGGCTTGGACTTTCTTAGTCCTTTCTACCCTGCTCAGTAGTCTCTTCTCCCTGGGTTTTGGTGTAATTTTACCACCCCCTGTCTTGGCAGTTTGGCCTTTTTCTTGCGTTCCTCTCTGTTCTTTCTTTGGTGTTTTGCCCGGGGTTTCTTGTCTTTTAGTTTTCTTCCTTGCCTGAGTGTGCTCCTTCTCCTCGCTGCTGGAGGAAGTGAGCTCCTCGGCCAAAATTCGGATGTCATCATCTTTAGACATATTCCGAAAAATTTCCCAGGAGATAGGGACAGTGTAAGTGTGTAGTGCATCTTCCACGAGGAGCTTGATAAGCCCATGATGGGCTAGCTGGTTTGGTGTCCCCACTCTCATTTTGGTGGCACACTCAATCATGGATTGCAGGAGGAAGTAAGGAATGCTCAATTTTTGTCCGGAGGGTAGGTCCATTTGGTGCCTGAGTTCTGTGAGCAACCGGAAATGATAGCCATACACGATGCTAAATTGCCCCTCACACGTAATATACTTCATAATTTGGAGGCTTACTTCACTCCAAAACGGTTGTAGGCTAGTTCTTCGAGCTCCATTCTTGTCCTCTGAAAATTGTTCCTCTGGCAAGAAGAACTCTTTTTTAGCTTTCTAACCCAATTTTCTCTCCCCCTTATCCCAGGGTGCCCCCATCGGTAGATCAGTTACTCTGCTAATGAGCTGTGGGGTGAGTCTGAGGGTCAATCCTCTGAAGTTGAAAACAGCCAATGTCTCTGACTTCGGCTTCAAGGACCTTAGGAATTCTTCTGTAATTTCATCATCATGACCTTGAAGCTTGTCACAGAATGACATCCATTGTGCACGGGAAAACAAGTCCACCACCTCAGGGGTTTCCCGTAATTTCTTGGAGTCCGAAGGCTCTTTTCTAATGAACCCTCCCGGCATGGTAAAAAAACTTGTTTTTGTTGTTCTGAACTTGCCTGCTCATGTACAGAAGGAGAGCTTCGAGATTTTTCTACACAGAGCGCAGAGCTACGTCTCTGTTATGCACACAGTTCATATAAAATTCACAATTTTCCATCGGTGAGCTTTGACAGGGTCTCAAATTTTTTCTACAGGAGGGATTTTAATTCAAAACCCTGGAGAAAATCTCGCATGCAGACTACGAAGACAATTTCATGCAGCGATAAGAAAACAGCTTTTGCGTTCATAGACAGACTTTATTCACATTTTCCCTACCCTCTCAACACGTTGAATTCACCACCTTTTGAATTATTTGCATGGGAAAGTTATGTTCAGGCCTACCTCACTGAGAATTGCCACCCTCAACGTGAACAGTCCAAGCTTCTCTGTAATGCAGGGCTCCCTGTAGCGCAGCTTCCTGTGGAAATCGTGCACAGCTTCTGGAGAATGTTACAGTGGTTCTAGACTTTCTGAGCAGCAACAGGATGTTGGAACAGGCCGAGAACTCAGGCTAACAACTTGCAGAGGATTGAGGACGCGTACTTGGCTAAAAAACGGTTGTGAGTAAATGACTGCAGTGCATCATAAGTGATTCAGCCGGCCGATTTTGAACTGCTGCGGAATTCATGGCGCGGGGGTGAGCTGTCCCAGTCAATCCGTTGGCCGACATCACAGCCATCATTCCGCGGCATTTCCTTGACTACCGAATTCTTCCCTCTACATTCACCACCGCCATTCCTGTTATACTGTCGCTTCTCTCTGACTGGACGCTTCCCACGTGTCAATTGCCTGTCTTTTCGACATAACCAAGGCCATTCGGATCCGACAAGGCCGTTGGCTTGGTTGTGGTGGCTAGTTGAATGGCTACCCGACTTGTTCAATCCATTCATTCTCACAGTCATGCACACTTAGAGTATAGCTTATGTAATTTGATGAAATAAGGTTAGGCACTTAGCTGTGCGGCCGTGGACGTGGGTTTTTTTCAGGCTTCAGGACAAGGAATGTTGGATCTGCATGTTGCTGCTTCATGCACGGGTGCTGGAGCTCCTCTTCATTGGCTGCTGCTGGCTACGAGACCTTGAGACCCGATTTCCTGGTGGTGTATGCTACATGCACCGGCTTCATGAGCTGTTGGTGTTTCCATGGTATGTGCTCTAGCCGGGTCAGCTGCTACAAGATTCCTGTAGGACATCCTGTAGTCGTTTCTCCTCCTGGGGTGCATGCCGAGATCATTGAGTCACGTTCATAGGTGCAGGGTCCTGAGATCACCTTGACAGGTAAAGTGTGCGAGCCTCTGCATGCTTTATTTCTTACTTAAAAACAAAAAAAAAATTATCTGAGAAAACAAAGTTCTGGTATGACTGTGCAGGTATATTCGACCATATGGCAGCAAAGGTGGTGAAAGGAGGTGAAACAAGTGGAGGATGGAAGAAAAGAGTGGTTGCATGCCTCCTCAACTGGTTTCAAGCTTCAAATTCTTCTTCATAATCGGTCCTGGCCCGCCCAAAGGCTCTATAGGATGTTTCCTGTAGAAATACAGAACTTCCTGTAGAAAGTCTTGTAGCTTCTTGTAGAAGGCTAAACCATGACCAGATTGTGTCCAAACCTTGGAAAAAATGAGTGTTCATGGAGGGAGTGTATGTGAGGTTGCCTGCTAGCTTGGTAGGGACCCTTGTCCTTGAGTTGAGAGGCCTCCTTTTTGCATTGTGTTCCTGCAACCTGCAACAATTTCCAGAGATTGAACTTTTTTTTTTTCTGTTTCTTCTTTCTTCCTTTTTTTTTTTTTTTTTTCTTAAGAGACAGCAGGGGCACCTCAATGAGGTTTTCACCCCTACGATCTGCCTTGGGGGCCTCAAAGAGGTTTTCACCCAAGGATCTTTTTATTCCAATTCTTTTTCAGAGAGACAACAGGGGCGCCTCAATGAGGTTTTCACCCCTACCATCTGCCTTGGGTGCCTCAGAAAGGTTTTCACCCAAGGATCTTTTTTATTGCATTTTTCTTTTCCTTTTTTTTTTTAATGTATAATGATGCTTAGGGTGTGCCCAAAACAGAGGCAGAACCCTTCTCTATGACCAGCACTAATTTTTCCACAGTTTTGATGAACTCTTGCCTCGAAAGAGGTTTCCTGTAGATCTTTAGTCGATGCCCATTGACGAGCATGGGGAGGGCTTCTTCATCAATGGTCCAGATAAGGACAGAACCATTGTCATTACACTTATCCACTACGTATGGTACTAACCATCTTGTCCTCAGCTTCCCCTTGAAATCCTTATGTCTAGAATCATACAGCAGCGCCCAATCTCCCAGCTGGAATTGTTTATCACTGAGGGGCCGGTCATGCCATATCTTCCTTTGAAGTTGAACCACTTCTGAGTGGAGGAGGACCTGCATTCGGTGTTCATCTAACCCATTCAGCTGCAATAACCTTTCTTGTTGAGCATGGCTGAGATCTAGGTCCAACTGAGCTGCCATCCTCAATGTGTTGTACTCAAACTCGATTGACAGCAAAGCTCTCTTCCCTTAGACCAGCTCATAAGGTGTGAAACTGGTTGTGGTCTTCCAAGTGGTGTTGTAGGCCCAAGTGGCCTCAACCAGGTGATTTGCCCAATCCTTTCTGCTGCTGCTCACCACCTTAGTCAAAATCCCTTCTAATGCTCTATTGGTGACTTCCACTTGCCCATTTGCTTGAGGATGATATGGGGTAGAAGTCCGATGCTTGATCTTGTGATGAGCAAGCAAGTCTTCAATTAAGTTGGAGGTGAACTGGCTTCCTTGATCGGTGACTAACTCTCTTGGGTAGCCAAATTTGTAGAAGATGTTTTCTCTTAAAAATTCTGCCACCTTTTCTTCTGTTGCTGCTTTGATTTCCTTGGTTTCTGCCCACTTTTTCAGATAGTCTATGCGCACAATGATGTAAGACCTTTGCCTTGAAGGAGGGTTAATAGGACCCACAAAATCCATACCCCACTTCTCAAATGGCTCAAGAGTCACTTGAGGTTGGAGAGGCATTTCTTCCCTTGGAGTCAGTTTCCCCATCCTTTGGCATCGGTCACATTGGCTGATATATCTTCTAACATCTTGATGAAGAGTGGGCCAATAGTAGCCTGCCTGTAGAATTTTGAAGGCAGTCCTATTGGCTGCAAAATGTCCTCCACACGGCCCATCGTGACAGGTTAGGAGGATGTCAAAGAATTCCTCCTCCCTTACACAATGCCTTAAGATTTGATCGGGGCCAAGTTTGAACAGGTTGCCCCGATCCAAGTGAATGAGGCACTCTTCCTCACGATTCTGCTCTTCTCCTTTGAGGATAGATGCGGAGGGAACTGTGCTGAGACTAGGTAGTTTGCTATATCAGCAAACCAGGGAGAGAGTACTGAGATAGCAAACAGATGTTCATCCGGCATCTGGTCATCCACTATTCCTTCTTCACCTGCAGGTAAATCCAATCTATACATTAGCAACAACATTTTCTGTACCTGGTTTGTCAACGATAGTCAAATCAAACTGTTGCAACAAAAGTAACCATCTAATAATTCGAGCATTCACATCAGGTTTATTCATTAAATATCTAATTGCAGCATGATCAGTATGTACAAATGTTTGATATCCAGTGATGTAGTGTCAGAACTTGTTCAGGGAATGGACCACGGCCAGGAACTCCTTCTCAGTTACAGTATAATTCAATTCTGCCTTGGATAAGTTTTTGCTGACAAAGTATATGGCATATGGAAGTTTTTCCTCGACTTGTCCTAAGGCTGTCCCTATGGCTTTGTTCAAGGCATCAGTGTGGATGTGGAAAGGTAGGGCCCAATTTGGACCTCTTAAGATCGGGGCGGACACCAACTTATCCTTTAATTCATTCAGAGCCCTTTGACAGTCGTCAATCCATTTAAACTCAACATCTTTTGCTAAGAGGCCAAACAATGGTGAGGCTAGCTTACTGAAGTCTTTAATGAATCTTCTATAATATCTCGCTAAGCCTAAGAAACTCCGAACATCTCTTACCTTCTAAGTAGGTGGAACCTTTTTGATGAGAGCAATTTTGTTAGGATCCACCTGTAATCCTTGGCGAGAAATGGTATGCCCTAACACAGTCCCTTCGGTCATCAGGATTTCACATTTTTCAAGGCTGAGGGATAGGTTCATCTCAATGCATTTGCTTAAAACTTTTCCCAGATTAGTCAATGCTTCTTGGAAGTTGGACCCATAAGGAGTAAAGTCGTCCATATAGATTTCCACCGAATCATGAACCAACTCAGCAAAGATGCTCAATACAGCTCTCTGGAAAGTGGCAGGGGCATTGCATAGCCCAAAGGGAAGGACTCGGTAGGCAAAGGTACCCCATGGACAAGTGAAGGTGGTCTTATCCTGGTCCTCCGGGCTGATTTGGATCTGATTATACCCGCTGAACCCATCTAGGAAAGAGAAAAACTTCTTTCCTGCCAGTCCATCCAACACTTGATCTATGAAAGGCAAAGGGAAATGGTCTTTCTTGGTGGCTTTGTTAAGTTCGTGGTAATCTACACAGATTCTCCACTTCTCGTTCTTCTTGGGCACAAGCACTAGAGGTGAAACCCACTCACTATCGGAGATAGGGTAGATGAATCCTGCATCCAATAATTTTTGCAACTCTTCTTTGACAATGTCTTTAAGGGCTGGATTCATTCTCCTCTGGGGCTGCCTAACTGGTTTACAATCATCTTTGATGTAGATGTGATGGGTACAGACCAAAGGATGGACTCCTTTCATCTCCTTATAGCTCCAAGCGAAAGCATCTAAGTGATTGTTTAGTAAGCTACACAGCTCCTTCTCCTGGGAAAGAGATAGGGAGGATCTGATCTTTAGAGTTCTTTCAGGACCAAACTCCACATTATTAACTTTGGGAGAGGTTGGATCAGTCACACAGAGGTCCACTAAGGTGATGGCTTGGGTATCTTCCACCAATTCTTCTAAGGAGAGAGCACTGGGAGGTGGATTATGAATCAATGTCTCAATCAAATCATCCTCGGTTTGAGGACCTCCCCTAGTGGTTTCTATCGTGCACAAGGGTGCAGAGTAGACCCCATCCTTGTCTCCTTCGTCCAACCAAAGTGGTAAGTCATGCTCTAATAGAGGTTGGGCAGGGGGGTATAGGACTAGCTGCTTGGACATAGGACCATTTTTGATGGTCATGTTTCCCACTCGGCAGCTTATGTAAGCATCCGCAGTGGCTAACCAAGGCCTTCCCAAAATGAGGGGGTATCCAGTAAGCTTTGCCTTGGGCTGAAGGACCAAGAAATCTGTAGGATACTCCCAAGAGTCAACAGAGACCAAGAAATCCTCCACAATCCCTTCGGGAGTCACGGTGGAGCGATCTGCCAACTGCAGGACTGTCGAGGTCTTCCTTAAGGAACTATGAAGGTTGAGTTTAAGCATGGTGTCTCTGGTCATCACATTAATGGCGGCCCCTAGATCAATCAAGGTATGGGGGATAACGGTGCCATTGATGTGGACATCAACTACATGACTCCCAGGATCCAAATACTTTGGATAGATTACTTGACCCAACATAAGATCGGATAGTTGTCCTATGACATTGATGGTTGAGGCATCTCTCTTTCGCCTACCTGGGTTCCTGAAATACTTTTCCTTAACCAATTGGTTGCATATCGATACATCTTTTGATGGCCTGGAGAAGTGGTATTTTCACACACAACTGTTTCAATTCCCCTAGAAGTTCAGTCTCCTCCGGGTTTGGTTGTGTGGTTACTATTAGTCTCTCAAGAAAGGGTGGAATGGCTTTGGGTTCACTTTCCTGTTTTTCTTCATCGTCCTCTGGGGGAGGAGGTTGGCGATCTAGAAGAATCTTCCCGGATCGCAGGTTGATCTCCTGGATCTCCAAAACATAGGTAGGACATGTTGTCTCCCCAGTATATACCTACTGGGCCTGTCGGTTGTTGGGGTTCGGGTTCGGTTGAGAAGGCATTTGGGGTTGTCTTGGAGGATCAGGAGGTAATGGTTGCGGTTGAGCCGGTGGTGGAGGCAAAATGGCTGGAGGAGTGTTGTACTGGGGCCTCCACCCCAGTTGAGGTGCATTCCACTAAGGCTGTGGTTGGACATGTGAGTGAAACAAATGAGCAATGGGTTGAGCATGGTATTGAGGGGGATAAGACCACGGAGGAGGTGCAGACCAGGCAGGATGAGCAGGGGGACCCCATGAAGGCATGTGAGTAGACTGGTTGGGGTTATAATAAGCTTGGGATGTCCCTTGCATCCCCTGCTAGTAAGGTCTAGGTCCATGCGGCCTCCTTTGGTTGAGGAAGTAGAGAGGTTTAGTGGGTGCCTCAGTCCCTTGGTATATGGCTTTAAATCTTGGTAAGGTTGGGCATTGGTTTGTGGGGTGGTCCTCCTCATAAACGAAACATACCTCTACTGAGTGCAATGGACACTCGTTCTTCAGGTGCTTCCTCATACACCTGGGACAGAAGATGGCCAAAGCCCTCTCAGCTTTCTCTTTCTTTTGCTGAATTCGGAAGGTATCAAGTTGCATGGCAATAGTCTATCTCATCTCACTCTTGAGGTATTCCATCTGGTTATCAAACTCATGCTTGGAAAAGGTGCTACTAGCTGAAAGTGGGTTTCCCCTACCTCTTTTCTGGGCTGCCCTAGAGTGGTTTCTAAACACAGTCTTTATGTCCTCATAAGGTAGTTGGTAGATGTCTCCCCCAGCTAGCATGTGAAGGGTATCTAGAAGGTCTTCAGGGACTCCTCGGAGCAGAACCAGCTTTAGAGATTCAGGGTCAAGTGTGCACCTGGCCCGTTTATAGCTAAGTTGGAACCTTTCCTCGTAATCTTCTAAAGACTCATCGCTTCCCATGGTCATCCGAAAGATTTCTCCCTTGGTTTCCTTGGACCTATAGTAGTCCCGGTATTTGGTATTGAAAGCTTGTTGCATCTGAGCCCAAGTGGTGATACTGTTTCCAGGTAACCCCATGAACCAGCGTAATGCTGCATCCTTGAGGGTAGAGGGAAAGAGTTTCAATTTTTGCTCATCTTCTGTATAATCATAGGTTCGACAAAGGACAGCAAACTCAAACAGGAAGGTATCAGGGTCTTCAGTGGTCAATCCATGGAAATGAGGTAAGGCCGAGGGACTTATGTTCTTCATTTTCATGTCCCCGTTAGTCTCTCGGATGGGGAAGGTACCTTCTATTCTCTCGTCATCGTTTCCACCATTTCTGTTGTCAGCCATGGTTTCAATAGGAATGTTTTCTTGCTCTTCTTCTGTTATAGGATCTTCGTATATCTCAGGAGGTTCACCTATAGGTTCTTCTGGATCACTGCCACCAAAGAAGAGAGAAGGGTGACTCAGTGAAGTGGTGGGGGTGTTGGGTAGGAATTTTTCGGTATTATCTCTGTTCCTACGAGGCATGAAAGGATTTTTGGTTGTTTTTGCTTTTTCTCTGCTTGTACCTGCAAAACTGAAACAGATGGGATTGCAACTAACTAGAATCTATCTTGCGGGAATGAAAATGCGGAATTGAAATGAAAGCAGGAAAGGACTAATCTACTCTGCTGAAATCAAATTGCGAGACAGAGATACTAGACTATGCTTGCAAAATTTAAATTCTATTTTATGCTTACAGAATTGAAATTCTATGTTATGCTTGCAGAATTGAAAGTCTAATCTATGAAAGCAGGAAGTGTCTACTTTACTTTTGCAGAAATGAAATTGCAGAATGGAAATGAAATAAACTATTTAGCAGAAGGCGAGAGCAGGAAAATAGAAGAAAAGCAGAAATCACAAATACTCTGACGCTTCCCTGGCAATGGCACCAAAAAGATGGTGGGCTCTAGTATTGTAGCAATAATGTTGCAACTCTTGGGACTCCCTTCTTTACTTTTATCAACCCGGTAGTTCGTAACAAACTTGGAAGCGATGGTGCTGTATGCACAAGTACTAGCTCTTGCCGCAACTGTCACTTGGTCAGCTGGCACAAGTCCACTAGGGGCTTAAGCAAACTTCTATGAGCTCTTAGAAGAAGCTTTTTAACTGATGGATGAAACCTAACTCAAAGGAAGCTAATCTACTTGCGGAAAGAACTGAAAGCCAAAAAGTAACCCAAACACTAGCAAACCCTAATTCTACTAGCTAGTCCTACTGATGCAAAGGAGAGAATGCAAACTACTGGAAGAGATGCCATTACTTCTATGAAGGTAAAATACATGTGTCTAGACTACCTCTATTTGAAGAAAACATCTTTTTGTATTTTTGATTAAGTCGTCAGTTTCATCATGCATATGCTTTTATTCTTCTTTGACTGTGCAGGGGTGGATCAAGGAGGAGAAATGCTTGGAAGAGGTCGTGAAGGTTCAGAGAGGGTCTAAGGAGTCCCTAACACCCTTCCAGAGAGTTTCACAAAGTTTTGCTATCAAGAAACCTCATTTGTAAGCTTCTATAGGAAGTCTGCAGGGGTTCTACAGGATGTTCAGGAATTTCTACAGGATGTTCAGAAATTTCTACAGGATGTTTAAAAATTGGATCTTGGAGGATGGGTGAGTGAGGGAAGATGCATGAATGGATATGGAGGTAGGATAGGGGTCTGAAGTGGCCCAGGGACTGGTGGATGGAGTGGTTAGAAGGTGTAGATGGCTAAATTGGCTCAAAGAAGGCTGAAACAATGATTGCACAAAAAGGTAGGGTTACGTAAACAAGAGGACAGATGTGAGATGAGGAACCTAGCTAGGAGATGGAGCAACTGGCTCTGATGAAGCTTAGGCGGATGAGAGAGTGGTAGAGATGCCCTGCACAATGTATCTTTAACCGAATCAACAACGTCTTACAAATAATCGAAGTCCTAGCTAATATAATCTAACTGTCAATAAAACGAATGAACAACAGCTTTATTTGGAAAGAAAACCATGTACATCAATCATGCAAAGAAACATTTCAGAGATCTGAACCCGTAACTAACTTCTGCAAATGAAAACAGTACACTAAGGATTGCATGGTCGAGAAAACTAGTGTTTTTGTTGGGGCAGCACTGTTTCTTCAGTTCCAGCCCCTGATCCAATAAGGATGAGGCGAAACAGAGAGTGTTGTTGACCCTTTTTTGGTGCTTCTTCCTATTATTATCCTACCAATCCATGTTAAACATCTGAAGCAATTCTATTCATAAATAGTGACCTATTTAACCAACACAACTAAATCTGCCCAACAGAAATTCATTTCAAATGCATAAAAGGAGAACAACGATGCATAAAGGAAAGGTAACAGTACAAAAAGGAAGCCCTAGGCTCTCGGGTTGGGCCCAACCTTGAGAGCTATGGCTCCTATAGAAAACTTAGAGTTGATATAAAATCGGTCTACTTCTCATTATCAAAAAATAGTCATAAGTCAAGAGTTATGCCCAAAATGGCTACAAGAGAACAAAGTAGAGCTAACAGCACTGTAGTGCAAAATATGCAATGGTTTCCAAAAGTCCCTCACAAAGGTTGAGGCCTTAACATTTATACACCACAAGGGCCCTAGCTGGCCTCCTAAATCTATGGGACTTGGCTGCCCAAACTGTGAGTAGACAGCTCCTTCCAAAATCTACTTGGCTGCCTTCTAGATCCGGTTTTGGTGGCCTTTGGAGCTCGGAGTTGGGGGTGAAGATCCCGAGGAAGGCTATTTAATGCCATAGAAAACCCCCTTACGAATCCTCACCCCAAGCTTGGTTGTCTTCTAGCCCATGATTGCTCGGTTTTGCTCCAACATGTGTCAAAAAACCTTAAATGAGCACGTGTTAGCCACCTAGGAAGAGTGACTACCCTTATTCATACAAATGACATAAACATACTGAAAAATAATGCATAAGCTATGAAAAATGAAGGATTGAACAAGGATAATTAGGCCAAATGAGCCCAACAAGTTACCAAATTTGGGGCTCATCAACGACCCAAGCAGAGGCAACAAGAACCCAGGAGGAACTAACATTACAACTTGAAGAGCTCCGTCTCAAGGCTCAGCCACCCACACCCCCGACCGAACGAGAACACCGTCGAGGCGAGATTCTAGCTGGATTGGAAGCAATGTGGAGTGTTGTTCACGAATTCTCAGAACTACTAGGTCAGTCTCTCGGGATACTCACATCCCTCTACGAGGACCCAACCATCCAACAAGTGGAAACTGAGGTGCATGAGTTATAACAAGCCTATGACACCACTCATGGGGCTGCACAGACGGTCGCTATCATGCAGTGGTTGGCCAAAATGAAGGAGGCCTAGACGCTCAAGGCCCAAGTTGACCTGGTGTGGCAACAGGAAGCAGTACTCAAAGAGCGTATCCAGCCCTAGCTTGATGAAGATTTTAGCGTATCTACAACTCTTGAAGGAAAGGTAGCGCATATGCAGGCAGTATGTGACACTGAGCAAGCAACTACAAGTGATCGGGATGCATCAGCGGCGCACTTGGAAAAGGTACAGAGGCTCGTAGCCGAATTTGTTGCAAAGACAGGTGATATGTAAAAGTTGCTAACCGGCCTCAGCACAAAGTTGGCTGAACCAACTGAGTGACTCAAGATGAGTCACGATGATTGTGTTGGGGGATTGTTGGGTAGCAGAAGCCCCACGCAATGGTCATGGGGCACAAAAGCCCCAAATTTTGGATAAATATAGGATGCATAAAGTTCAATTTGTAGTAAGTTGAAGTCAAAGGGTAGTCCACCCAAAAATAATGTAAAGAAATGTAAGTTGAGTTGGCCCGCCCATGGATCACGGTCCATGGAAAGGTATAAATAGAGCGAGGCTCTATGGGTAGAGGTAGCTAAGTTTTGGTTGTATGATCTTGGATCTGTAATGTAATGGGTTTTTGAGGAGAACAATTTGTAAGCGTCTGTAAGTCCAAGTCGAGGGTTTGGGTAGTGGATAGAGGCTCTGCAGCTGTGTGTGCAGAGGCCTGGAAGAGTCCGCAGCTAGGTGCGCGGACCCCTGTAGCTGAGTGCACAAGGCAGATCTGGATGTATTGGTGAAGAAGTTGAATAAAAAGCTAAGTTGTTTCTGTAATTCTGTGTTAAATCTAAATTATCGTGGATCTGACTTTTGGTATGGTTAATATAACTATTTGATCTATGCACATATGTTTATGACATAATTGTATGTGAATTTGAGTTTATTCTAAGTGCGTGAATGGGTTAAATCTGTTAAATGTTTGCTTAAAGACCCTACTAAGTAGATCTGATTTACATTACTTCGTCAAATAGATTAGATCCATAAACAGTGTGCTAACAGGAAGTAAGGGTTATTTTGGGTCCGAATCTACGTGAATACAGAGCAGCGTGAAGCCGCAAAACAGTGCTCAAAGCCTCCAGACCACATCTATACATCCCAATGGTGCGAAAACCTAGTTCTAACACCCTCCCCTGCTACCTCGGGTGAGACCTCAGTTCGCGCTCCGTGGACTGTTGCCAAAAGGGTCGATAGCTGCGGGATTTGTTTGGCTAAACAATTCTTCCGAACCTGGGTCAGACCCATATAAGCCAACAATTTTTCAGAAGTTTTTAACTTGTGAAGGAAGGTTTCAAACCATTTTTTCCTATCATGCTCAACTTATGATGCATTTTATTAATGGAAATGAAATCAATTTTCCCTATTTATTACTTTGTACTCTTAGAAATATGGCCTCTAATGGGAAAAGTGAAACAAAATTCTTTGATAATTCTCTCTATCATCATGGACTTATTAAAATCCTAATAGAGGCACAATTAGAAGCTAAGGGATATAATTGGCAAGATTTTCTAGTCCGCAACCACTTTGTAGAAGCTCAGGAGGGAAAAACTAGCAAAATGGTTAAAAGAAGTTGACGTGGGTCCCTATCAAGTCATAATACTAAAAATGAAGAAGGAACCAATTTTTACTTTTCGATGCATGAGTACATGCAAGACCTTTGGTGTGGGCGAATGTTGAACTCTAAAATTGTTTCCTTTTTTACTATCATTTTCCCTCTCCTTTACCTTTTTGTGACCATCTTGTTGTAGTTTCAACCTAATTATGGCCATCATAGAATTAATCAAGCATATAAAAGGTATTAATCATCCATTTTTTAAAATCTATTGTTTCTTTTTGAATTATAATTAAAACATCTCTATAACTACAAAATCTTTCTCATTCCACAACTAATATTGAATTCTACAGCCATCTCCATGGTTAGATAGGTTTCAATACACCAATGAAGAAATGAAAGGTACCTATAGATGACAAATGTTCCCCACATGGATGTCCACCTATCATCATGATATGGCAGGATGAAGATATCAAAATATCTAGAAGTCAAATCAAAAGTAAAACTTTTGCTACAACATTTCAGCAGTCGAGCGAAGTTCGGTAGGAGATCAAGTGAGATCAAGCGAGCATGGAGAAGACTTGCTCGATCATGAAGACATGTTCGAGAAGAATCCCCCATGATTTTCTTTTCCAGTAGAAAATCATGAGGAGATAAAATTTTAAATTAAATTTACTTCTTATATGGAAGATTAGTTTCATTTCTTATCGGCATAGGACTCTTAGATCAGTTTGATGAAGAATTGTATAAAAGTCGTGAGGCAAGACCAAAAACAGAGTTACTCCTTATTTATTTTAGTATTTCCAAGCTCTGTTTTAAAGAAAATTATGTGGATTAATATAATACTATGTTCCTATTTTCCAATATGTGGTTGAGTAATCGTTTGATCTGTGACAAACTTACACTCACAGGAGGCTCCCCTAGAGAGTTTCAAGGGTAGTTAGCTTTTGTTTAGATTGAAATTTATCATAGATAGTTTGTATTCAATTCACAATTTCATATAGTTTTTTTTCTCTCAATTAGAATAGTTACACTTTAGTTCTTTTCTAATCACCTGTTGTTTTATTTCCAGAGCACTCATAAAAAGAAAATACCAAAAATATTTATTTCTAGAAAGCATTTTTTTTCATGGGTGATGAACAGATGGTTTTTCAAAGCTATTACCACACATTAGTAATCACTTGAAGTTACAAGTTCTCGTTTGATTTACTTTCCTTCTACAATTAATTAGCATTAGTATTTATTTTTGCAATTTAGTGGTATGTTTCCTTTTTTGAAAATAGTGTTAAGATTTCCTTTTTGCAAATTAGCGTTAAACTTCCAATTCTACAATTAGTATCAATATCTCTTTTCTTCAACTTAGCATTCATATTTCCTTTTTTCAATTAGAGATAAACTTTCAATTTTTCAATTAGAATAAATTGGGATTTCAAGTTTTAGGTTAATTTTCAATTCAGTTTGGCATTTGGTTTTGATGTAGCTTTAATGGAAAGAACATGTGCATGACAACTCTTTAATCTTATTTAACATTTATCCATACTTGGATCAATTTCATCCAAAGATATAATTCCTAGCATATATGGTGCACATACACTTCTGAAGCATAGGAACCTCAGTTTACAATTAATGAAGTAATTTAAGGTCAATTAAATTACCCAACATGTATGATAATAACCTGTTTAATAACTCAATTTCAACAAAGCTACCATGAAATATATCCTTTTCACTTCGATGAATCTTATCTACAAGAACAAGAAGACTTCATTCACTTTTCAACAATGCAATAATCAATTAATCATTTTCGAAATGAAAATCAAAGAGAATGCAAAATACATGATTCTTGCCCCCGCCCAACCATGAGGGGGAGCTTTTTAAAAAATGCAACCTAGTTTCCTCAAAATCAAAGCCAAAAAATGATTCCCACAACAAGCCAAACAAGCAAACAAGCTCAGATCAATCTATATTTTTGTGAAAGTAATCCAAAATTCTTTATCATAGACATATGGAATTCTTAATCAGATGACTGAAAGAAGACATATTCATACAACCAATTTCAAGAAGAAAGAAATTTTCTTTTGATAAATCAATGAAACCAATAAATTCTGAAATCCTAAATATGTAAATATAAACAAATTACACAAAAATAAAATTAAACATGACAATCCGAGCTAAGGTTGACATTTCTATAAGGTCAACAGATGCAATAAATCATAACAAGCAAAATTTTCTAGACCCAAATGAAAAAATAAAAATAAAAAATTAAATAAATAAACATATATATATATATATATATATAGATATAGATATATATATATTATTTTTTTCAAATTTTCTAAGAATTTTATAGGTAAGATATTAACACCAGTGTAGTGTCACTCTATTTCTAATAGTAAATTGCACAATTGTTGCTTTTCTGCTAAAAAGTAGAGTGTGACACCCAAGAAAAATAAAAAAATGCAGTCACAACTCAAAAATTTAGCTTTTCAAGTATCTAAATACAATCAACCAAGGTAGTGGAAGGTAATCAGAGAACATAAGAAGGCATATAGAAGAAAAAATGTTCCCCAATAGAGTCGCCAATTTGTTAGGAAAACAAATCTCATCTTGCGGACATGACAAGATCTCTCTAGACTCAATGATTAAATCTAGTAACAAACAAACCAACCGATACATATTTCCTTAGGTTCATCTTTATTGAATCATAAATAAGAGTAATGGAGTATATAATCCATACATTTTAATCGAAATGCCTATTGAATATCTTGTTGGAAATAATGATAATACTGAGAGGGGAGGGTGAATCAGTATTAAGGCTAATTTTAAACTTTTTATGAAAATTTTCTTTTCTTATTCAATCTTGGCAACCATCCATATAATCAACAACAACACATAATATGGAAGAAATATGAAATCAACATATAAGCACACACCATGAGCATCAAACACATTAGACACAAGGTTTTACATGGAAACCCTTTCGGGAAAAAGCCACTAAATCTTGTTGTTGTTATTGATGTAAAACATGAACACCTATATTATTGCATCAATCTGTTCTATGAGCACCCACTCATAGGAAGCACCAACTACCTTTGATTGTTTTCTAGCACCCACTGGTAGGAAGCACCAACTCCCTCTTTTTGTATATCCCTATCCAGCTTACCAGAAGCGCCATGTGAAGCACCAACTTGCAGCTCCTTGGATTTATGAAAGAACCAACTTGCAGGAGGCACTAACCCCCAAGCCTTTTCAAGAACCCACTAGACATGGAAGCACCAACTTCCTAAATGTAGGCTCCAACCCACACTCAAATAGGAACTGAATGTTCTTTTTAATTTGGCAGCCACTCTACTTGATATCAACTCTATTCTCTTCACAGCCTTCGGCCCACACAACACTCTCTCCACCTCTTCTTGCTTTGCTCACTCTGTAGTAGCACACTGATCTACTCAACAAAAATCACTAATCATAGTCTATGCAACTATTTTTTACCTACTCTTCATCAATACACACTTATCTCTTGGCATCTTACTCTCCACAACACACACACAACTCTCAACATTCTTTCTATGCACAAGCACCTTCGGCCTTCTTTCTCTGCACAGGCACCTTCGACCTTTCTCACACAACATAGGCACCTTTAGCCTTACTCACAACACCTCATCTCTCGAGGTCTCTTACCCCTACATAGATACTCCTGACCTTTCTCTGTATAACAGACTCTCTCTTAGCCTTACACAAAAGTGCACTCACACAAAGCTTTTCCACTTCACTCTCTAGCAATTATGATGCTTCCCACCACCTTGCTCATATGAGCTCCTGGGTTTCGTTCCTCTACTGCCCCCCAATCGATGCTACCACTCTTGTCATGTACTCACACTTCCCGAGTGTACTTTAGCATGGATTTTCCATTATTATATTATGTATTAATTGGTACCAGCCAATGAATTAAACATGAGAATGGCCACTTGATTGTATCCTCCATACTTAGAATTAATTCTTAGTCAACTTGCACACTCCAACCAAGCACAGTCCTCTCTATGAACAACTCTCTTATCATTGAGGCTCTCCATGCTTAATCATGGTTTTTCACAGTTTGATGTACTTCAGGATGGATTCTTTTTGGACCATTGTCCTCGTTGCCTTGTCTCATAGTTTTTTGCAGATCCATTTGACTCCATGAACCAAATTTGTCTTTCTAAATTTGTTCTTTGGTAGCCAACATATTCATCTACCTAACTCATTGATATGTGCATTGAAGCACAGAGATGAATTTTCTCACCTCAAGGTAGACCCAACACTCTTTCTTGAAGATTGTGGTCCTCGCTACCTTAACCCAGCGATCTATGACAATCACCATTAATCCTGAGACCAACTCCTATGCTTATGTATTCAATCTCACAACTTCAAACCCATACATCTTTAACTCTTTGTATTTTCCTATCGGAGAAATTCTACATTGTTATTCCACAGTGGCACAATGTTCTGATACTCCTCATTCCCTTGGCACTTAGCTCTCGGAGCATTTACTCTCTCATATGACTCATCTAGTGACCATTGGTTTAATGCCATATTAGAGCCCCCTTTGAATTGTAAATTATGTGAAGTTCCTATTTCACCTTAGCTCCTTCTTCTTATCCCTTACCACCTTTCTCAACATAGGACCGTTTCCTATGACCTGCTGCTTAGAATTAAGGTGCTAAGCCTTCAGACTCCTACTGAGGGCCATTATCCCTTTATTAACTGCTATGTGCCCTTGTTTCTTTGAACTCTCATGACCATGTGCCAACCCAATATCAAGAGCCCCCTTTATCAAAACTTTTCCAAACTCCAACTGTTCTAGAGATCTGATTTCTTCAACCTCCAATTGTCGACTTCCAATATGATTTCATCACTCCACATGGTCAGTCCCTAGTGGTGACATGTGTCACTCAGTTCTGGCCCATTAGCCTACTAATACAATTAAATATGCCTACCATGTGTCCTACCACACTGCCACAGCATAATGACATGAGCTGCCACTATAGCTTATCGGAGACAATCATATGCTACCATGTGTCTCGCTAGAGGAGAGAGAATGGGACCCATCAACCTTGGTTTTGCACTGAAATCCTTTGTTAATTTTCTTTTGGATTTCCTCAGCACTTTTAAAGACTTATTGAAACTTTTCAATATCGCAACTTTTTAAAGGTTCCTCACTTGAAGAAGTTCTGATATTATGATCCCTAATATGTCGAGGTTCGGATATGCCGATCACTAGGATTATGATATCCTCCAACTTCCGATACAGTATTCTTTGATGTACTGCACCTTCAATATAGCCTGCTCTGATGTACCATGCCTTCGATATTCCGATATCACCAATATGCTGATCTCAGAAATTATGCTACACCGATACGCTGATCTCCAGGGTTCCAATATCCTGATGTGTCGATACGCTGACCTCCGATATTCTGATGCATGTCAATCTCCGAGGTTCTGATATCCTGATGCATTGATACGATGACCTTTGATATTTAGATGCACCAATATGTTGGACCTCCGACATTCCCATCTCCTATATGTTGATACGTCAATGTGTCAATCTCTTGGACCTCTAATATTCCATCCTTCTTAGGACTTCAAGTCCTTGAACATCGACAAGTCATAAATATGGATCTAGAAGTCTATTTTTGGACTTCCACATATAGTTGGAAATCTCTTCCAGATAAATTTCTAATGGAGAGGTTCTAATATAGGCTTTGATCCCATATACTACCTCTAAGGTGTCTCCAAACTCTTTGCCACTATTTTTCTCCTTAACTCTCCAGACAGCTGAAATCACAACCACCAAGGTGATCATTTTATATGAAGCCTAGAACTACCATGGACTTCCATCTTTTCCATCACTGTATAATCATCATTTTATGGCATCTCCAATAAGCCTTCTACTATGATGATTCTCTACATGAAGCTTGCAACTACCATGAAATTTCTCCTAAGACATCACCGCCAACATTTGTTGTGACAAGCATACAAGCTAGTTTGGTTGACATTAATGCCAACACTCTTCCCAATAGTTAGGCAACACTCCTGCCAAAAGTTAGGCAATTCCAACTTCCCAACACATCTCCCCAACATCACTGTTGACATCAATGTCAACACAATTGAATATGCCTTGACTAGACCACTGACCATCCAAACAATGCCAGTTGTCCAACAATCTCCCCCTTTGGCATTGATGGAAACACTTCATCCTTATCTTCATTTGATGGCCAAACCTCATGCTACTTCCACACATCTCATGCATGAGACAGCGATGGCATGCTTTCTTCTATACAGGACATCACAACTTCTCCATAAATTATCTCCCCCTTTGACATCAATGGCAAGGGACTAGAAGCTGCCTTTTCCTCCTCATGCAATCAATGGTTGTGAAGAACAAGGTATAATTATTGAGATGTGTGATATTCTTCGCATACATCTTTTCTAGGACTGTCGCAGTTGCTACTCCATAAACTAGGCATATTTGATATGCTCCCCCTAAACATATATTTCTTCTTCCTTGTCCTTCCAGTCTCAGACACCTTATGACTACTGGCTGAATACTCTCTCCAATAATGCATCTTTTGTATCAAATTTTAAAAAAATGATACCAAATAAATTGCTCATGGTATTGCTGCTACTATAAATACCAATTAGTGATGATGCATTCATGCTCACACTTCACTACTGTTGTTGCTTACAAGACTATTCTCACTTCATTTAGCATCTTCACTTATCCCCTTGAGATCATACTTATACAATAGGGACTACTTCTCAACTAATAGGAATTGCACCAAAGGAAATGATACAAATGGAACAATGTACGAGGAAAACTCTAATGATTTATTTTAGAAATAAATGTCCATTTCCACACAAGGTTACTCATCATAAGCCCAACACTACCAATTGACATAGTGACACGAATTGAGGGCTAAGGGACATGAAAAGATTTCACCAATTGTGTTTCATGAACACAATACTGCTATGCATAATCAAACTCACAACTTAAATGAAATAAGGGTATTTCACCCAAGATTTAAACCATTAATTTTCTCAAAAATATTCCTTTCTGAGGCTGATAATTGTTGCATGCTACTTCTTATTAATGTAGAAATTTTGAATAATTTAACACATATTCAACAGAGATTATCCTGATCATGTACTATTGCGGAATACATACACAATACATAAGCTCCTCTACGTTGATCATCAATATCGCAGCATCAATAACAATAAAACATCAAGAGCATTCACACATTAACACAGTATGTAACCCGGGGAAAGCCGGGGAAAGCATCTCGCTAAAAACCCCACACTATCTGTATATTAATGATTGAGACCATGTAACATTACAAAGTACAATTCTTATCACAAGCAATCCAGTACCAGCTCCACCTGTTACACACAATACATCTCAGATCTGATCTCCAAATCTATTCCACTGCTTGCCTGCCTCCACTGCTCAATACCTGCTCAAGAACTAATGAGAATGGCTTACCAAACTCGTATTTCACCTCAAAATAATCACTCACACTTTTTTGGACGTGACAAAAGGCTACAATACTGGGAAAATATGTGAGCAAACTCATTGGCATACTCAATCCCTTGATTGTGCAAGATCTGGTGCACAACTATAGTCACAACTGATAGCAATCTGATTCTCTACCACCTGTCCCTATTGAACTGAACATGCACTGACATGCAACTGAGTTAACTGATGTATTCATTAGTTGCATCATGAGTTAATAATTAGTTTAACAACTCATCATTAGTCTATTTGCAGTTAGACTAATTACAACTAGTTTAACCAAGTCAAACTGAACACAACTCCATCAACTCCACAATCAACTCCACCAAACTCAACTGATTGAGTTCTAACTGAAGTCATGCATGCAACAACTCAACTGACTCATAAGAAAAGCGTATTTCCTTCTGACAGCTGCATGTGCCACCTCTGTACCTCAAACTGAAGTGCTCTAAGAGAATAAGATCAAGTTTATAGTCCAAATATTATTATGAGATAATAATATTTGACTTTTCTATTTTTGACAGCCAGTCTAAAAATAGACTTTGATCACTCACACTGTGATCACTCACACTTTGATCAAAAAATAGAAGTCCATCTATTTTTCCCAACTTGACCAATCATCCATAAATAGCAACCTGCAATCCATAGACATGATCCATATGTCTAAACATAGACATAGTCTAAAAATAGACTTGCGCCAAAAATAGCCTGTGGGCCCACTTAGTGAAGGCGACTCTTTTCACTAAGCTCCATCATCTTGTTGCAATCTCAACACTCCCTCTCGACAAGATATGGATTATCAGCAACCCCTATCCTACCTCGGTGGTACTCGAATTTGCTCCTGGTGAAAGCCTTCGTCAGAATATCAGCATCCTGATCCTCCGTTGGAATGTATGAAAGCAACATGATCCTCCGCTACACACAATCTCTGATATGATGGTACCTGATGTCAATATGTTTAGATCTATCATGAAATACAGGATTAGCCGAGAGTTTAATGCAACTCTGGTTATCACAGTAAATCACAGTAGGATCCAAATGAGAACCGAACAAACCAACCCACGATCTTCCTCATCCATATAGCCTCGCATGCAGCCAAACTTGCTGCCATATACTCGGCCTCCGCTGAACTGAGTGCCACGGATCTCTGCTTCCTGCTGTACCAAGAAACTACTGTCGATCCAATACTGAAGACCCCTCCTGATGTGCTCTTTCTATCCGTTGGGCTCCCTTCCCAATCTGCATCCGTGAAGCCACATAGCTTCACCTCATCCTCCTGTCTGTACCACAAACCATATCCCGATGTGCCTCTCAAGTAGCACAATACATGCTTGCCCACCTTCCAGAAGAGCTTGGTAGGCTTAACCATAGCTTGTGAAAGCTGGTTAACTACATAGCATATATCGGGTCGTGTATTGACCAAATACATCAGCGACCCCACCAACTGTCGATAAACAGTGGCATCCTCCTTCCTCCAACCTCCAGGAAGAGGAGTATCAACAGGCTTGCAGCCATGCATGTTGAACTTCTCCAGTATCTCCCGAGCATACTTGCCCTGAGAAACAAAAAGTCCACCACTGCGCTGCCATATTTCCAATCCTAGGAAATAGTGAAGGAGGCCCAAGTCCTTCATCTCAAACTCTGTAGCAAGATCCTTCTTGCATGACAGTATCAACAGCTCATCACCCGTTAGAATCAAATCATCAACATACAGTACAATGATAAGCAACTTACCCTCCACCACAATCTGGTATAGGTTAGGATCCACCTCGCTCTTGGAGAATCCAAGTCCTGTGAAATAGCTGTCTATCCATGTGTACCAAGCACGTGGTGCTTGCTTCAACCCATACAGCTCTCTCTTCAGCCTGCACACATGCAACTCGCTGCTGAAGACCTCAAAGCCTTCGGGCTGCTCAATGTACACCTCCTCCTCAATGACTCCATTGAGGAATGTAGTCTTCACATCCATCTGATGAATGTGCCATCCCATCTGTGCTGAGAGAGCAAGAATCGTCCGTATGGAAGAATACCTTGTGACAGGTGCAAAGGTCTCCTCATAATCGATCCCCTCTATCTGTGAAAAGCCTCGGGCAACAAATCTTGCCTTGTACTTCTCCACACTCCCGTCAGCTGCCTGCTTGACCTTGTAGATCCATCTCGAACCCACCACTGATTTCCCTTCCGGTCTAGGAACAATCTCCCATGCACTGTTTCTGACAATAGAATCATACTCTTCCACCATGGCATCTACCCATGCGGGATCCTCCACAGCTTCCTCGAAAGAGGATGGCTCAGTCACAACACACTTGCTCATCAGAGCCATGTATCCAGTGTACCGATCAGGTGACTGTCTCTGCCCGCGTTGGGCTGTAGGTGGTCCTACAACTTTCTCTGCATCTTGAGCCAGTCGCTCAGCTTCTGTCAAGCGCTTTCGCCCTCTGATGGTTGGCGCTGCATGAGTGGTCTCTTCCACTCCATGAACCTCGTCCTGTGGCTGATCCACATCCTGAAGCTCATCCTTAGGAACTAATAACTCCTCATCTGCATGCAAGTGTAGCTCCCTCTCAAGCGAACACTTCATGGCTTTCTCCTCCTGAAATTTTATATCCCGTCGCACAACAGTTTTACCACTGTCTAGCAAATACACACGATAGTTGTGGGGCATATCAGTGTACCCCACAAATATCCCAACCTCTGCGGTTGGCTCCAACTTCTTCCTGGCATCCTTCGTCACATGCATGTAAACGTTAGCACCAAAAATCCTCAAATGAGAAAGATCAGGCTTCTTACCAGAATAAGCCTCCTCGGGTGTACTCATGCCAAGTATCCTATGAGGACAACGGTTCTGCACATAAGCTGTTGTATTGCATGCTTCCGCCCACAAGTGAAGGGGTAGGCCCTGATCATGCAACATTGCCCGTGCAGCACCCACGATCATTCTGTTCTTCCACTCAGCTACCTCGTTCTGATGTGGGTTATGGGGAGCTATGAGCTCTCTACGAATCCCTTCTGCCTTGCAGAAATCCTTGAACTCATCCGAGATGTATTCACCACCATTATCTCTCCTAAGAGCCTTCACCTTCTTCCCTGACTCCTTCTCGACCAGTGCTTTGAATTCACAGAACTTTGAATATATCTCGCTCTTCCTCTGCATGAAGAAGATCCAGCACTTACGAGAGAAATCATCAACAAAAATCACATAATACCTGTGTTTTGCTGTCGAAGCATCTGAGAAAGGTCCACACACGTCTGTGTGAATTCTCTCAAGGATCGTCGTGGCGCGACTATCCTTCTCGTGAAAGGTGGCTTTCACAAACTTCCCCAAAGTACACCCCTTGCACTGATCTAACTGCGCAAGTGTGCCTTTAGGAAGCCCTGTAGTGATCTGCTGCAGTATCTTCAAGGCTTCATGGTGAAGGTGACCCAATCTCCTATGCCACAACTCGCCATCATTTCGGCTCACCAATCCTTCTGCCTTGCTTGCCATTGCTGTGCGTCCATCTACATGCAACTGATAAAGGTTCCTCACTCGAACCCCTATCTTCCGGGTCTCACCAGTTGTCTTGCTGTGCAGGAAGGCCTTTCCCTCGCTGAAAACAACATAATACCCCTTGTCTTCTAACATCGCCACTGAGATAAGATTCTTCTTCAATCCTGTAACATGCATGACTTCCTTCAATACGAAGGGTTTACCAGACTCCCTCTCAAAGGAAATGGTACTGATACTGGTCGCACTGTATCTACCATCATCGCCCATCTCGATGTGCACTCCAAGATCTTTGTCCTCCAGATCAGAGAACAAATCTTTATCTCCCGTCATGTGAAAAGACGCACCACTGTCCAAGAACCACACTGATCCCATCACACTTGAAACCAAGCATGCGATCAATGAAAAATCAAGCTCAAACTGAGAAGCTAAGGCCTCTCCCCCTGCAGATCCAGCAGCTTGCTTGTTCTTCTTTTGCGGACAATTTGTGGCATAGTGTCCGTGCTGGTGACAGTGAAAACACTTCACCTTGGACATATCCTGCTTCTTGCCTTTCGCACCAGACTGAGAAGCTTTCTTGCTCTTCCCTTTCTTTGCTTTGGCAGCCAAAGCACAATTCTCTTCATCAGCTCCCTTTGACGAAGATCCATCCCTGGTACTCCGCCTGATCTCCTCCTGCACAAGATCTGACCATAGTCTTTCCCATCCTGGAAATTTCTCCCGACCATTGATAGAGTCTTGATAGGAATTCCAACTCTTCGGAAGACCAAGGAGAGCCAAGCTCACCAAGTCCTCATCATCGACAGTAACCCCCACACTTCCTAGCTCATCTCGACACTGAGTGAACTTCGTGAGATGCTTGGGAATACTGTCACCCTTCTCGCATTTGATGTTTCTGAGTTTATCTTTGAGCGCCAGCTTCCTCTGATCGCTCTTGCTTTGGAATAATTCTGTTAATGATTTCCACATCAAATATGGAGTAGCCTTTCCATGGAGGCTGGACACAATGTGATCCTTCACGCCCTCCAACAGAATCCTTCGACATTTTGCGATCTTCTTTTGCCAAGCATCAGCTTGAGTAGCATCGGTAGGCTTTGGGATATCCGTATCTATGAACTCCTTCAGCCTGTTATCATCCAATACTGCCTCCATCCTGTCCTTCCATGCAATATAGTTTGAGCTGCCCTCAAGAGCATACTCCAATCGCAATCCGTTGAAAGACATTGCTGCGTTGTCACCAAGAAAACACTGCTGCAAATTTGAATTCCACCAACAACCAACTCAACCGCCTCAGATCTAAGATTCGTGAGAACACAATATTTCTCGTATAGAGATTGACTGTATGGGCATTCACCGGATATCTCACCTTCCAAAGGAAGGATGAATCCAGAGGCTACCTGGCCCGATTACAGACTCTACCTGAAGAAATAGAATGTAAACACTTCCTGAATAGTAGATCTGATGATCAACAGCTCTGATACCATGTAGAAATTTTGAATAATTTAACACATATTCAACAGAGATTATCCTGATCATGTACTATTGCGGAATACATACACAATACATAAGCTCCTCTACATTGATCATCAATATAGCAGCATCAATAACAATAAAACATCAAGAGCATTCACACATTAACACAGTATGTAACCCGGGGAAAGCATCTCGCTAAAAACCCCACACTATCTGTATATTAATGATTGAGACCATGTAACATTACAAAGTACAATGCTTATCACAAGCAATCCAGTACCAGCTCCACCTGTTACACACAATACAGCTCAGATCTGATCTCCAAATCTATTCCACTGCTTGCCTACCTCCACTGCTCAATACCTGCTCAAGAACTAATGAGAATGGCTTACCAAACTCGTATTTCACCTCAAAATAATCACTCGCACTTTGTTGGACATGAGAAAAGGCTACAATACTGGGCAAATACGTGAGCAAACTCGTTGGCATACTCAATCCCTTGATTGTGCAAGATCTGGTGCACAACTATAGTCACAACTGATAGCAATCTGATTCTCTACCACCTGTCCCTGTTGAACTGAACATGCACTGACATGCAACTGAGTTAACTGATGTATTCATTAGTTGCATCATGAGTTAATAATTATTTTAACAACTCATCATTAGTCTATTTGCAGTTAGACTAATTACAACTAGTTTAACCAAGTCAAACTGAACACAACTCCATCAACTCCACAATCAACTCCACCAAACTCAACTGATTGAGTTCTAACTGAAGTCATGCATGCAACAACTCAACTGACTCATAAGAAAAGCGTATTTCCTTC
Source organism: Pinus tabuliformis (assembly GCA_031772625.1). NCBI lineage: Eukaryota > Viridiplantae > Streptophyta > Pinopsida > Pinales > Pinaceae > Pinus > Pinus tabuliformis. Next base: position 495,699,605 of record CM062820.1, read on the forward strand.
TGACAGCTGCATGTGCCACCTCTGTAGCTCAAACTGAAGTGCTCCAAGAGAATAAGATCAAGTTTATAGTCCAAATATTATTATGAGATAATAATATTTGACTTTTCTATTTTTGACAGCCAGTCTAAAAATAGACTTTGATCACTCACACTGTGATCACTCACACTTTGATCAAAAAATAGAAGTCCATCTATTTTTCCCAACTTGACCAATCATCCATAAACAGCAACCTGCAATCCATAGACATGATCCATATGTCTAAAAATAGACATAGTCTAAAATAGACTTGCGCCAAAAATAGCCTGCGGGCCCACTTAGTGAAGGCGACTCTTTTCACTAAGCTCCATCATCTTGTTGCAATCTCAACAATTAATGCAGCACCCCCTAAGCCAATCATCTTTGATCTCCTGCAAATTATTTCTTGCCTTTGCGTGGGGACTGATCTTGTGGACCTGATTTGACTGTGAGCTCCCCATCATTCCACACTTCCATTGCAGCCCATCTTCTTCTTCCCATGGCATAAGATATTATTTTATACCTCCTTATTCTTATAGACCTTCAATGGTCGAGTCCTAACAAAATAATTACTCTGCAACTTCTTCGTTGACCATGTTTGGGCTTCTTCTTGACTGCACATGGATAGAGGAACCTTCTCCTTCAATTCCACCTTCTTAGCCCAAACTGTCTTGCTACCAATTTTCTTATTTTCAAGAGAGTGGTAATTGGAGTATTGTTGCTTCCTTTCTTTACCTGAAGCTTGCATTCATTACAATAGGCATCTAGAAAGGGTTTTCTCACAGGAATATGAGAATCATCCTTCTTAATTTTTCTCTTATTTTTCTTCAGAGACAAGTCAGAACCTTGATGATATCTCCTTCTATTGTTCAACATGTTGTCTTTACTTAGATAACTAAATACATTCTAGACTTCATTTCATTGTATCACCTGGAATGTATTCTTTGACTTCCCATGCCTGCAGCAAGCTTCCTTGTGCCCAAATTTTCCACAATTGTAGCATTTGATTTGGCCTAAGAATGGGGTAGAGGAGTTACTCTTCTTGACGATGCTTTTGTCAAAACTCATATCACGGCCAACATGCCTTCTCCTAGCCTTTTTTTTGAATTTTTGGGTTGCTGCTACCCTAGACATCTTGTTTCCTTGCATTACATCTATAGTTTATGGCTTTTTGTCCAAGATTATTACAAGAAAAATAATACCCATAAAAAGGCTTATGTTTATAGAGGTTACTTTTTCTTTGAACGCTCTGTCATTGAGAAGGAAGGGTCCTATGCTAGCTCTTGATGTGTCATCCATGTCAACTTGCATTGCTATCACACACTCTTTCTTATAGCTACTTATCCCTCTTCTGTTTCACTACCAACTCCTTCTTCTTAGCCTTATTCTATTGCCTTTCCTTCTCTTATTTTTGATGCATTCCTTTTTGTTGCTTCTATCCAACCACCTCGTTTCCTTTGTTGTTGTTGGAACCTCAAGCTCCCTTTACTTGGGAAGTTGACACTTCAACCTTTTCCTTATTGAAGCTAGGTTTTTCATTGAAACCCAAACTATCCTTGATGAGAGGGGATATTTTATTGCCAAGCATCTCATCCAAGACTTTCTTTCTCCATCCAAGCGTCTGATAATGAAACAACTCTTTATTTGAATTTTCTAAGTCATGTCTCAATGAGACTACTTCATTTTGTAGTCTCTCACAGTAAGGTTCCTTCTCACTCGGCTGATTGGTTAACATCCCATTTAGTCTGCCAGCCTCTTCTTTTTGAGAATTTAGTTCAACAATTGTTTTGCTCAACTTCTCATTCTCAAGCTCATAGATTTTTAATTTCTTTTCTCACTTGAGACTTTCCTCTGATAGGTCCTTGATCTCCTTTATATCCAAGATCAAACTATTTATAAAAAATATCCTTTCATCTAGATCCTTTTCTTCACTATCAGAAGTGATGGCTGAGTTAACACAAAGATCTAATGTCATCTCTGTGTATATGGAGTCTTCCACAAGTTTAAGGGTTATCACTTCTTCATCACTACATGGGGTATTCTCTTTTTCTCCTATAGATGAACACACTGGGAATCTCTCTTCTTCCTCTAAGGATTCCTCATTTTATATTGCTACTAAAGTGGGTATATCTTCATTACAATTACTAGATGCATAGCTATCTCTATCTTCAAGTGATACACATGTACATCTAGATAATGAAGGACCTATCTCTTTCATTTATCACACAACAATAGCTTACCTTCTGAGCAACATGATCTCCCTTCTAGGACTTCTTCATCATCAACCCGAGTGTGATGAGAAACAACTTCTACATGTTCTGACTCATTGGTAGAGCAATATGGTTCCTCATCCTTCTCTTGAGCCACATGGCTATCTCCTTCATACAAACATTGTAGTATGTCCAATTCTTCCTTTATTGATTCACAATGCCTCACTTTATTAGCATTTGGCTTAGATAGCCCTTTCATTATAATCTTCTAGCCTCTTCATTCTGCTCATTCTTTTCTCCATTAAATATGGAGAGCCACATATCAACATCCAAGGCCATTAAATAGGCTACCATTCTGACCTTCCAAATTTCATAGTCTAGCCCATTTAAAAATGGAATTCCTTCTCCTGTTAGCAAAACATGATTAGCCATTGTTTCCCTTTGATCTACCTTTATCAATTAAGTTATTTCTTAAGGAACTTGTATCTGATACCAATTGTTGGAAACAATGATAATACTAACATGGGGTGAGGGGGAGGGGGTGAATCAGTATTAAGGCTAAGTTTAAACTTTTTATGAAAATTTCCTTTTCTTATTCAAACTTGGAAACCATCCATATAATCAACAACAACACATAATATGGTAGAAATATGAAATCAATATACAAGCACACCATGAGCATCATACACATGAGACACAAGGTTTTACGTGGAAACCCTTTCATGAAAAATCACCAAAACTTGTTTTTGTTATTGATGTAAAATAAGACCACCTACTCTATTACATCAATCTATTTTTTTAGAACCCACTCAGAGGAAGCACCAACTCCCTTTGATTGTTTGCTAGCACCCACTAGCAGGAAGCACCAACTCCTTCTTTTTGAAGATCCTTGTCCAGCTTACCAGAAGCACCATGTGAAGTAAAAAATTCACGGATTTTTTGCAAGCACCAACTTGCAGCTCCTTACATTTATGCAAGCACCAACTTGTAGGAGGCACCAATCCCCAAGCCTTCTCAAGCACCCACTATAGATGGAAGCACCAATTTCCTGTATGTAGGCTCCAACCCATACTCAAATAGGAATTAAATGTTCTCTATAATTTGGCAACCACTCTGCCTGATGTTAGATTTGTCCTCTTCACAGCCTTCGGCCCATGTAGCACTCTCTGCATCTCTACTTTCTCTTCTCACTCTATAGGAACACACTGATTTTATCAACAACAGTCACTCATCACAGTCCATGCATCTCTCTATTCTTTTCCCTTCATTAGAATGCACTTAGCTCTTGGCCTCTTACTCTCCACAACACACACACAACTCTCAGCTTGCTTTCTCTACATAGGTACCTTCAACCTTCTTTCTCTGCACAAGCACCCTCGACCTTTATCACACAGCATAAGAAACTTCGACCTTACTCATAACAACGCAACTTTGTAGGTCTCTTACATCTGCATAGGCACTCTCAGCCTTACACAACAATGTACTCACATAGATCTTTTCACTTAGATCTCTAGAAACTATGCTTCTTTTTCCCACCTTGCTCATATGAGCTCCTAGGTTTTGTTCCTTTGTTTCCCGCCAATCAATGTTTTCACTATTGTCTTGTATTCACATTGCTCGAGTGTACTTCAACATGGATTTTCCATTCTACTATTGCGTCTGACTTGGTCTTTTCCAATGCATTAAACATGAGAATGGCCACTTGACTGTCTTCTCCATACTGAGAATTAATTCTTAGTCCACCTGCACACTCCAACCAGGCATAGTCCTCTCTATGAACAACTCTCCTATCACTGAGGCTCTCCATGCTTAATCATGGTTTCACACAGCTTGACTGTACTTCAGGATGGATTATTTGTGGAACATTATCCTCATTGCCTTGTCTCAAAGTTTTTTGTAGATCCATCTAACTCAATGAACCAACTTCGACGTTCTACATTTGTTCTTTGGTAGTCTGTTAGAAAATTATATATTACATAGTAATGGAACATATAAAATATATTGCATAAATATAAACACATAAAACACATAAAACAAGAGAGACAAAGATATACGTGGTTCACCCAATTTTGGGCTACATCCACAAAGAAACATCCAACCCTTCCTTTTTATATTATCCAGTAAACTGAAGAGATACAACCTATAGTAGATCTACTATAATTCCCTCTTCGCTCTCACAAAATCTCCTCTCTCTTTCTCACTCAGAATATAGGTCTACATAGATGCAATACAATTCCCTCATATATAGTGAGGGGTTTCCTTCTAGGGAAAAAAACCCTAAATTAAACATAACTTCTACTGTCAGATCTCTGCCTAATGAATGGCCTAGTTTGACTACAAAATTACAACATTTCAGGAGGCAATTTGACATCTATTTTTAGCTTCGTGGGCACTACCCCTGATCCCATGCCAAGGGGGGACTCCTAAAGATCACTGATGCCCCCCCTAGACCCCCCTTGCAGCGCAAATATTATGGGTGGCATTGCCGCCGCATTACGAATTGGGGTCCAATGCGGTGATACCTTTGAATAAAGAAGATAATTAGGCTCCACACCCAACATAGCCAGCTTCTTCATGTAACTAACTCACTGAGATGTGAATCGAAGTATAGGGATGACTTGTCTCACCTCAAGGTAGACCCAACACTCTTCCCTGAATATCGTGGTCCTTACTCCCTTGACCCAGCGATCTATGATAGTCACCATTAATCTTGAGACTAAATCCTCTGCTTCTGCATTCAATCTCACATTCTCTAACCCATACATCTTTAACTTTTTGTATTGTCCTATCGGAGAAATTCCATAGTGGTACAATGTTTTGGTACTCCTTACTCCCTTGGCACTTAACTCTCAGAGCATTTACTATCTCATATGACTGGGCTAGTGACCATCGGATTAATTCCATATCGTAGCCCCCTTTGAATCGTAACTTCTACGAAGTTCCGATTGCACCTTAGCTCTTTCTGCTTATCCCTTACCACATTTCTCACCATAGTACTACTTCCTATGACCTATCGCTTAGCATTAAGGTGCTAAGCCTTTATACTCCTACCAAAGGCCATTCTCACTTTGTTAACTGCTCTACGCCCTTGGTTCTTTTAACTCTCATGACCATGTACCAACCCAATATCGGAAGACCTCTTTATCGGAATGTTTCCACACTCCAATTTTTCTAGAGTTCTGATGTATTCAACCTCTGATTGCTGACTTTTGATATGATGTCATCACTCCACGTATCGAGTTCTTAGTGGTGACACATGTCATGTGGTTTGGACCCATTAGCCTACCCAATACACTTAAATATGCTTGCCACATGTCCTGCCGTACTACCATGTCATATTGACGTCAGCTGCCATTATAGCTTATCAGAGCTAATCATATTTTTCCATGTGTCCAGTTAGAGGAGAGAGAAGGGGACCCGTAAACCTTATTTTTTCACCAAAATCCTTCGTTAATTTTCTTTTAGAATTCCTTGATGCTTTTAAAGGCTTATCGACACTTATCGATATCACAACTTTTTAAAGGTTCCTCACTTGAAGAAGTTCTGATATTGTGATCCCTGATATGTCGATGTTTCGATATGCCAATCTCTGGTATTCCAATATACTCCAACCTCCGCTACAACCTGCTTCGATATATCGTATCTCCAATATTTTGATATCGCCAATAAGCCGACCTCCAACATTTTGATGCACCGATACACTGATCTTTAGAGTTTTGATATCCCGATTCACTGATATGCTGACTTCTGTTATTCTGATGGGCCGATACGCCTATCTCGGGGGTTCTGATATCCTTATGCGTTGATACGATGACCTCTGATATTCCGACGCATCGATATGCTGGACATCTGACATTTCAATCTTTGATATGTCGATGCACCGATGTGTTGATCTTCAATATCCGGAACCTTTGATATTCCAGCCTTCTTAGGACTTCAAGTCCCTAAACATCATCAAGGTGTAACTTTTGGTCCATGAGTCCATTTTTGGACTTCAGCATATCGTTGGAAAGTTCTTCCAGAGCACTTTCTAATGGAGACATTAGGGGAAGTTTTAGGTCTAAAATGGGCCTCCTAAGAAGAACGTACAAACAAAATAAACTCTATAAGAACCAAAAGGATTCAAGATGATGATGTCAACCATGGGGAATGATTCACCATTTTTGGAGTAAAAAACCAAAAATATTAAAAAATAATAAAATAATAAAACTACTTTTTCAACTCATCTTTTCAACTTATCTCCCTAAGGTTTTACTAAAATTTCGAGTGGGAGTACTCGTTAGATGAAAAATATAATTCCTCATCCAAGGAGTACCCATGTTGCATATTTTTGATTGACCTTGCTACATGAAAAATGAGAAATACATGAAAAAGTGTGATTGCAATCACGTTTTTCATGTATTTCTCATTTTTGTGTAGTAGGATCCATCAAAAGTATGAAACTTGGGTACTCCTTGAATGAGGAATTAAATTTTGCATCCAAAGAGTGTTGACACTCGAAATTTTAGCAAACCCATAGGGAGATAAGATGAAAATATGAACTGAAAAATAGTTTTTTCTTTTTTCCCTCTAAAATTTGATGATGCAATATAATCTTATTTTATTGTTTCCACTATTATTTTATAATTTCCTTAGGAATTCAATTTTATACCTCAAAATTACCCTAATCATGTCTGATGTATTCTTTCAGTAGATATGCTACCTCAGATGGCTCCAAACTCTTTGCCACTATTTTTCTCCTTAACTCTTCAGGTAGCTAAAATCACAACCACCAAGGTGATAATGTTATATGAAGCCTATAGCTACCATGGACTTCCATCTATTCCATCACTATAGTCATTATTTTATGGATTCTCCAATAAGTCTGCTACTATGATGATTCTCTACATGAATCATGTAGCTACCATGAGATTCCTCTTGGGCCATCACTGCCAACATCTGTTGCGACAAGCATCCAAGCTAGTCTAGTTGACATCAATGCCAACACTCCTACCAATATTTAGGAAATTCTCCTGCCAATAGTTAGGCAATTCTAACTTCCAAACACATCTCCCTAGCATGACTGTTGACATCAATGCCAACACACTTGCAGAGGCCTTCACTAGGCCACTAGCCATCAAGACAATTCTAACTATCCAAGAGATCATTGCTAAGGTTTGATGCAGATTTGAAATGCTCAAAATCTAGACCTGCAAGCACACTAACAAAAGAAGCATCAAAGACATATTATATATAAATGATCCAATACAACCTATATTAGTGATCAAGGAGACTATTACCTAATATCATAACTAATGGACAATGAAAGTAAGAATACAATATATAAGATCCAATGGATAATATAGTGATAAAGAAATAAATTTTTGTATTATAAGAGATACAACCCATCCTTTATTTTGGTAAATCTCATTCCAATAGTCTCCAATCCTCAAGTTACAATCTTCCAACCTCAAATTGACAACATAAGTTTACATCAAAAGTTAACCCATTCCCCTCTAGTCTGTGTTGAATTTATAGGCCAAGAGGAGGAGGTTTAAGATCCTCTTCCTAAGGATCAGATCCTCAAATATGGGGATTAGGGTTCCATAATGAGAGGGAATAGATTCATGAACCATGGGATGAGGTCCAAATAGTTAGGCACTTGAGTCCTTCTTTTTTGTATAATATTCCCCAACAAGGCTTCTAGAAATTTCTTTTTATTTTTAGCTACATTAAAAGGTCGTCACACTTTTTAATGGGAAAAAGAGTGACAAATTGTTGAGACCACAATCATTAAAACTGTGTTTGTGCATATAGTTGTTAGGAAAAGTGCGACAATGCTTAAAATTAGGTTTTCAAGTAATATAATCCATGCTTCTTGTTGTTTTCAGAATTATTTTTCTTCCAACATTGTAGGGGATTACTTGTAAGAGTTCACTAGATAGTGAGACATCCCTATTTTCAATAATTTTCCTAATGGTGACAAAATGACGTGTAACACTTCCACACAGTGCAAGAATCACGTCAATAAGATTCCATATGCACAAGTTATGCCACTTAGAAGTTGGCCTTCTTGTAATCACTACAATAATTCGAGAGGATGCCATGTTAGCCCCCATTATTCATGGAAAATATTTCGGCCATGTGATTATGATGAAGAAGACTCTAGAAGAGTTAATTTTGTAACTTTCGTTAAGAGTTGAGGTAGTCAAATATAACCACTAGTATGCTATTGGGTTGTGTTATAACTATGCCACTAGGAGCAAAAGGGTTTCCATTCTTTCAAGTGCTCATGTTCCATTGATGAGGAAAAATAGCCAAGACGGATAGGAGATAGAGCACACAAAGAGTATTTATGCACTATAGTAGCCCATAAGCTATGTGCCATACTTCTTTACTCACATCCATTTTCTATTCAAACAAAGAAAGCAGAGCATCCTCAGCTTCCTGTTGGGTTTTCTCTGAAAGGGTTTTCCAGGTCATATTTTGTGTCAAATGTGTTTGTGAGTTTTATTTCGTTACTCTCTATTTTTCTGCATAATTCTAATTTGAATGCATACACAATTAACATTAATCTACAGATCCAAAATTCTAAAGATAAATAAAATCGTAAAACTATAGATTTTATATTTTTAAATATAGTTTTATTAGATTTGTTGTGATGAAATGTCCAGTAGAATGTCCATGGAAATTTATAGATCGTCACTTGATAAGGTAAATGATCTAGGTGGATGTTGGTGGCTACATGCATCAACTTATCTCTGAGAAGAGATGTGGTGGCTACATGCCTCTGAACTATGTTACAATGAGGCTCAAGGGCCTTTTTATTATTGAACAATAAGAACAAACCCTAAACAACCAAAACCCGAACCCGAGGAGATTTAACACCAAGAGTTTATGGGCCCCACTAGGGTTAGTTGGACAACCAACTTCCTGGGGTCGTGACTTGGTCATATTATCGCTATTTTATGCACATGATACCCCATTGGAAATATCTCTCCGATGACAATGATGGAAAGATGATTTTAATAAAAAATCAATGGTGGTAGATTGCCAAAAAAATGTTGTTTAGGGCCCCAAAACGGCTCGGGAAGTTTAGGACCCGAAAAATTGCTAAAAATAGTAAATTGTGCTACAATTAAGGAAACTGAAAAAAAAAATAAAAGAGACAGTTGTGGGGGTCCAAGTGGGATAGGCGGGTGACCACCAACATCCACCTGGATCATTCCTCCCCCCTTAGGAAGCAATGGTCCCCATTGCATTGAGTGCCTCCATGAGATGGGGAAACTTTTGTTGAACTTGGTCCTTGGTGCGCTATTCTACAATCTCTGATGTGTCCAGTAATGGTGGGAAGCATGGTCTAGGGAAGTCCACATTGAACACTTAGTGCAAGCCAAGGAATGGGGGAATGTTGTTCTCCAAAGCATTGTTTCCCACAACATTGTTTCGAAGTGGCCTAAGCTTCTAATGGGCTCTTGTAAGGCATTCTTTCTATAGATGCAATTGGACTTTGTCACCCATTTGTAACTTGTGTGGCACCTGATGTTGATCATGTCGCTTCTTGTACTTGGCATTTTCCAGAATGGAGTGGCAATATATCGACCAGTTGGGTAGAGGTGCTCCAGGAGTTAGACCGAACAAATTCTTGACCTGACAGTGTAATGATACCCCTGTTGGTGAGGAGAAGATGTCCATGTATCCTTTCATGCCCATATCCACCTACTTCTACTGCATGGAGGAACCCTTCCCGGGGGCCATGGATGTGGCAACAATCTTCCCTTTACTTTGAGAGCGAACCAAAAAGAAAATAAATTTCCTAGTCTGGGAGATGATCTTACTGCCTTTCTTAGCAGAGATCAAAGAAGTGGTGGTAGGTGGGGCTACCTTCGGTATCCTGTATAATGTATTAAAAAAAAAATAATAACAATGCGAGGCCTTGACTCATAAACAACATGTCACTTCCACAAGTACAGTTGGCCTAATAATACATCACAAACATCCAAAGGTGCAACATCACATAATACCTCATTTGTGAAGGGCTTGATGCTGTAGGGAAGGCGACACTACTGGCGGACTCAAAGATCTATTCCTTGGTGAAGCCACTCAATGTTGTACGGTTGCGAGTGTGGTATGGTTGGTAGTCCTAGCCGCTTCACGACCTCTACTAAAATGAGGTTCTTTTGTCTCCCACTATCAACAATGAATTGTAGTGATGAACCCTTCACCCACGTCTGTGAGAAGAAAAGAATATCCCCCTCCTCTAGATCTTCGAGCTCATTCTTCTGGATCTTGGTGGTGGTAATAGTGGCGTTGGGCTCCGCGTCAATTATCTTCCTCCCTTTGTCACTCCTCTTGTTGGTTTCTAACCTAGGGTTGGAACATGCATTTGATTCTGAAGCCTTCAACTTAGCCACTAGTAGCTTCTTGGTCCGACACTCACTTGTGTTGTGAGCGAGGCTCTTATGGAACTCACAACACTTTCCTGTGTCCTTCCTTGACTTTGTGGTGTTGTTCTTTTCTTGCAGCTTTGATGGGTTGTCTTGGGTTACACTGTCTTGGATTTGTCCTTGGTGTTGCAGTTTGGGGAAGGCTTTTCCTTGCTTCGGATTTGCAGATCCAAAGTCTCGCTTCTTCTGTTTAAAATTTAGCTCAATTTTGACAGCGTATTGGTATGTTGTGTCAAGTGAGGAGATGTCTAGTAACTCCATCTCGTCCTGGATGTACCTATGTAGGAAGCTGTGGTATTTGAGTACCAAATGCTGCTCAGAACCCTTGATACCCAACTTTGTCTGAAGGGTATGAAAAATATTTGTGAAATCTAGCACATCTTCATCCCTTCCCTACCGTAGCATGCTCCACTTTATGTATTTATCCTCATAGCTTCTGAAAGGGTAGTACTTCTCCTTTATGCATCCCGGAATGAATTCCAAGTGGGTGCAATTGAAAACTGTGAGCTTATATTTTCATCCTTCTACTCACAGTAGGTTTCCCACCAGTCCTTAACGTGGGGGGCTGCTTTGAGAAGTGGAAAAGTGATCTTTTCTTGGCTAGAAAAATCATGAATAAAAATATAACCTTCTAGCATATTTAACCATTTATCTATGGCATCTGCATCTATCTGACCCTCAAATATGGGGATTCCAAAGTTAACTTTTACCTTAAAGGGTTTGGTGTTTCTAGAGTTTGTTGGAAGCAGATGCATCACCCCTAGGCAACCGCTGAAGGATCTGGGCAAAGTTTTCCATCATCGCATTACTTTGTTGCTCGAGGGCTTCTTCGAGAAATACTTTTATAGGATCTCCTTCCCCCTCATGTTTCTTTTGATCCGCCATGGGAGGCCGTCGGGATTTGTGAGGTTGGTCTTGCAAAGATTCGACCAGTTCAAGCCCTAACTCCTTATATCCCGACCTCGTTCGAGACATGCAAAGAAAAACGGAGAAAAAGAAGACCCCTCTGATACCACCAACATCCACCTGGATCAGTTTTCTTTCTATGCTACAAAGAGAACAATTTTATCCCTATTAGATCGAAGACTTTTGTGATCCATATTTTAGATGAATGTATTTTTGGATTATTCACATCATTGGGATTTGGTTGACATTTCAAACGAATTAATGTGGTTCATGCTCAGGACAAGGTGAAAAACTCAATCTATCTTAAGGAATAAATAGCATGGATGCATCATCACCCAGATTTAGCTGATCAATGCTATCCATTGAAAACTAGACATTAGTAAATCAGTTAATAAGGTAAATAAAGTAATATTTTAAAAGTGGTTGTTAAGAGTTATTATTTAAAATATTATATATGTAGTTTATATATCCTTGTTGTCACTCACACTTTGACTCAAGCATACTCCAGTATGGTTTGTTATCTTGTTGTATCATCTTGTTACTTTGCCGCTGCAATTCCATTTAATCAAAGATAGGGAACTTGAATATTTTTTACACTGAGAATTAATTCTCAGTCAAACTGTGCTCTTTACAGCTTCCTCTATTAAATTTCTCATATACAACTAGTATTGTTCTCCATTTTGCTATTGTATTAGAGTGCTTGGCCATTGCAGCATCATAAAATCAAAGAATGGCTATTGTGTTTTTTCCATACTGAGAATTAATTTTATGTTAAAATGTGAGCTTAAACAAGTCTATCCATGCTTAATAATAGTCCACAAGACTCAGATTCTACTCTAGGCATGGCTTGCTGGGATATCATCAATTCTTTTGTACTTTGCATTCTTTTCAATTGAATTCTTCATGGCATTCAAGGAAACTCAAGAATGGATTGTCTATTTTCGAATCATGCTTCATTTATTTATTCTACAAATCATGGTCCTCTCAGATTAATTTCCCTAGTTTTAGAAGTTGCCCACTAACATTTCCTCTATGATTGCCACAATTTCTTTAAAATTTCCCGCTAGAGAGTTTCCAACCCATACTTCCTTTAAACCATACATTCCTGATGATTTACATATATCCTGAATTCCCCTTAAGCACATGCTCGCAATTCCTTTTTCTTCTATTTCGACCGAAGGCCCATGGTCACAATAACAAACAAATGTGTCGCAAAACCACTGCAAAACAGTTCCTAGGTGCCTTTCTTTACTATATCCCTGAGGGCTTAATCACATAAGTTGTTCTTCCACAACCACAATCACATAATTCTCACAATACCACGTCCTGGGATTTACTTTAGCCCTTGACCTTATTCCTTTTTCATTATTTTGAAAAAAATCAGGATTACATGTCGAGGTGAGTCCGCTTGGTGCTTTTTTCATTGGCCATGTGGTCCACCATAACTACCACCATATCTGGATGCTTATTCATCCTATATCTCCCCCTCTACACTCATTTGAAGCCTTCCAGGTTAGATTGATAGGGATGATGTCATTCTTACATCATTAATGCTACATGGCATCTCTAGAGCGTTGACACGTGTCACTCAGATTTGCCCCACAAGGGTTCTTGAAAACATTGAATCTTCCAGTGATGTGTGCTATATACTGACGTCATACTAATAGCATCATCGACTAATAAAATTTTTCTACATGCCTCTCAAAGAGGAGAGAGAAAAATGGTCTTGGGCTTTAGTTTTTTGTTGAATTTCTTTGTTAAATTTAAAGGGGTCCCAGGCCTTTTTATTGCAACAATGATTATTCAATGATGTTTGCCTAGTTATGCAACATCTCAGGCACTCCTCCTTTTTGTTTCTTTAAATCCTTTTGGGTTACTCCTCCCGGGGTGACATCATCCATGGCTTGCATCATCCCTTTTGTTCCCCTTGCTCACACTTTTTGAACCATCCAATGTAACCTCCACTAAGATTGCATGTAGAAAGGGCTCCACTATCAGTAAATCAAAACTATTCCCACTACAATGGTGTCACATCACATCCACCTATTCCTTTATTTATCTTATCCACTAAAGATCTATGTCATGTTTGAAAAAACCACCAAGAAAACATCCTCCAAATGGTCTTCCAACCACTTTTAGCTTTGCAACTTTGACTTCGGGGCACCTGACTTTGACTAGAAATAACTCCAGATGCAAGAGGACATTTGTAGACTTCAATATGCCATTGGAAATCTCTTTTTGAGAAAAATCTAACTATGCCATTTCCAAGAGAATCTAAGCTAATCTCTTGAGGCATAAACGCACTAAAATTGTGGGAATCCCTAATCATCATATGTATAATACTTTAGCTTCTTATGTCATATTTCTTCTATGATGGTTCTCAAGTAGGGACTGCAACAAACATGGGAATCTCCCTAGGCTTAACACACCATGCACATCAATGCTAGCCTAGTTGACATCAATGGTAACATTATGCTCAACATCATCCTTGCCTGAGCCAAAGGTGGGGATTTTAGCTAGAGTTATAAATAATCTTAGGAAACCTTTTGGTTTCCATGTTATTCAATTCCTTCTTATACCTAAGATACCTAGTCATAGCTATTCTTCCAATCGGGGAAAGCCTTGCTTCAATTAGAAGGATAGGATAGGGAGTATTTCCTATAACCTTAATATTTTAGGTTATAAAATAATTTTGGATATATTCTATATTCCTTCATAACTCTCTAGAGATACTACAACTCCATAACTTACATCCATATAAAATATTAGGAGATTTGACATCCTTAAAGAGGAGTTACCTGTTATCCTATATACAAATATCTACTAACTTACAGTGGTTTTCAAGCCAGTAGTAATATTTCCATCCTCCATTTATCCTTTCCTCAACGTTATAATCCCAATTGAGATTATGATGGATATTGATTCTAAGACTTTTTTATGAAGAAACTTCCTCCAAGTTGTTTTTTTCCATATATGAAGGTATCTTATGTGATATTTTTGGATTTAATTATCATGACTTTAATTTTGTTAGTATTAACAATCATACCCATTTTTTAGTGGAAAAAGTAAATGGTTCTTGGTTAATAAGATTGTAATGGATCATTACCAACATAAAAATATCCATAGCATAAAGGATAAGGGTTATGACTATACCAGTGAGAATGGGACCACAACCTGCATCTTCCAAATACTCTTCTAGCTTACTAATGTATATGCCAAAAATGGTAGGGGATAAGGGACCTTTCTTGACTCCAATATTACATTTAATTTCTTTTGAGAAACCTTAGTGTTCCTAAATTTGGCAATAACATTCTCATATGACCTTGTCAAATCAACCCTCAACTTGAGAGGAACCATCATCTCTTTCAACCTCTTCCACTGATTTATTGTGGGAATGCTATTAAAAGTTTTTATAAATTCAAATAAACAAAAGAAGAGATTAATTTTATTGTTGTGGTTTTCATTTGCAATAATTCTAAGAGTGACAAGGTGGTCCATTTTTTAATGATATCTCCTAAACCCAACTTGGCATTTTCCAAAAAAATCTCTATAAATTGGTTGAAGTGTGGCTAATCATAACGATCCTATAATTAGAGGAAATATTGTTATCCCCACTTTTAGAGATAGGAATAGTGAGGCTTTGCATTCAATTCTTATGGAAGCCTTGCTTAAGTACCAAATTGAAAATCTTGTGTATGTGAGGGATGAGGATAGGCCCTCGCATTTTAAATTTTTTAGCTTGGTAGCCTTCACTATCTGTAATTTTTTAATTGGTGAGCCGCTTAACCCCAAACCCAATGTATTACAAAGAAAATATATCATCCTCTCTATGGGATTTCAAAATGGTTTCCATGGTAGGAGGAGATTTTAATCTTATTAGAGCTTTGGATGAAGAAAGGGAGGAGTTTCCAAGTTGGACTCTGAATTCACCTGTTTTGTAGATTTTTTGGAGAGGTTGTGGCCAGTGGATGTACCCACCATTAATGGAACTTTCACTTGAAATAATATGAAATGGGGAAACACTGGGTAGCGGGTCATTTGGATAATTTTTTAGTTTCAGAATCAGTTATGGATAAGGATATTTTCATTGAAGTGACCATTCTTCCTTGTCTCAATTTGGATCATTGGCATGTTTGGTTGGAGATAGATCTTAAAGAAGCTCCTAGGGACATGCCTTTCTTCTTTGAATGTTTTTGGCTTCAGGCCCGAGATTTTGTGGAGAAGATGAAAGTATGGTGGGAGGAAATTAGAGTTCAAGTTAAGAATAAAATGCATAAATTTTAGTTGAAAGTTAGGGAATCACAAGAACATATTAAATTGTGGAGTAAGGAATATTTTGGTAACATTTTGCAGAGAAATAGAAATTGGCCGAGTGCAAAATGCAAGAAATCTAGCAGAGTATGATCCTAGAATGACACACTTTAGAGTTAGTTCTGGAAGAGGGGATTATGCTGAATAATTTAGAATTGAGAAGACAACAGGAGGAAATTCTTTAGAAACAAAAATCTAGAGTTTAGTGATTGAAATATGGGCAGAAGAGTTCCAAGTTTTTCCATAAATTCATGGTACAATGTCGGCATTTAAACCAAATTTGTGCATTAACTAGTAGATATGGTTTGTGAAATCTTCATCATAATGAAATTGAAGAAGAGTTGAATTGTTTTAACAAGGAAGTCCTTATGGAACCTCATCATGAAAGGCAATTAGTTATTAATAATATTTTAGCTTGTATTACTAAACTTATTAGCAGGGAGCAAAATTTACCTTTGATGAGACCGATCTCCTTTCAAGAAGCGGAGGATGTGATTATGTATATGACTCGAAATAAATTGCCAGGGCTAGATGGATACACTTTCTATTTTTTTAAGGCCTGATGGATTTTTCTAGGAAAGGAGATTCATGAGGTGGAGGAGGAGTTTAAAAATTTGTAGACAATATGGAGTGGTCTCAATGCAACTTTATTTCTCTAGTCCTGAAGGATAGAAAAATTGAGGATCCTAGTGGCTTTCAACCCATTTTTTTATGCATAATTATTTATAAATTCATATCTACTACCATTGTTAATCATCTTAAGCCTCTCTTAAAGGGGCTCATTTCCCTAGAATAAACTGGTTTAATGGAAGGTCGACAAATTTTAGATGATATAATTGTAGTTCATAAGCTAATTCAATCTTTGAAGAATTGAAAGAAACCATACATGATGATCAAGCTTGGTATGTCTAAGGCTTATGATAGAATTAGTTGGGACTACTTGCTATATGTTCTTGATGCTTTTAGTTTCTCCTAGCATTGAATTTATTGGGTGCATTCTCTTATTTCTACACCTTTGTTCTGCATTTTGATTAGTGGTTTCCCTACTAAATTTTTTTAGCCAATCACGTGGACTAAGGAAAGGTGATCCATTGTCTTCATTTTTATTTATTATGGATATGGAAGGGCTAGCACGTTTTTTTCAAACTCTTGCTCTAGAGGAACTCTCAAAAGATTGAACATATTTGGTGAAGATCTTCCAATGAAAAACCAACAATTTGTTGATGATTTCTACTTGCTTGGTCAACCTACCCTCAAAGAAGTAAAAGAGGTACTTTCTCTTCTCTCAACATTTATGGAAGCTTCAGTTACCTTTATTAAAAATGAGAGTACTAGTGTTTTATTTTTTAATGTTAAGGAGTTAATCTAGTTCCATTTGGCCCAAGTGTTGAAATTTCAAAGTTCCTCTCTTCCCTCTAAGTAGTTGGGGGTACACTTAGTATTAAATCTTGGAAATGTGCCCACTATTGAGGGGTGGAGGGAAGAATCAATAGTGACTTTGTTTCTTTACTTTTGTATTTCTTTCTCAATTTAGTGAAACACATTCACACATTATACCATTAGTAGATTAATAAACAAATCAAATAACAACTATCATGATCATCACATGAAAACCATAACATAATCAATACAGTCACATGCACAAGAGACACAAGGATCTTTAGTGGAAAACCCCCTTCCGAGGAAAAATCCATCCTTTGTTGATGTTGCTGCTCTATTGAAATTTAATTAATCAAAAAAATCATTTACATAATCACAACTAGCTATGTCCAGCTAGGAAGTTTTTCATATGACTTCTATCCCCTAAAATCCTCGCCCAACAACCATTGGACTATGAGAATGCTACTTCCTCTACTGAAGCTACTTACTCCCACAGGAAAGTAACACCTATCTATTACACAGTAATTTTTCACTCTCTTGTCACTCCCCATTCCTGATCCCGGAGAACCCTAGTAGTGACTACTTTGTTATACTTTCACAATGAAACTTGTGCTCTTGCATCCCTTGAAGTTTGAAGAAATTAGTCCCCACTCCCTTCAGAACATTTACAGAGAATCCTTCTTAAAACCGAGTTTTTAAGATCAACACTCTTTCCCAGTGTCTCACCCATGCCCAATTTGCAGAGTTTAACACTGTGACATGTGTCAATCAGCGCTACTGTTAGCCCAATACCCACATCGGTCTACTTCTAGAAAGTTTTTATAAAATGAAATGGAGTTTAACGTCTAGAAACTTCTAGTGGCAATGTGCTGGATGTTCGTTTGGTTGGATAAGGGTCGAGAACTCCATATTAGGTTATTTCCCCCTTAAAAGTGGACCTTCCCAAGGAGATAAGACCTTCTTCCCCCTTGAGTGGATCTCATTATTATCCTCCTCTCCCTATATAAACCACTTCCTCCTACCCTTTTTGGTTACAATACACAAAATACAACACATAGAACCAGTTGCAAAATTCTAAAATCTTTAGATTTTGATAGAAGAAGATTAGTCTTAAATGACAAAAGACTAGTCTTTGGTAGCTAAAGTATGAGGAAAGAGAGTTAGAGCTTGGAAGGCATTTCATGTCAAGCTATGGGAGGAAAAGAGTTCTGAAAAGGCATGTAGCAGGACTTAGATGTTGCAAAGGAGATATCCAACATCAAGGCTTCGGTTGTATTTCTCTTTGAAGTTTATTTTAATACAACTAATGGTTTATTTCCTATATCGGGTGTAATATTACATTTGATAGCTTAGAGATTCTTGACCTTTTAAGTAGATTGGATTCAATTTTATGCTATCACGTTTGTTGTGGTTTCTTGCATGTTTGTTTCAAGTACTTGAATGAAAGGAACAAAAGGAAGCTAGAGCAAGGAAGCAAGATCACCATCAAGTGGATTAGCATTATAAGAGGTAGACCCTCTTATTTGATTCTAATCTATGTAAATTTACATTAGATTGTCTTTTTTTTTGCTAGACCTGCTCTCTTCGGCTAGAGGGACTGTCTCTGTCCACAGAGAGGATACTCCTACTCCACAAATTGGAGAGTTTGTTGGGGAAATACATCTCCTTTTCCTCACTCTGTTTTTTCTACTTGTGTGCCTAGTTTGTTTATTTATGGTCTTCTAGAATTGTATTGACCTGTTTGATGGCACGCATACACTATCCCAACCTCTGATGTGTTAAGTCTAGCCCTGTGTGAAGTTCTTTTTTATTTTTTCTTTGAATCCCTTGATTGGCACTAGTTTCAACCAAATAGTTGTGTCGATCATGCCAATCAGCGCTAGTTTTAGTTTGATAGTCACGTCGATCAGGCTAATCAGTGCTGGTTTCAGCCAAAAAGTCATGCCAGTTTTTGAGTTAAGAAAAAAATCAAAATTTCTCCCATTCCAATGCCAATCTTTCTTGACCCTCATACTCTCTTCTTCCGCCCGGAAGTGGCTAGAATGCTTTGTCTGCTGGTTTGATTGAATGATTGGCTTGAAGTTTCATTGCTTGATTTTTTGAGTTTTTTGGATGGTTTCTATGACCCTAGGGAATCTAGGTCAATTACCGTTCATTTGTTTGTTTGATCACTGTGTCAGGTTTCTGATTTGCTTCTTCATTTAATTCATCTTTCAGTCACAACATCTTCATTGCTTCATTTTCAATTGAATGAGAGAAATAGTCTCGTTTTTTCTCTTATTTCGAGTGCCTATTTTCTCTTTCTGGGCATATATCACATTGCTTGGTTTGTCGATTGAAGCATTTATGTGTTTGGTTCATTCGATTCAAGTGAGAAGTTTCTTTTAGTTTCATTTACCATGCTTTGGATTTGATCGATGCTTTTCTTTTCGGAAAATTATGAAAATTTTCATTAAAGTGTTTTGTGTGAAAGATTCATTTTGCATTTTATAAAAAGAAGAACATCATTATAGTTTACTTAAGCGAAAATATTGCATTAGTAGCGTCATTGAGAAGCTAGAGTTGCATAATCATAGGCAAGAGTAATGAAATAAACTTCCTTTTGTTGTTAAAGGAAGATTAAGTGCATTTAGGACATGTATTAGTGAAAGATTTCATTCTTTGGTTGTTGCATTGATTGTGTTCTCTCTATCCCTCAATTAGTGTTAACTTTCATCAAAGAAAGGTTTATTTTCTCATACAACTACATATAGGAGTTTTTAGATAACAATGATAGGGCCTTGGAATTGAAACCTAATTCAAGATAAACTGTCAAAAATTATTGAATTAACCTAGGGAAGCATTGAAACTTAATGCTCACATTTAGTGTTCTAGGCTAGAGATGTGTTATGGCGTCTTTAAACCTAGCCGTTGTTGTTCGCAACGATCTTGCATTAGACAGCATTAGCGTGGACTTGTGCTCCCCGTACCATTGTGTATACAAAGGGAGACCCTATAGGTTGCAATATTTTATCCATAGGAAGCTGAGTCTGCCACCTTGTAAACATGATACACCAAGCACAACATTTGGGTAGACTGACTTCTCATACTTTTCAGTTCACGGAGAGGTATTTTGCAGTTCATGGTTACCTGGTAATTCTTTATGCCTAGAGCACCATGAGTAGTCATTTTTTATATTTACTGAGTCTTTAAATTTCAAAATATCATCGAGCACTTGTCCTTTCGAGCTTGTTAACTCCGAAAGTGACTAGAGTCACCTTTTTCTCTTTTATCGACTCTTAAAACATGAAAAGGCAAAGTTTTGTTTCAATGTCTTAAAATTAACTGCCCATGAAATATTTCTGGTGAAAGTTATCTTCCTTAGTGATTGTTTAGGTTCGATTCCAATGGAAACATTTTGGGAGTTTACCAGTCAAGGACTCCCCTCCGATGGGAGTCTTGGTCCTTCTTTTGGAAACACTGGCGCTCCTTATATGGCAACATTGTCCCTTCCTGGGTTAACTATTGGTTTACATGTTTGGTTATTTTCAACCTCGATGGTCCCAAGTGTCCCAAATTCTGTCCAACCATCTCCTTCACCTGAACAACACCATGTTGATTCTAAAGTTGACCTCTCACCTTCTTCACCTATTTCTTCACCCTCCTCTTCTACTTCACCTGGTGAAAGTTTGAAATCTAGTAACCAGGAGGCTAAGAATAAGAAGAAGAAGATGAAGAAGAAGAAGTCAAATAAGCGAGAGGCCAACCATGTAGCTATTGCTCCAAATGCACTTCCCATCGACAAACCTTCCAATTCTTTGTGGAAGGTAAAATTCCCTTACATGCTATGTAAGGGTGACCATCTCCTTCGAGACTATCCTGGTATTCCCAGAATCTTAGGGGTATGGTCTCAAAATCTAGATCGACCATCCCCATCGACCTCTAGAAATCATTTTGATGCTACACCCTCATCTAGCAATGGTAAGAAGAAGGGAAAAATTAAATTCCCTTGTAGGTTATGTGAAGGAGAGCATCTTCTTCACCTTTGTCCTCTTCTGGATATTAAAGCTTCCAAAGTTTTAGGAAACCTTACAGCTCCTCAACCCCAACTCCCTGTTGGTTATCAGAGGCTTTCTTCTAACCCTACCCTAGTTGGTAAAGAGATTGACTTGGATTCATCTCTTGCCCATCCTACTCTTCCTAAGCATGACTCTCTTGTGTCTATTCCCGACCAACCATTGGTTGAAAAGAGTGTCGACTTGGCTCCACCTTCAGTTGTTCACTATGTTCCCAAAGAGAGTAGTGATGATCATACTGCTCATGTTCTTCTCATCTCCTCAGATTCTCATGAATCGAAGAGTGACCCTCCAGTCCTAGTTGTTCAGGAGAGTCCTTCTCCTTCTCCTGCAGGGTATGGGGGCAATCATATGATACCCCCACCAAATAGTTTTGTCGTTTATTTTTATTGGATTCAATTGATTGCATTCTGTCTTCCATCTTATATGCCTTTCCAGATCACAGTACAAGCCTATAATATGGTAGTACATGACAGTATATTAGATGAAGGCGCATCTATTTGCATCCTATCTTATACTACTTGGAAAGCTTTGGGTTCCCCACAACTTATGCCTGTCACAAAGAATCTGTTGGATTTCAATGGAGGAACTAGTCAACTCTTAGGGATCCTTTCGAAGTTCCCTATTACTTTGGGAGGAAATACTATCTATATAGATGTGATGGTATTCCAAGGTCCCTTAGATTTTGAATCTTCTCCTTGGACATAACTATGTTTATGTCATGGGATCTCTTGTTTCTTCACTTTTCTGTGTGGTTTGTTTTCCACGCGAAGGGAGAAAAGTGACCATTGATCAATTGTTGTTCATTGGTCACTAGGTGCCTCCTATGCAACCATCGTCCCCTATTGGTTCTTGTTTGCAAGCAGTACCTTCCCTACCACAAGTCAATTATGTGGCTACCCATTCCATCTCCACATCTGCCAATGATCACACAGATGGTATAGTACATTATGTATTGGGGGCATTGGAACCTGATCTATCATTGGTACCAGTAGACATGTTTTCCTCCCAGAGAATGGTTCTCCCATCTAGTGAGGACCTCTTAGGAGCCATGTTCTCATATGGTCCATGAAAAGGGGTCAAAGCATAGTTCCTTTTGTTGTGTCAAGCTCCTCAAAAAATGAAACAAGGAGTCATGAGGATAGTTCCTGGTCTTGTGTCAACCTCGTAAAAAAATGAAACAAAATGTCAGAGCATAGTTCCTTGTCTTGTGTCAAGCTCATTAAAAAATGAAACAAGGGGTCAGAGCATAGTTCCTTGTCTTGTGTCAAGCTCATTAAAAAATGAAACAAGGTGTCAAAGCATAGTTCCTTGTCTTGTGTCAAGCTCATTCAAAAATGAAACAAGGGGTCGGAGCATAGTTCCTTGTCTTGTGTCAAGCTCCTTAGAAAATGAAACAACGAATGTGAGCATAATTCCTTATCTTGTGTCACGCTCCTTAAAAAATGAAACAGATGTTCGAGGACAGTTTGTTCCTGTATGAACCTCGTTAAAAAATGAAATAGATGTCCAAGGATAGTTCTTTTACCATGTCAACCTCGTTAAAAAATGAAACAACTCCCTTTTCCAAATCAAGTCTTTGATTAAGATCTCGTAAAATCCAAGTCTAGTATTTCCTGCATCTCGAAAGTGAACCTTCATTCCATCCACCTAGCTGAATGAAATGAAGCTTGGGGGGCATGTACCTCGAATTGAGTCATTATGTTGGGGGCATGAAAACTTAACTCCAGCATAGTTTTTCATTTCAAGCTTGTATCAAAATGAAACCAAACTCAAGCATAGTTTTTCGTTTCAAGCTTGTGTAAACATAAAACTGAATTCAACCAGAGGTCCCCATGGTTCAATCTTGTGTAAAAATGAATCCATGCCAAATTTACATCTCGTGATTGTTGTTTTTATTAGATAATTTCTTCTAGATGAGCCTTGGTTGTTTCATTCCATTTCCACCCTCTCCATATGCTTTCACTTGGTTGTGTTTTCCTTTCCTGAGGAACCATAACGATGAGTGGTTTTACAAGCTAGCCTCTTGAACTTTCAGTGTTTCGAGCAGTTCTCTGCTTAAGTAGAACCTGTTCTACCCTTTATACCACTCGTTCCTCCAAGATGAGTCACCTTTAAGCTCTTTTCTGACTCGTAAAAAATGAAAAGATTGCTGATTATTTTTCCCTTTTAGACTTGTTAAAGTAAATAAAAACAAGGAGTCTGCTTTAAGCTCTTTTATGACTCTCAAAACACGAAAATATGGCTGAGATATTGTCATTTTGATCTCGTTAAAGTTTGCAAAACATCATTTACCTAGTATACATTTACCCCTTTTTCGAGCTGCGATAAACTATTTATGAAAAAGGTACACCTTAGTCGAACGTGGGTAGGAGGTTCTCTCGAGTATTGTTTTCTACCTTTTCGGGCCCGGGGGACAACTTTATGAAAAGGGATCTTTTGGAGTTTTGTTTTTTTGTGTCCTTTAAAAACTCTCTAAACATGAAAATGATACCGAGTTTCACCTTTTTTGGACTCGTTAAAAGATTAAACAACATAGGACTTGTCATTATGACAAGACCGAGCTACTCCTTCCTAGGGCTCGTTAAGACTTACTAGGATGGATCCATCCGAAGGATGGACTTATTACAAGCATATGCTATCCCCGTCAAGCTTATGTAAAAGTAACTGGGGTACTCGCCAGAAATGGTCAGGGAAAATTGGAATTATTTCATCAATTGTATTCCTCACTAAAAGGTAGCATGTTGCTATTGAACATTTACACTCATCTATTGTTCATGTCAAGTTTTTGGGACATCCTCACTCTGTCACTTGCCTCCTTGGGTTTTGGGTTATCCATTTTAAACCTCTCATATGATCTCTGCCACGTCACCATGACCTCTAATCCTATGATGTCAAATGCTTCTGTTATCACCAAAATAGGACCCTGATAGGCTGCTGATCAGACTATCTCAGTGTAACTATTTCAAACCAATCTTTTAGCTAAGGCTTAGCCTCCTTAGCCCGAGAGGGCTCTCTCAAAGGGTTAATGATATTGATTAAAGAAATGGATAGATGGCTAACTCTATGGTTTGTGATTTTATATGTTTGTAGATTGGAAGATGGAGACTTGCTACCATTGGGCTATGGAGTCAGTGACAGAGATAAGGATAACAAATAGCTCTTCTTATAAAACTGAGGCTTGTATATACTTCAATGAAAGAGTGACACATTCAAGAAAGTCTCAACAACTTGAAGTTCATAGGAGTCAGAGCATGTGGGCATGAATTCTGAGTCAACAACACCTCAATATAACAATGAACTCAACCTTACATGGAAGTCAGGGCATTCAGCATTTAAACATTCAGAACATAAACTCATATGGGACCACACAGTTTATAAATGTATACAGGAAGTCAGAGCACATTCAGTGAATTATGAGTGATTATACATCCATACCACTGTAAGAATTAAGAAAAGGACAACATCACATATTCTGAACATAAAAAATCCCTCATGAATCCTGAGAAGTAAAGTCAAGCATGTATTACTGAACTCAATTCACCATAGTTTAACACTTAAAGGAAGTCAGAGCATGTTCCTCCATGAATTCTGAGTAATAAGCATTAATACTATGGAAGTAAAGCATTTCAAAGATAAAAGATGAAGCTCACTGAAGTACACTAAGAATCTCAGCTTCAGAAAAGTCCAACTGCTTCTGTCTATATCAATCCCTGCATAGCATTTACAAAAGTAGTCTTTTTCTCTAACATTTTCCAACCCTCTGCTAATTCGAACTCTTGCTCTATATAAAGCATTTACAATTAGGATTCCATCACCCCTCATCAAGATAATTCGAATTTGCCATCAGTGACACCTATTCTAACCATAAAACAAACCATTAATTAGAACTAGCTGTTAACTAGGAGTGCTAGTGACCTAATACAACTAGGAGTGTAACTCCTTATTATGATTACAACAACCTTATCTAAACATTTAAAACATTATTTGACACCTAAAACTCCATGAAGTCGAATTTGATGAAGCCTCCCACGTGGTCACCCAACTGCTGATGACAAACCCTAGAAATTAGGGAACATGTTTCCCTGTTTTTAGGTTTAGATCCTTGAAAATTGGCACGTGGGACAGAGCCTTTATCTCTTCATCCATGACACATTTTACGAAACTGAAGGAGGTTTTTGTAGCCCATGTTGTCCAGAACAAAAACCTCTCCTGGTTTTTTAAAACATTTCTCCAGCTGTCCAGAAACTGTCCTTGAAAAACACGTGGCAAACAGGAAAAATCCGTTTTCTGAAAGTAGGGTCTCAATGAAAGCTTAGTATCTCCCAACTGAAAACACTTATGAATAAAGTGAGATAGGTTATTGTATCTGGAGAGTTTATGAAGAGAAACCTCCCTCAGAATTCCAAAATACATCTTCTTGTAACCGAAAACGGATCTTGAAAAAGACTGCTAAAACCAGAAGACAAAGCTTGACTTTCAGCAGTTTCGTAGCTCAAGAATGACACTAATTGTGATGAGATGACTCAAAAATTATAAGACTATGACTAGAAACCAAGGCAACTTACCAAAGCTTAGAGACAAAGATTTTAGGGTGATAACAGTGGCTCCACTAGGGATAGTGTGCCCTTGTGGTATACTAAGAACTTGTAGCTCCAGTGCCGCTATCCATCTTCTAGAAGAAAACTCTGAACCTCTGCCCAATTTTCTCCTCAAGCCTTTTATGTTTTTTGAATGAAGAATTCAAACTGCACCTACTGAAATAGATGCTCAGTCAACCTACCCTGAGCTTATTTGCACATTCCTACCTACCCTATCAGTTGTATTCTCCAATTGTAGCTCAAGGAACATGAAACTTCCAATGAAGCCAATCATCAATCTGATCTGAAACTTGGATCTCCTTACTGTGCTTGAAGCATAAATAAACCAGATACTGAAATAACCAAGGAAGCATGAGGTGTAACTGTTCTTCAAGATGAACATATAATTGGAAGCCTGAACAGTAAATCTTTTCCATGTAGTCAGCTATAGGGTCAAAAAACACATGGTTAGTTTGATGATTCTCATAACATTCTATATCTTCAAACAACTGATCCTCAGCCACACCAAATTTATTTGATATGCTATCGAATTGCCTTTCTAAATGATGCCCACAAACAATGTAATTTTCTTCATTATAAAGATCATTCTTTGATGCAAGCTGCTGCAAGGAATCACAAAAATGAACAACCTTTTCCTCCGCCTGAGGGTCATAGAAAATTTCCTCCAGTATTTCTTCTTGCTGTGTGTAATCATTTTCATCTTCATTATGATTCGAAGACTGAGAAGTCTGCTGCATCTCTACATCAATCTCAGAGAATGTAATATGATTTTCATAAGTAAACCCCTGCTGATCTTCATGCTGCATTTCATGAGATGTTATACTTTCTTCTTGGTGCTGAAATGCATTGTTAGGAAGAGCCTCTAAAATTTCTTCATCCATAAATTCATCATCATCATAACAATCCTCCAAGTACTGAATAAGACTTAAAGAATGTCTACAGCAATCTTTGAGCAACAATAAGGAAGGATGACATTCTTTATACATGTCATAGAACACATCATGGAAATCAGCAAGAGAATATAATGAACCATTTTCCAAACTTTTATACCAAGACCATGCTTTTCCTTCTAAAGTGGTCATAAACATCCTCATGAGACAATCCTCAGGAAAGTGAACCTTAAGACTGCGTACATGCATATGAAACCTAACCAAATGAAGAGCAGCATTGTCTTTCTTTTCATCTTTGAATATCAGAAGATCCTCTAACCAATCAACCTTTGGCATAGGATTTGGAAAACCAGGGATATGAGACCGATTCATAGGAGCATACCTGGCATTCATTCTTGCAGTGGAATTCATCTTGAAACTTCATCAAGCTACTGATCTTCTAGCAGTGGAGTCACCTTCCAATTTATTATTCGATGTGTGGAGTCGCCAAGGTAGTTTTGCAGCCTCAAAAAGATGTCTGAGCTCCTGCTACCTTCAGAAGTTCAGCCATTGATTTCGGGAATGAATAATCTTCAGGCTCCCGGCAGACGCACCAAAATGTTATCACCAAAATAGGACCCTGATAGGCTGCTGATCAGACTATCTCAGTGTAACTATTTCAAACCAATCTTTTAGCTAAGGCTTAGCCTCCTTAGCCCGAGAGGGCTCTCTCAAAGGGTTAATGATATTGATTAAAGAAATGGATAGATGGCTAACTCTATGGTTTGTGATTTTATATGTTTGTAGATTGGAAGATGGAGACTTGCTACCATTGGGCTATGGAGTCAGTGACAGAGATAAGGATAACAAATAGCTCTTCTTATAAAACTGAGGCTTGTATATACTTCAATGAAAGAGTGACACATTCAAGAAAGTCTCAACAACTTGAAGTTCATAGGAGTCAGAGCATGTGGGCATGAATTCTGAGTCAACAACACCTCAATATAACAATGAACTCAACCTTACATGGAAGTCAGGGCATTCAGCATTTAAACATTCAGAACATAAACTCATATGGGACCACACAGTTTATAAATGTATACAGGAAGTCAGAGCACATTCAGTGAATTCTGAGTGATTATACATCCATACCACTATAAGAATTAAGAAAAGGACAACATCACATATTCTGAACATAAAAAATCCCTCATGAATCCTGAGAAGTAAAGTCAAGCATGTATTACTGAACTCAATTCACCATAGTTTAACACTTAAAGGAAGTCAGAGCATGTTCCTCCATGAATTCTGAGTAATAAGCATTAATACTATGGAAGTAAAGCGTTTCAAAGATAAAAGATGAAGCTCATTGAAGTACACTAAGAATCTCAGCTTCAGAAAAGTCCAACTGCTTCTGTCTATATCAATCCCTGCATAGCATTTACAAAAGTAGTCTTTTTCTCTAACATTTTCCAACCCTCTGCTAATTCGACCTCTTGCTCTATATAAAGCATTTACAATTAGGATTCCATCATCCCTCATCAAGAGAATTCGAATTTGCCATCAGTGACACCTATTCTAACCATAAAACAAACCATTAATTAGAACTAGCTGTTAACTAGGAGTGCTAGTGACCTAATACAACTAGGAGTGTAACTCCTTATTATGATTACAACAACCTTATCTAAACATTTAAAACATTATTTGACACCTAAAACTCCATGAATTCGAATTTGATGAAGCCTCCCACGTGGTCACCCAACTGCTGATGACAAACCCTAGAAATTAGGGAACATGTTTCCCTGTTTTTAGGTTTAGATCCTTGAAAATTGGCACGTGGGAAAGAGCCTTTATCTCTTCATCCATGACACATTTTATGAAACTGAAGGAGGTTTTTGTAGCCCATGTTGTCCAGAACAAAAACCTCTCCTGGTTTTTTAAAACATTTCTCCAGCTGTCCAGAAACTGTCCTTGAAAAACACGTGGCAAACAGGAAAAATCCGTTTTCTGAAAGTAGGGTCTCAATGAAAGCTTAGTATCTCCCAACTGAAAACACTTATGAATAAAGTGAGATAGGTTATTGTATCTAGAGAGTTTATGAAGAGAAACCTCCCTCAAAATTCCAAAATACATCTTCTTGTAACCGGAAACGGATCTTGAAAAAGACTGCTAAAACCAGAAGACAAAGCTTGACTTTCAGCAGTTTCGTAGCTCAAGAATGACACTAATTGTGATGAGATGACTCAAAAATTATAAGACTATGACTAGAAACCAAGGAAACTTACCAAAGCTTAGAGACAAAGATTTTAGGGTGATAACAGTTTCCAAACTCCGAAATCGTGTCATCCACATGTTCAAGAGAATTCTTCCTACCTATACAATGTATGATCATATGTCACCTTCTTGGATTACTCTCATTCATTGTGTTTCCTTTTTTGTGTCAACGATGAAGCATTCATTGTGACCTTCCTTCGACATATCACTTCATGTCAACTTCAGCTCATTATCCAAGAATTTGATCTAAAAACTTCATTCCAATACCTTAGAGCTTGCATGCCTCAATGGCAAGTTCTTCATACTCGATGATAGGTTCTCATCATTGGCCTTAGATCGAATGATTTTACAAGTGTTTGACTTTAGTTCCTTATTCACACTCCGTTAATTGTACTAATAGTACCTTGAGAGCCATTGACATTATGGGTGGTTTCTCTCATGCTTGTTAACGGTTCACATCATTAGTCGGTAATCAAGTGATTTTCTAGCATGTTCAACTTCAGCACGTCTATTCACATGTTATAATTTGTACTTTGATCGGGTCATGTTGGAGCGCAAGACCTTGGGCTTAGATCACAAACTTCTAGGTTGCGAGGAGTGATGAATTCATGATTATATACATGATTCTTTAGATGGATGGCTATGACCATGTCGTGGGTATCATTTTGATCTTTCTCAGTCTAATGGTTGTGACCATACCGTGGGTCTTTTCATTTTGCTCCTCTCTATGAGGATGGTTGCGCCCATGCCATGGATCTATTTCATATGATCGCTTCAGTCGGATGGTTGTCTCCATGTCAAGGATCCATGCACATGATCCTTTTCTTCCTGGATAGTTACGCCTATACCATGGATTCATGTATTTTTATATGCCTCTTATGTTTCTCAGGCATGACTATCAAATTTCAGATATGTACATGTATGTTTGAGTTGCAAGTCTTCTGATGTTGGTATTCCAAGTCCTCACTCCATCTTAAAGCATTTCAGCCATTGCTCTCAGCTCTGACTTCATGCCTTAGGGGGAATCTCTTACACAGTAATTTGTCACTCTCCTATCACTTCCTGTTCGATCATAGAGAACCCTAGTAGTGACTACTATGTTATACTTTCACCATGAAACCTATGCTCTTGCATCCCTTGAAGTTTGAAGAAATTAGTCCCCACTCCCTTCAGAACATTTCCAGAGAATCCTTCTTAAAACCCAGTTTTTAAGATCAACGCTCTTTCCTAGTGTCTCACCCGTGCCGATTTGCAGAGTTCAACAATGTGACCCATGTTGATTGGTGATACTATTAGCCTAATACCTACACCGGTCTACTTCTGGAAAGTTTTTATAAAAGGAAATGAAGTTTCAACACTAGAAACTTCTAGTGGTGATGTGTTGGATGTTCATTTGATTGGATAAGGGCCAAGATCTCGATATAAGGTTCTTTCCCCCTTAAAAGTGGAGCTTCCCAAGGAGATAATACCTTCTTCCCCCTTGAGTGGATCTCATTCTTATCCTCCTCTCCCTTTATAAACCACTTCCTCTTACCCTTTTTGGTTACAATACACACAATACAACACATAGAACCAATTGCAAAATTCTGAAATCTTTAGCTTTTGATAGAAAAAGATTAATCTTAGATGACAAAAGACTAGTATTTGGTAGATAAAGTATGAGGAAAGAGAGTTAGAGCTTGGAATCCATTTCATGTCAAGCTAGGGGAGGAAAGAGTGTTGAAAAGGTATTTCACAAGACTTGGATATCGCAAAGGAGATATCCAACATCAAGGCTTCGGTTGTATTTCTCTTTGAAGTTTATTTTAATACAAGTAATGGTTTATTTCCTATATCGGGTGTAATATTACATTTGATAGCTTAGAACTCCTTGACCTTCTAAGTAGATTGGATTCGATTTAATGTTATCACGTTTGTTGTGGTTTCTTGCATGTTTTTTTCAGGTACTTGAATGAAAGGAATGAAAGGAAGCTAGAGAAAGGAAGCAAGATCACCATAAAGGTGATTAGCGTTATAAGAGGTAGGCCCTCTTATTCGATTCTAATCTAAGGAACTTCACATTATATTGTCTTGTTTGTCACTAGACCCACTCTCTTGGGCTAGAAGGATCATCTCTATATGAAGAGAGGATACTCCTACTCCACACCATCCCTTCTTCACCAAGCTATCTCGATATGTTGATCACTAGGGCCACATTTCACAATGTTTCAAGTTGGACCCCTACAGAAGAAAACAACAACTTCTTCTGTAATGATCTCAATAATATTGAAATACCAATCAATAAAACAACCTCAACTCTATAAATACAATGGTTGCAACTCAACTCAATTCACTAAAACACCCACTCACAATCTCATCAGACAATCAACCAAACTACTCATAGTTCTCTCTCACATCCACACACCAAACTCAACACACATGGCCACAATATATTAGTTGCAAATAATATGAAGTAAGCAACATAAATATGACCCACTGCTACAACTATGTAAATCAACTCTTTGCCTCTGCATACACAAATAAAACAACCATAACCAATGAGCTATGTTCTCCTCATCTCCTTTGTCATCGAGCTCTCAAAATTTGTTATAGAAACATGCCTTGAACACAAGAATTGGCCTCTAAAATTCTTCTGCAACATGACACTCAGCCTTTAGGCTCTACTTAAACTTGAGCTCTTGAATATGAGCAGTAAGTAACCTCCCAAATGGTAGAGGTTCTCCTCTATTTAAACAAATTCTCCATATTCTCCACTACTCACTTAATTAATGTGTTCACACTTAAAACACTTGATTCTCTAGTTGATTTAGTCAATAGAAGCTTCTCCATAGAATTACAATCAAGTTCCTTAAAATAAAATTGAGAAATAGTTGAGGAGTGTGACGAATCCAAAGGAAATTTTCACTTATAGGCCTAGTTTCTCACACAACAAAGCTAAGACTCAACTGGAGCACCTAGTTGATTGCATGGGATGTCCTCCAAGTGACTAGACTACTCCAGTCACTCTGATGACCCAACATCAGTGTGATTGAGCAGAGGATGAAGGTAAAACACAAGGTCTTCAATTCAAAACTGCCTCCAACTTCTTGCTCAACATCTCTGACATTTGTAAAAAATTTCCAAGTCATGACAAGCCTTAGAACCATCTCTACAACCTCCTTTCCACATAAGTAATCTTAACACAAGCCTCATATACATGGAGACCTAGTTGACCAACCAACCAAAAAATCCATCAAATCATCTGCAACATGAACATTTTCCATAGAAACCATATACCATTAAGAAATCAAACATATTCATATTATTTTGAAACCAATTCCAAGTTGACATCAATGCAGCCTTTAACACAGTGATACTAGGTTGACATAAATGCAACCAAACAACTCATCACAACATCAATAACAACAATCTCTCACTTTGACACTAATACCAAACCTAGCTGGGTCACCCAAACCAACCTCATTCACTCCCCCTTTCACATCAATGGAAAAGGGAACAAATTAAGCCATCAATACTCACTAAAGAATCAAGGACAACATAGATGATCTAAGCAACAACCGCTCTCACTCCTCTATGAGAAATAATAATAATAAGAGCTCCATATCATGGAAGTAGCAGCAAGACAAATGTGTACTAGTAACAAACTCAAGCAATGTATCCTCCCATATGAAAATCATCATCAACCAACTCCAATGGTGGTAACAAGTCATATCTGTCAATCATAACATAGAGTGGATAGCAGCAAGACATCCTCCTAGGTAGCAAGATAATCATCAGTAGCAACACATCAACAAAGAGAATGACCAACAATAGTATGAGTCTCAACAATAGAAACACATCATAAGCACCAACAATAGCAGCAACACTCAACTCAGTAGTATCATAAGCATCAGTAACAATATACCATGAACAACATTACTCTCTCCATAATCATTACCAACAAAATACCTATCAGCAACCACACATCGAGCAACAATAACAATGCCTCTAAGTAGAAGTAACATACACTGATCTCATGAAAAACATAGTAGCGCCAATCATGCTTCCCCTAGCAGTAACAAAGTATCCATCAGATCAGCAACCACATGCAAAACATTCTCCCCCTGAGCACTATAACATCAAACAACAAAATCACAATAAAATCATAGTCTGGGAAGCAACATATCATGAATAATATGATGTGGTCATCAACACTCTCTTTCTAAAACTGCTCCTCTTGAAGATGTACAAGAGGCTACAACTGTCTCACCAAGATGCTGCAATAATTATTTCCTCCATGCCACATGCAAGAGGCTAGAGAACCAAGGACTATGACCCAAAAATATTTGCAATGAAAATACAAGGCTTCATAGGCCTATTACATGGCTACAAGAATTATAGAATGTGACTATACAATGCCTCCATAATGTTGAAATATGACTCCACCCAAGACTTAAGAATGATACATGACATTACATAGTGCCATAATGGATTTGAAAGCCCGCATAAGGCTATAAGGCATAGCATATACTAGCTGGAAACAAAAAAAAAAAAAAACCTAAAATGACTCCCAAATCTCTCTTTGAAGACATTCTTGACATGACCATTCATACAATATGACCCATGACTGATAATTTGAGAGTACAAAGTTATAACTGTTGTGATAACATAAATAACAACTCATGATCAATATGAATAACTCCATGCCAAAAGGAAATAGACACAACTCTCTCCAAAAATTTGTTAGCACATGTCATGAACTAGAAACCTACAACAATAAGAATTAGTATCCCCAACATCACAAATCTTCACGAATAAATCATATCAACAAATATCTATCCACATGTAGAAATAGGCAACAACAAGAATCAACCATCATAAACTCCAACTGAAGAGTAGTACTAGAAAAATCATTTAGCCATCAAAACCTCATGCATTATGAGTAGCAACATCATAAATGACTCAAATTCAATAATATGATCTAAAATCAATAATGCAACGACAATATATGGAAACAATCCTCAAATAATAACTATGCAACTATGTCACTATAACACATCCTCTAGGAATAAAATGACCATCAAAATGAGAAATCGAAAATGTAAATTTCATCCACGCTCCCATGATATCATATGTGCACAAATTTAAGAAACACATGCAAATTAGAACACTTCACCCATCAACACCAATGTAATATGCAAGAACTATGTACCAATACTCCTCAAATTCACAAAGCCAACCAACAACTCTCTAGGCACATGCATGCATCAATATTTCTTCCTCATGTGAAAGATGACAATCTAATAAAGTACTATGAGTGAGGATTTCAATGAGAGTAACATGATTATCTCAAGCTATCACGAAATTTCCCATGGAGGCCATAATATCATGAATGACATAAATGTTATATATGCATAACATAGAATCATATCAGACTTCCCCTAAGCATATGCCATTTCAACATCAACTATTGCTTGTTGCATAATACATTCATTAGTGTGCATAAATATAAATGATATTCACACAAAATTGATACAACCATCAACAATCATGAGACAAAATATAAAATTACATGAAATATATCAGTCTTTGTAGAACCCCCCTTGGACTCATGTTCTTTCCTTCTATGCCTCAAACTAAAATAAATAGATGCATGAAGCTAAAAATTCCTTCTTTTAATCACATGCACCTATCAAGTATGTGTTCTCTTAAAGCCTTAGCCTATTGGGCACAAGATAAGCATCTACTCCCCCGTAAGTAGAATATCTCTTTGCAAAACAAAACAGTCTTCCTTAATGTCCTTTGGAGAGCTAGATATTTGCAGCTCATCTTTTCTCCAAATTTTATTTGTCCTCAATGGTGGGATTGCACTTTTTATTGGCTTGATCCTATCAAAGCTTGTGCTTTTATTCACATGATTATGTACACTTGGTTGCTTCCTTATTCTCTTGAATTGTTGGATGTTGTAGTTCTAATTTTCTTTCCTTATCTTCTACTAATAGTTTATTTTC
The DNA here is from genome assembly GCA_031772625.1 of Pinus tabuliformis. Lineage (NCBI taxonomy): Eukaryota > Viridiplantae > Streptophyta > Pinopsida > Pinales > Pinaceae > Pinus > Pinus tabuliformis. Next base: position 495,734,639 of record CM062820.1, read on the forward strand.
TTCTTTGCCTTCCTTTGATGATGATGATGCTTTTGATATCTTTGATTCACTTGGTATGGTGTGCATGTGATGGTGAGCTTTTGATTTTCTTCTATATGACTGTCCTCCACTTTTTCTTTTCCTTTCAAAAGGCTTGATTCTTATTCAAATCTCAATCTAGTATTGATAATAGAAGATCTCTGACAGATAAGGATCTCATCCAAAATTTTGTTTTTCTCTCCAACTTCTGATATTAAGATAGTTGATTATTTGCATTTTTTATCTCACATCTCAAAGAGGCTAATTCCTCTTCTAATCTTGCACAATACTCTTCTCGATCTTGCAGTTGGTTCTTCAACATCTTGTTTTCCTTGATGCCATCTTCATGTGGTATCTCTTGAACAATGGATTTCATGTCAATGCTCTCATGGCTACTCTCACTATCTCCTTTAGAGGAGATTTTATCAGCTTCTACTATGAATTTATAATCTTCTATAACAATTTCCTTTTCTTCAAGAATAAGGTGAGGTTCTTCAATAATTTCTTAAATATGAGATCCATCACCATCTCTTCCCTACATACAATGCAGCTTGTCCATAATCTCCTTTGTAGTCTTGCAATGTCTTATTATTGCAACATCATGATGTAATAGGTTCTTCAAAATTATCTTATTGGATTTCTCATTTGATACATCATATGTATTATATTTCAATTGAGAGTTAAATATGAACATCTAAAGTATAAAGATATGCTTCAAATTTTACCTTCCAAAGCATGTAATCTGATCCATATAGAAAAGGAACTCCATCAACTTCAAATCTTTCTTGATTACCCATACCCATGATCTACCATCCAACAGTGAAGCTACACTAGAAGGAACTGTGCTCTAATACCAATTGTTGGAAATGTGCTCATTATGGAGGGGTGAATAAATAGTGACTGTGTTTCTTTACTTTTGTATTTCTTTCTCAATTTAATTAAACATATTCACACATTATGCAATTAGTAGATTAATCATCAAATCAAATAACAACTATCATGATCATCAAATGAAAACCATAAGATAATCAATACAATCACATGCACAAGGGATACAAGGATCTCTGGTGGAAAACCCCCCTCCAGGGGAAAAACCACCCTTTGTTGTTGTCGCTGCTCTATTGCAATTTCATTAATCAAAAAAATCATGTACATAATCATAGTTGGCTATGTCCAACAAGGAAGTTTCTCGTATTACATCAACTAAGTGAACACCCATCCACTGGAGACTCATATCCCCTAAAAGCCTCGCCCAACAACCATTGGACTATGAGAATGCTACTTCCTCTATTGAAGCTACCTACACACATCCCTTATTCACCAAGCTATCTTGATCTGCTGATCACTAGGGACACATTTCACAATGTTTCAAACTAGAGCCCTGCATACAACAAAAACAACTTCTTCTCTAATGATCTCAAGACTACCAAAACACCAATCAATAAAACAAGCTCAACTCTACAAATACAATGCATGCAACTCAACTCAATCCACTACAACAACCACTCACAATCTCATCACATAATCAACCAAACAACTCATAGTTATCTCTCACATCCACACATCAAACTCAACACACATGGCCATAATACATTAGCTGCAAATAATATAAAATAAGCAACATAAATATGAACCATTGCTACAACTATGTAAATAAATTCTCTTCCCCTGCATATACAAATAAAACAATCATAACCAATGAGTTATGCTCTCCTCATCTCCTCTGTCATCAAGCTCTCAAAATATGTTATAGAAACATGCCTTGAACACAAGTACTGGCCTCTGAAATTCTTCTACAATAGGGAACTCAACATCTAGGCTCTACACAGACTTCAACTCTACAATATGAGCACTGAGTAACCTCCCAAATGGTAGAGGTTCTCCTATATTTAAAAAAGTTCTCCATCTTCTCCACTACTCAATTGATTAATGTGTTCACACCTTAAACACTTGATTCTCTAGTTGGTTTAGTCAATAGAAAGTTCTCCATAAAATTACAATTAAATTCCTTAAAATAAAATCACGAAATAGCTAAGGAGTGCAAGAAATCCAGAGGCAATTTTCACTTACAGATCCAATGTTTCACAGAACAAAATTGAAACTTGACCGGAGCACCTGGTCACTTGGATGGGTTGTCCTCCAAGTGACTGGATTGTTCCATTTGCTCTGATGACCCACCATCAATATGATTGGGTAGAGGATGAAGGTAAAACACAAGGTCTTCAAAGCATAACTACCTCCAACTTCTTCTACAATAGGGAACTCAACATCTAGGCTCTACACAGACTTCAACTTTGCAATATGAGCACTAAGTAACCTCCCAAATGGTAGAAGTGCTCCTATATTTAAAAAAGTTCTCCATCTTCTCCACTACTCAATTGATTAATGTGTTCACACCTCAAACACTTGATTCTCTAGTTGGTTTAGTCAATAGAAACTTCTCCATAAAATTACAATTGAATTCCTTAAAATAAAATCACGAAATAGCTAAGGAGTGCAAGAAATCTAGAGGCAATTTTCACTTACAGACCTAGTGTCTCACAGAACAAAGTTGAAACTTGACCGGAGCAACTGGTCGCTTGGATGGGTTGTCCTCCAAGTGACTAGATTGTTCCATTTGCTTTGATGACCCACCATCAATATGATTGGGTAGAGGATGAAGGTAAAACACAAGGTCTTCAAAGCATAACTACCTCCAAATTCTTGATCATCATATCTGACATCTGTAAAACTTTTCGAAGTCATGACAAGCCTCGGAACCATCTATGAAACCTCCTTTTGACAAAAGTCATCTTAACACAAGCCTCATCTACATGGAGACCTAGTTGACCAACTAACCGTAACAACCATCAAAGCATCTACAACATGAACATACCAACAAAACCATCAACACATTTGTAACATGAACATTTTCCAGAACAACCATACGCCATCAAGAAATAAAATATATGCATACAATATCCAAACAAAGTCAAGGTTGACATCAATTCCAACCATCACTCACTGCAGCACTCATCAACTATCACCTCATCGCAACATCAATACAACCTCAAACACCATGCTACTAGGTTGACATCAATTATGCACAAACGACTCATCACAACATCAATGGCAACGTTAAATTCAAAAGGAACTTCTTTTTGGTAGGATATTCTTCTGAAACTCACAAATAAGATAAATAATTGAACATTTCAAGCCTTGAATTTAGTAGGGAGATTAATTCTAACCAACTCAGTGTTGCATCCTATTCTGATTTATCAGATGTAAGTTATACAAATTTCAAAAGTTATATGTGCTAAATTTAGGGGAAAGTGATGAAAATTTCTCTTGTGAGGCTCTAATAAGGTGAAATGGTGGTATTTGGTTGCATGAGACACACGTGTTTGGGCTAAATTGGTTAGTGGGATGGGTCCGCATGACCCAAAAATGTTGAGTGTTGTTTTAGGGGAAAAATTATTGTGTGGTGAGTTTTAGGTGGTAATTAATTATGGATGCGAAATTGGTTGAGGAAGTATGTGCCTGTCATGTCTCAGGAAGAGATACTACAATATGATTCGACCATTGCAAGTTCAAGCTTAGGGATGTGGGCATAGGAAAATAGAGAGATAGTGATAAAACATGCTTTTTGGGATATAAAGAATGGACAAATGTCCATGTTTTAGGAAGAAGCGTGGTAGTAGTTACGACACCTAAATTAGAGAGAAAACCTCAACATTTTACAAACATTCACCACTAATTTGGGATCGTTTCTAGTTAGTGGCTATTGGTAGTTAGGGATGGAATATTCTTCTCTCCAGAGAAAGTGGAAAGTTCAGGGGAATTGGTCCTACACTACACATCCCTAAAATTTCCTTGGGAATGTATTGAATAGGAATTACTGGAAAGAAAAAAATGTTTCTCACAGGAAAGTGATATAGTGTGATGGGGTATGCATCCAACTAGAATGTTTAATTTAAAAGAATCTTACTCCATTCGTGTGGGTCATTACTATCTAGAGAAAGACATTATCTAGAGTAAAATATGGGTTGGGTGTCACTGGCCAAAAATTTATCTTTTCATTTGGCTAGTAGGTAGGCATAGTTTACTTACATTGGATCACATAAGAAGAAAAGGTTTTGAAATTCCCTCTCTATAATTTTTGTGTTATAGGGTCGAGGAGACTGTGGATAATCTCCTTGATTCTTGTGGTTTTGCAGAAGAGGTATGGTTCATTCTTTTTTTCATCCTTGGAAACAAAATTTGTAGTCAAGAGAACTTAGTGGAACTCATAGCTTAATGGATTTATTATTTATTCAAAAATCCCATAGTCGGTAGTGCTTCGATCCTAGTGAAGGGATTTATTCTTTGGAATTTTTGGAAGGAAAGGAATGCAAGAAATTTAGAGATAACTATAGAACAGAAACAATGATTAAAGAGGTGGTTATGGAAAATATAAGATAAACTCTCCTTGGTATCTCATGGTCGAGTGATGATGGGAAGGTAGACTGTGTTGAGGCAAAGATCATGGAAAAAATAAATCTGGATAAGCACATGAGTACTCTGTAAGAAAACCATCTATGGGTCATAGTATCTCCTTGAATATTAATTTCTCTCTTCCACCAAGAGTTTTTATTAAATTAAATTTTAATTGGGCATTTGAGGGTATTTATGGTATTGTTGGTTTTGGAAGAGTATTCTTAGATTGTAACTCTTCAACATTAAGAGCTTTCACTTAGAGTTGTGGGCCGACTAGTAACAATATGGTTAAGTTTTTTTCATTGGAGAAAGTATTTAGATTTTTATTCATGAAAGCTTCCTTTTGTTGCAGATTGATGGTGGTTTGAAGATTTCTATTCAAGGTGTACACAAACCTTTAAATGGAAAAATCCCAAGTAAGATAGTGAAGAGTTGGAAATTGGAAGTTATTGTTAGAAGCTTAAATCTATTTCTCTACATATTAGAATATGTTATTGTTCTGCATTCCAGAAGATCGGGTAACAGGGTTGTAGATTTTCTAGAAAACCTGGGTTATCATTTTAAATTTCTTCAATTGGATGTATTTTTGCCTCTTACTAGTTTGGAGGAGGATTTAGAGTCTCTCCAAGGTTTGTTGGAGGTAGACTGATCAGTCCTCGATGGGGGTGTTTTCTCGAATTCCAAGGCTTCTGTTATGAAACCAGCTCACAAAAAGATAGAAAAGAGAGATCCACGCCTTAGAATTCAGCCTCTTCGAGGGGGCAACCTCCTTTACATTACATAAATGAACAATTCTTGGATGATACAAATGAAAAACCTCCTTTCTATATATAGGAGTCTAAGGGTCCCAATATAATCAAAGCCTACATAACAATAATATTATAGGGCACAAAAATAACAATAGAGGGATTCTATGTGGCACAATAGTAACAATATGGGCACTACATGGGTACAACAATATAAATAAGGGGTATAACTACAATAGTAATGGGGTAATCACTAGTATTATAGGGACCCAACATGCCCCTCTCCTTCAAAAAAGTGTTGTCCTCAACGCTTGAGTAGTTCTGGATACTTCTGCATAAAATTCTCATCCTCCCATGTGGAATCTTCAGCGGATAAGTTCTTCCACTTGATAAGATACTCTGAAATTGATCGATTTCGTAGCTGTCGAGTTCTTGTTTCTGTGACTGCTTCCGGTTCCAATATAATTTTTCCTTCCTCGTCAAGTTCTGGCAATATTGTTTGAACTGGGAGCTTGTCGCCTATAACCTTCTTTAAACATGAAACATGGAAAACTGGGTGCAATCGAGAAGCTGCAGGAAGCTCCAATTTGTATGCCATAGTACCAATCTTTTGCAACACCTTGTACGGACCATAATACTTTGGTGATAATTTATTATCCTTCTTAGCTTGCTTGAGGGACATTTGCTTATATGGTTGTAGCCGTAGGAATACCCAATCACCTACATCAAAACTTCTTTCACTGCGATGTTGATCTGCCTGTTGTTTCATTCTATTCTGTGCCAACACGAGGTTATCCTTTAAGAGTTGGAGGACTTGTTGTTGATGTTCGATGTGATGTTCCACTGCCTGAACCTTAGAATTTTCTCTTAAATATGATGTGATGGATGGTGGTTGATACCCATAAAGTGCCATAAATGGGGTCATTTTTGTTGCTGTATGGAAGGAAGTGTTATACCACCATTCAGCCAGAGGCAACCATTTGACCCATTGTGTCTGTTTATCAGATACAAAGCAACGAAGATATCCTTCCAAACATTTGTTTACTATCTCAGTTTGCCCATCAGATTGAGGATGATAAGATGAGCTATGAGCTAACTGAGTACCAAGACAAGAAAATAATTCTGTCCAAAAATTTCCAGTGAAAATGGGATCTCTGTCACTTACAATAATCTTTGGGTTTCCATGTAGCTTTTGAACTGTTTCCATAAATGCAGTAGAAACTGTACTGGCTTTAAATGGATGTGATAATGCACAAAAGTGTGCATACTTGGTAAGTCTGTCAACTACCACCATGATGACACTCTTTCCCTCAGACTTGGGTAAACCTGTGATAAAATCCATTGAAACCTCCTCCCAACGTTGGCTTGGAATGGATAAAGGTTGTAATAGACCCGGTGTCTTAATTGTTTCAACTTTATTTTGCTGGCAAACCAAACATTCCGCCACAAACTTTTGAATATCTGATTTAAGGCCATCCCAAAAAAATTCCTTCTTAACCCTGTGGTAAGTTTTTAAAAATCCTGAGTGCCCTCCTAAGGGAGAAGTGTGCAATTCCATAAGAATCTTTTGTTTTAGCTGGGAATTCTTACAGAGGTATAAGCGATCTTTGTACCATAACGAATCATTTTTCCAGCTAAATGTATCAGAAGTACTGGAATCTTGTTGTAGCTTTCGAATAAGTGCCCACACTTCTTCGTCATTCTTCCATTCCTCCCTTGCTTCGTTTATCCAATCTGGTTGGATAATAGAAATGGCACACAACAATGCTTCCACATCCTCATCCTTTCTTGAGAGTGCATCTGCCACCACATTTTGCTTCCCTTTTTTGTAGATGATTTCAAAGTCATAACCCAACATCTTTGTGACCCACTTTTGTTGCTCTTCAGAGGATAATCTTTGTTCTAAAAAGTATTTAAGGCTATCATGATCCGTTTTTACCTTGAAGTGTCTTCCCATTAGGTAGGGTCGCCATTTCTTAAGTGCATGGAGTATTGCCAACATTTCCTTCTCATAAATAGCTTTGCTTAAAAACTTTCCCTTGATTGGACGACTTTCAAAAGCAATGGGTCTTTCATCTTGCATTAGAACAGCACCAATTCCATTTCCTGAAGCATCACATTCCACAATAAAGGTTTTTGTGAAGTCCGGTGTAGCTAAGACCGGTGCTTGGCACATTGCCTCTTTAAGATGTTCAAAGGCCTTTGTTGCTTCCGAAGTCCATGAAAATGAATCTTTCTTCAATAATGTTGTTAGAGGTGCTGCTATTCTCCCATAATTCTTAACAAACTTGCGATAATACCCTGTCAACCCAAGAAATCCTCGCAGATGCTTTATGGATGTGGGGATTTTCCATTCCTTAATGGCTTTAATTTTGCTAGGGTCTACCTTAACTCCTTCATGAGATACAATATGACCCAAATATTCCACCTCCTGGACTCCAAAGAAACATTTGGATCTTTTTGCATATAATTGTTTCTCCTCCAATAGTTGTAGCACCCTGTCAACATGTTCAACATGATCCTTCCAAGACTTGCTGTAGATTAGTATATCATCAAAAAATACTAACACAAATTTTCTAAGGAATGGTTTGAAAATTGAATTCATCAAACCTTGAAATGTTGAAGGTGCATTGGTAAGGCCAAAAGGCATGACCAAAAATTCATAATGACCCTCATGAGTTCTAAATGCTGTTTTCGGAATGTCTTCAATCTTCATTCTGATTTGATGATATCCCGAACGAAGATCCAACTTGGTGAAGTAAATTGATCCATGCAATTCATCCAGTAATTCATCAATAACAGGAATGGGGAACTTATCTTTAATAGTGAGCTTGTTGAGCTCCCTATAATCTGGACACATGCGCCATGATCCATCCTTCTTGTGCACCAATACTACTGGAGCTGAGAAAGAACTTTGACTCGGTTGAATTATACCAGCCTCTAGCATTTCTGCAACCATACGTTCAATTTCACTTTTTTGGACATAGGGATATCTGTACGGCCTGATGTTTGGAGGAACACTTCCTGGAATCAGATGAATAGCATGATCATGATCACGCATAGGTGGGAGACCTTTGGGAGTCTCAAATACCTTGGAATGATTGTCCAGGACTTTTTGGAGATCTGGAGAAATAGATGATTCCAATGTGGAAACATCTAGCGAACATAATTGTGCAATTACACCTCTTTGCTCCTTTTTTAGAAGCTTTGTCATACCATTAGAGCTGATTATCTTTCCTGGTTTCCCTGCAATACCCCTTAATTCAACTTCCTTTCCTTCCACAGAAAATTTCATGAAAAGTTCTTGAAAATTAAAAGCTATTGTACCCAAGGATTGTAGCCATTGGACTCCTAGTACAACATCAGCACCTCCCATTGGAATGGAAAGCATTGGGCTAGTCAATACATATTCTCCCATGGATAGCTTGATATTATGGCACTTTCCAGAACAATTTATTGTTCCTCCATTTGCAATCATCACTTGACACTCTGGTGCTGGATATAGGAAGCAATTCAATTCTTTTGCTACCCTACAATGAATAAAATTGTGGGTGCTTCCTGAATCAATCAACACTATTACCTTTTTCTTCTTGATTTGTCCTTCTATCTTGATGGTTTGAGGAGTGGTAATTCCCGCCAATGCATTACAAGATATGGTCGGATTTATTTGTTCTTCATCTAGGCTTTGTTCCTGGAATATATCCTCTTCTTTTGACCTTTCTTGCTCCTTTTCTTCTTCCTCTTCACAATCTATGTAGAATAATTTCTTCTCAGCACACTTATGACCTTTTGTGTATTTGCTATCACAATTGTAACAAAGCCCTTTTGCTCTTTTTTCTTCCAATTGTTGTGGTGTCAACCTTGTAGGTTGTGGAAGACTATGGGCAACAACACTTCCGTCTTTATAGTTGTGAATGGTATGCTTCCTAGTTGCCATAATTTTGCTTTCCATTTTTCTTGCTAACCTGAATGCCTTCTCTAATGAATCAGGTTCCCAAAGGCGCACATCATGTTGGATATTATCCTTTAAAGACCCTATGAACACATCAATCCTATGCTCCTCTGGAATATCTTTTACCCTTATGTTCAATTTTTGGAACTCCTCAATGTGCTCCATTATTGAACCCTTTTGTTTGAGACTTATCAATTGGCTAAAAAAAGTGTTGCTTTTTGTATCCTCATAATGTGCTATCAATTCTTCCGTAAAAATTGCCCAAGTGATAAATTGTTTACGAGAACAAAGCCATTGATACCATACAAACTGATTTGGTTCCAAATATAAAGTTGCCATACGTACCTTTTGTGTGTTTTGCACATTATTGAGATCGAAGAATTGCTCCATCTGTAATATCCATGTGGCGGGATCCTTGCCATCAAACTTCCTCATATCGATTTTTGGAACATGGTGAGTCTTTGATCCAACATTAGAGTCTATGGAATCATGATTAACATTTCTTTTGTTCTCATCATGAGTTTCCTTTACTACCTTTTCACCATTAGTGACCCTTTCTTGTAGCAACTTCTTCAATTCTTCCATGTTTGTATTCAAATCTATCTTCAAATTTGCCATCGAATCCTCCATCTTAGCTTCCATGCCCTTTATCTTAGATTCCACGCCACTTATCTTAGCTTCTGTTAGCTTTTGTGAGCGTGACATTTGTTGCACTTGTTCTTGTAATTTTGATATATCATGTAGCATTTCTTCCTCTTCTTCATGAGTCATGCTAGAGCTTTCAGGTTCCTTACTAGGTGTTTGCATTTTCTTTCCTCGGGGCATCAGTTACCGATAATAATGCTTTACTATGCCCTTTGAATTTCGTTAAACCAAGCTTACACAAAAATAAAAAAAAAACTACACACCTTTTTTCACTTTATAGAAGCCTGATATTGAATCTGATGTATCTCTGTAATTTCGGATCATCCAATTCTGAAATTGCTACCTGTAGTAGCCTTCTGCGTCCTCTTTCCAATGCCACAAGTCTGAGCCAAATTGGATTCTCCAAGGAAGAGTTATGTGAAATCTCCCACAGTGACTTGCTTTTAGACTGGTTCAGTAGAGCGAACTTGTACGACGTGCCACGAGTCACTGTTTCGACCTTTGGATCTGAAAAACACCCACAAGAAACTACAGTCCGTCCTCTTTCTGTACCTTCTTACAAAATTTCAATCCGATGCTCAGAAAGAAAGTTATGACGATTTTCCCCAGGTCACCTGTTTTGAATGTAATTCAGGAGTCTCAAAAAGACCAACTTCCTGAAATCATATCTCCGAAAATATCGCGCGAAAAGCTCTGAAATTCGGACCCAAGGTTCAGCGCGATGTCTTCTCAAATGGGTTTTTTTTTGCGACTTCTGAAACGTCACAGAAAAAAATTTATAGCGAAAATGCCACGATGACCTGTTTGGAGCAGCGAAACCCTAGAATCCAAAGCTCTGATACCAAATGTTATGAAACCAGCTCACAAAAAGATAGAAAAGAGAGATCCACGCCTTAGAATTCAGCCTCTTCGAGGGGGCAACCTCCTTTACATTACATAAATGAACAATTCTTGGATGATACAAATGAAAATACCTCCTTTCTATATATAGGAGTCTAAGTGGTCCCAATACAATCAAAGCCTACATAACAATAATATTGTAGGGCACAACAATAACAATAGTGGGCTTCTATGTGGCACAATAGTAACAATATGGGCACTACATGGGTACATCAATATAAATAAGGGGTATAACTACAATAGTAATGGGGTAATCACTAGTATTATAGGGACCCAACAGCTTCTTATAAGTGTGTACCACCCAAACACTTGTCTCCTCCTCGTCACAGTGTGGCACTGAGTAGTTAATATGGGCATGTTAGATATGCAATGGTATCATTGTTTTAAATGTTCACTTATGGAGAGGGATTGGTTGACGTACAAGTTTTGTGTGAAAGGAGGCAAGGATATTTCCTTATCACTCATTACCTATCTCTTCTTGTTGGTGTTCCATTTCATTATTTTCTTTCAGTGGCATATTTTATGGATCTTCTCTCCTCTAGAGTGTCTCTAGTTATTCCTCAATGTTTTGGTGAGTTTAATTATGTCTGTCTCATGCTTATAGTTTTATTTTTTGTTTCTAGGTCATGAATCTGGTACAACTAATTCTTTAATTCATTCGTTTGGGTATTTGATGGAATTTTCTCATTTTACTCGTTTTCCTAAGTCCCTGAGTATTTTTTCTCAACCTTAGTAGGTAATTATTACTATTGGGGCTTCTTTGTCTTAGAAAAACTCTATGTCTAAAGCTTTGGTCATTAGAATATTGCGTCCATTCCAAATTTCTTGGAGTATTTTGTCTCATGTGCTCCCTAGTCAAATAGGAGTTCAGGGCTTTATTATAGCATCATTGTGTAAATTTTATTTTTAAGGAATTTCCGCTATATATCTCTAGGTCATGTCATGTTGTTGCGATGTGGTTTGCTCAGAAATTTACTAGAATTTGGCCCTACATTGTGGCTTCTAGGTGATGATGTAGTTGTCTTCAGATCTAAGGTTTAGGGCTTTGTGTCTCATCCTTTTCTACTTTTATTAACAAAAAATATTCTTTTATTTATCATCAGTGTGCATTTGCATATTTCCTCATGCCTCCTAGGCAAATAATGAGTTGTATAAGGGGTGGTGGAGATAACATTGGGCACAAAACAGTTCATCCTTTTTCCTAACTCTATTGCTACCTTTTGTTATTTTGTACCTCTCGAGGTGAGGAAGGAAATGTTGTTGTTGGATAAGAAGAGATAGGGGAACACAGATATTACTCAAATTCTAAGTTAGTGGGGGAGGATATGAAATGGGTTCTTGACCCTGGTAGGGTTAAGAAAAGGTGACTTCATTTTATGAATTCTCTAGCTCTTCATCAACAAATGGTGACTCTAGTGTGCCTTATTTTTAAGGGAAAATAAGTGGAGAACTATAATGTCTTATCCTCATTACAAGACATCAAATGTATTTTGTATAACCAAAGATTATGCTTGGATAATATGGACTCTCACTTATCTTGTGTATAAAGCTTCTTTATGAGTAACTCTGCGTCTAGTTACCTCACAGATCCTCTCGGTGATAGTGCCTAGACACCTACTCTAATTTACTGTAATCATGACTATAAATGACAGTTTTAGGTATTATTGTCATAAAAAAAATCATGTCTTCTTCATGTTTGGATTATTCAGGGTCTTCTGCATCTTATTTTCATTTTGGAGTATATAGCTATGGTATCTTTTGTTCTCTTTCATGCTTCACTTCTTTTGGATATCATAGGGACAAAGTGATTTTGAATATTTATCTAAGGTTTCTCTAAAGGGCCTTGAGCCTTTATGTTTGGTTTCTTTACAAACACTTAGGTTCATTGATGTGCAATCATTGATAATAGTGGTATTATGTTGAAACTATTTTTGTCTTGTGGAAAAATGGTCTTTATGGTTCTTCTTGGAAAAATAGTTTCATTGTTATTTGATGTGATCGTGTGTTCTCTTTTTGTCTTCATTCACGTGTTATGTTGGGATTTTTTGGGTGGATTAGGGTTTACCAAATCTTTGAGAAGTTTCATGGCATGGGACATTATTTCATATATAGAGTTTTTTCTTGGAGGTGGTTTTTGTTTAACGTCACCTCTTGGCACTGAAATTGTTGTAATTTCCTGGGTTTTACAATGACAATTGTATTTTCTTTTGGTATAGTGTACCTTATGGTTCTATGTGACTTAAGGATAATTGTCAATGCTTTTGTGCACCTACTGTTTCTTATGAATGCTAATGGATGGTTTTGTGTGCCTTCTGGTTTCTTATGAATGCTTATGGATAGTTATGTGCACCTTATCGATGCTTATGGTTGGTTATGTGTAGCTCCTATTTACCTTACTAGGTCATATTGATAGTTTGGTTCGATGTTTGGATCATTATAGATGGATTGTAATTTCCCTATTTTTTTGATATCTGTTGGTCAAATGAGCATATTTTGGCTCTGATGTTTATGGATTTGGGTGATATTACTATGTTGGGTATTGATGATACTTATTTTTTGGGTTAGCTTTTTTCCCTATAGGGTCTGAAAATGTCAACAATGTAATCTTTCTTTTGCATATGAATATAAAATGCAACAATTTACCAAAAAAAAGAATTAGGAATTCCACTTTTTCAAGGGAATCAAATTATATATATATATATATATATATATATATATAATGCTTAAACTATATAAATGTTATTAGCTATTATTTCGAAGAGTGCATATACTTTCTCTTTAAAAAAATATAAATTAATAAAATATTTTCATAAATTTAAATAATTAAAATATATAATAATTAAATTTTAAAATAATGCTAAATATTATATATTAAATTTTAAAGGGGTTATATTTAATGGTGGAAAGCGAGGAATTCTTCACCTGTAGGCAAAGTTAAATTCCTTAACCTTGTAGCCATGGGGCAATTTGAGGTAGTGGTCATCAAATTTGTGGTTGCATCCCCGAAAACTATATTAAAATTGGTTTCGTGACTCATGAAAACATAAGTGGATTAAAGCCCACCCCATATCATTTTTTAAAATAGAAAATGCCATAAACTTTAAATTGATAGTAAATAGATGTAATATTAAAAAACTCCTTGCTAAAAGATCACTAATTCAAATTTCATATGGATTAATTGAAATAAATATTATAAATTAAATAAATATTATAAACTAAATAATTTTTTTTTATTATTACAACAAAACTTTGTATCATGACTAGTTCAAGAATCTTTTTCCATTGGTTCTCTAAATCATACATTAAATTACTCAACTTTGATTAAAGAAGTACAATGCCTAACATGTACTCAAACATATCCTGAAATGAATTGTTGGGCACGGGATCCCCTAAGGGAAGTGTTGGGGCTTAAAGTCCATATTTTGACTAAATCCAATGTAAAGACTCTATGTTTTGTGGGCGCAGAGTGCGAACTTGTTAATGAGTCATAGGGTTGTCTACCCTTATTTTTGTAAATGTAATGTCAGATTTAGAGATCTACCCATGGTCCATGGACCATGGGATTCTATAAATAGAGCGAGGCTCTAAGTTGTAAATCACAGAATTAATTGAGGAGAGAAGGATGAAGATTTGAGTCTTATCTAAGTGTAGAGTCTAGTCTTGGGTCGTAGAGTAGGAGAAGGCTCTGCAGCTGAGTGCGCAGGGCAGGTTGAGTCTGTAACTAATTGAAGCATTAATAAAGAGAAGTTTTATACCATTCCTATGTATTTATTTATTGTTTTCTGCATTGAATGTATTGGGTATAAATTACATTTCTGTTGTTTATATGATGCGCGAACTTATATGATTTTGTTGATATAAGATAAAGTATCCGTTTACGTGAAGTTAACTAACAGTTATAAGAAGATAAGTAAGATCCAAGGTGTAACTTGGGAAATAAAGCAGATTGTTGCCTTAGTAGTGCGAAAGAATCTCAGCCCTTGGTTAGGGCTGGGTAAATGATCCAGGTGGATATTGGTGGCCACCTGCCAGGTCCACCTGGACCCCCACCATTGTCTTTCTCAGCATTTTCAGTTTCCTTAATTGTAGCACAGTTTACTATTTTTAGCAGTTTTTCGGGTCCTGAACTTCCGGAGCCGTTTTGAGGCCCTAAACGACGTTTTTTTGGAATTCTGGGGCGACCGAGCCTTATGTTGCCTCCCAAAGTGGTAGTACTCGGATAGATCTTTCTAACGAGCTATCGTACGCGTCAAACGGAGATCGTATGCCAAAGTTACGACCCCGGGAAATTGATGTACCAATTTACCCAAACGGGGCCCACAATTTGGCGTTTCATCTTCTAGGGTTAGGTTTCGGTATGTGAAGGGTTTTCCATTGTTTCTCAACAATAAATAGGCCTTCGAGCCTCATTGTAATACAGTTCAGAACAGTTCAGAGGCATGTAGCCATCACATCTCTTCTCAGAGATAAGCTACCATCGCCCTAGCTAGTTTATTGCCATTTCTGTTTGTAAGCATATGTCAGTATTTTCCATTAATGAAATAAAGTATTATTTCCGCTGCATCTTTGTGTATATGGTTATCTCTGTAATTTGTTGCGTTCCTGCTTAAATCTGGATCAGTGGTATCAGAGCGGTCTGCTTTTTCTCTGTTTTTCTTTGCATGTCCCCAACAAGGTCGGGATATAAGGAGTTAGGGCTTGAACTGGTTGAACCTTTGCAAGACCAGCCTCGCAAATCCCGACGGCCTCCCATGGCGGACGAGAAGAAAGACGAGGGGGCAGGAGATCCCATCAAAATCTTGCTCGAAGAAGCGCTCGAGCGACAACGGAACGCGATGATGGACAGCTTTGCGCAGATCCTTCAGCGGCTACCCAGAAGCGGCGCATCGGCTTCCAGCAGCTCCTCTGGAAACGCCACACCCTTTAAGGTACAAGTTAATTTTGAAATCCCCATATTCGAGGGTCAGATAGACGCCGATGCCGTAGATAAATGGTTAAATCTGCTAGAGGGTTATTTTTTTGTTCATGAATTTTCGAGTCGGGAAAAGATTGTTTTTGCTCTTCTCAAAGCAGCCCCCCACGTCAAGGACTGGTGGGAAACCTACTGCGAGCAGAAGGATGAAAGTACTGGCTCACTATTTTCAGCCGCACCCACCTGGGATTCGTTCCGGGATGCCATCAAGGAGCAGTACTACCCTGTCGGAAGCTATGAGGATGAATACATAAAGTGGACCACGCTGCGGCAAGGAAGGGACCAAGATGTGCCGGAGTTCACCAATCTTTTCCATACCCTTCGCACAAAGTTGGGTATCAAGGATTCGGAGCAACATTTGATACTCAAATACCGTGGCTGCCTGCACAAGTACATCCAGGAAGAAATACAGTTCCTAAACATCCCCTCGCTCGGCGCAGCATACCGGTATGCCGTCAAAGTCGAGCAGAAGTTTAAACAAAAGAAGCGAGACTTTGGATCTGCGAATCCAAAGCAGGGGAAAGGTGCCCCTAAACCACAGAACAAAGGACAAAGCCAAGGCGGGACAGCCCAAGACAACCAGCTGAAGCTGCAAGCAAAGAGCAACGCCGCGAAGCCGAGAAAGGACACTGGAAAATGGTGCGAGTTCCATAAGAGCTCCACTCACAACACAAGTGAGTGTCGGGCCAAACAGTCACTGGTGGCTGAGCTAAAGGTTTCAGAATCAGATGCATGTTCTGACTCTGAGTCAGAACCCGATAAGGGGTATGAAAAAGGGAAGCAGATCATTGATGCGGATCCCAGCGCCACTGTTGCTACCGCAAAGATCCAGAAAAATGAACCCGAAGATCCAGAGGAGGAGGAGCGTCTCTTCCACTCCCAGATGTGGGTCAAGGGCTCCCCGATACAGTTCATTGTTGATAGCGGGAGTCAAAAGAACCTCATTTCGGCAGAGGTCGTGAAGCGGTTGGGCTTACCGACCACAGCACATCCACAACCATACACCATTGGGTGGCTTTACCAAGGGCGAGATCTTCGCGTGAGCCAGCAGTGTCGCCTTCCATACAACATCAAGCCCTTCACGGATGAGGTATTGTGTGACATTGCTCCCCTTGAAGTTTGTGATGTATTACTAGGACAACCATACTTGTGGAAGCGACATGCTGTGTATGAATCAAGGCCCCGTGCTGTTATTATTACATTGGGAAATAAGTTGTTCAGGATACCAGAGGTACCACCACCTGCCGCCATCTCTTTGATTACTGCAAAACAATGCAGTAAGATCATTTCCAAAACCAGGAAATTTGTTTTCCTGATGATACGCCCTCAAGGGAAGAAGAAGACAGTGGCCGCGGCCTCCAAACGAGGTCCCTCTGCACGGCAGCTACAAATGGACAAGATTGTGGAGGAGTACAAAGACATCTTCACCTCCCCGGCAGGGGTTCCTCTGCACTGTCAAGTCAAGCACTCCATTGATCTGACCCCAGGTGCGCCGCTACCCAATGGACCAATTTATCGGCGCTCCGTTCTGGAGAACAATGAAATCAAGAGGCAGATTCAGGAGCTCCTACAGAAAGGTCACATCCGTCCGAGTTCTTCGCCCTGTGGGAGCCCGATAGTGTTGGTACAGAAGAAGGATGGGACGTGGAGACTCTGTATTGACTATCGGGCGCTGAACAAGATCACTGTCCGTAATAGGTACCCGATCCCGCGGATTGATGACCTCCTAGACCAACTAAAGGGGGCGAAATATTTCAGCAAGATCGATCTGAAGTCAGGATATCACCAGGTACCAATTGAACCCTCAGATGTGTGGAAGACTGCCTTCAAATCCAAGGAGGGCCTCTTCGAATGGTTGGTCATGCCTTTCGGATTGACGAATGCTCCTGCAACCTTTATGAGGCTAATGGATGACATCTTGCGGCCATTCACCAACTCCTTTGTAGTAGTATACTTGGATGACATTCTGATCTTCAGCCAGAGTTGGGAAGAGCACCTCCACCACATCCGACAGGTTCTCCAAACACTGCGGCAACACAAGCTATGTGCCAATTTGGAGAAATGCACTTTTGGCATGACCGAGGTCCAGTATCTGGGATACATCATTGATGAACAGGGGGTGCATGTCGATCCAGCCAAGGTCCAAGTCATTCGGGATTGGCCCTCTCCAACCACTCTAACAGAGCTCCGCAGCTTTCTAGGTCTTGCCAACTTCTACCGCAGGTTTGTGTTGGGATTTTCTCATATTTCTTGGCCCTTGAGTCAAGTCACCAAGGGCGGGGCGAAAGCAAAATTCTTTTGGTCTGAATCTCAACAGAAGGCATTCAGGGAGTTGAAGGATCGCCTCTGCACGGCACCAGTGCTCGCGTTACCAGATTTACAACAACCATTTGAGGTCGAGACAGATGCCTCTGACTATGCTATTGGGGCAGTCCTTACTCAACATGGACATCCAGTGGCATATCACAGTGAAACACTTTCAGACACAGTCCGGAAGTACCCCACTTATGATAAAGAGATGTATTCCATTGTACAGGCCTGCCGACAATGGAAGCATTACATTTTGGGGAAGGAAACGGTCATCCACACAGACCACCGACCTCTGCAATTCATACAGACCCAAGGGAAATTGCAGAATGATCGCCATCAGAAGTGGTCTACATACCTGCAACAGTTTCACTTGAATATCAAGTATAAAAAGGGCAGCACCAATAATGTTGCAGATTGCCTCAGTCGACCACCGATCATGGCGCTAACCACCGTGCTCAACTCTTGCGGGCACGAGACTTCTGATTGGCCACTTCTCTACAAAAGCGACCCAGAATTCGGCCACACATACCAGACACTCTTGGAGGGTCGGCAGGTTGCAGATTTTCACCTCCAGGATGCCCTATTATGCCACCTCGGTCACCTTTGTGTTCCTTCAAGCGAGCGTGCCAAGATGATTTGGGAAGCACACTACAGTCGGGCTGCTGGGCATTTCGGGGTCGAGAAAACAGTGGCAGTACTGCAAAACTATTTCTATTGGCCGAATCTTCGACAGGATGTTGGGAAGTACATCCGATCATGTACTGCCTGTGCCATTGCCAAACCGACCATTAAGAAGCAAGGCCTCTATACCCCGTTGCCTACCCCTAGTCGACCTTGGGAATCCATCTCCATGGATTACATGTCAGGCCTTCCTTCCACTAAGCATGGAAATGACTGTGTTTTTGTGGTCGTCGACAGGTTCTCAAAGATGGCCATTATGATGGCCTGCAAGAAGAATATCACAGCAGAAGCCACTGCTAAACTCTTCTTTGAACGAGTGTGGGTGCACTTTGGGATCCCACAGTCTATCATCTCAGATCGGGACAGTCGGTTTCTCAGCACATTTTGGTCCAGTCTCTGGTCAATGCTGGACACCAAACTCACGAAGTCCACAGCCTTCCATCCTCAAACTGATGGCCAGACAGAGGTTGTCAACAGGATGATTGTGCACATTCTGCGCATGTATAACTCAAAGCATCCACGCACATGGGACGAGAGCCTCCCCTATGTTCAGCACAGCTACAACCGAGCTCTTCACAGCTCCACTGGCCATAGCCCTTTTCAGGTGGGTTTAGGATTCCAGCCACTATGCCCCATTGATGTGGCCATGCCACTTGCAGCTACTCACATGAATTCAGCTCATGTCCAGTCCGAAACAGATAAGGCCACCAGCTTCATTGAGCGCATCCAACATATTCGCCAGCAGGTCCATGACATTCTTGAGAAATCAAATGCCAAGTACAAGCAGCGACATGATCAACACCGGGTGCCACACAAGTTTCAGGTGGGCGACAAAGTCTGGTTGCATTTGCAAAAGGAACGCCTTACTGGAGCCTATCGGAAATTGAGACCACTTCGATATGGTCCTTACACCATTACTAAGGCTATGGGAGACAATGCATTTGAGCTCAGCATTCCCCCATTCCTTGGCCTGCACCCAGTGTTCAATGTGGACCGCCTTCGGCCATACTTTCCACCATTGCTAGACACATCCGACATTGCAGAACAGCTCAAACCCACAGAATTAAATCCAGATTGCATGGAACAAGCTGCAACTGATCGGATCATGGACACACAGATCAAGAACACTCGCCAACAGCATATCCAACTGTATCGAGTTGTCAAAGCAGGCCAACTCCTTCAGCAGGGCAAGTGGCTCACCAGGGAACAAGTTCAGCAGAGGTTTCCTCATCTCATGGAGGAGCTCAACGCAATGGGGACCATTGCTTCCTAAGGGGGGAGGAATGATCCAGGTGGATATTGGTGGCCACCTGCCAGGTCCACCTGGACCCCCACCATTGTCTTTCTCAGCATTTTCAGTTTCCTTAATTGTAGCACAGTTTACTATTTTTAGCAGTTTTTCGGGTCCTGAACTTCCGGAGCCGTTTTGAGGCCCTAAACGACGTTTTTTTGGAATTCTGGGGCGACCGAGCCTTATGTTGCCTCCCAAAGTGGTAGTACTCGGATAGATCTTTCTAACGAGCTATCGTACGCGTCAAACGGAGATCGTATGCCAAAGTTACGACCCCGGGAAATTGATGTACCAATTTACCCAAACGGGGCCCACAATTTGGTGTTTCATCTTCTAGGGTTAGGTTTCGGTATGTGAAGGGTTTTCCATTGTTTCTCAACAATAAATAGGCCTTCGAGCCTCATTGTAATACAGTTCAGAACAGTTCAGAGGCATGTAGCCATCACATCTCTTCTCAGAGATAAGCTACCATCGCCCTAGCTAGTTTATTGCCATTTCTGTTTGTAAGCATATGTCAGTATTTTCCATTAATGAAATAAAGTATTATTTCCACTGCATCTTTGTGTATATGGTTATCTCTGTAATTTGTTGCGTTCCTGCTTAAATCTGGATCAGTAAAGGCAATTATAACAGATCACAAAGGCCTCGCAGGTCAGGGCAGTGCGTGAAGTAACCTGCGTGAAGGTATTCACATTTGGACTAAACCGACCCCTCAGACATCTCAAGAGTGCAGAAACTTGGTTCCAGCATCCTCCCATACTGCTTTGGGTGAGACCTCAGTCCATGCTCCGCGGGCTGTTGCTGAAAGGGCCAGTAGTGTAGGGATTTGTTTGCCTAATTAACTCTGCACCTGGGTCAGGCCCCTCAAGCCAAAAAATGGTTTTGTTGTTGGGACCAGAATCTGCATAGAGATTTCTAATGTCGTATCATTGGAATCCGACTATGAAGGAAATTGAAGGTTGGTTGGATAGGATAATTCATGAGTTTGCAGCACAGGAGAACAAGAATCGCAACTAAAAAAAGAAGAGTGGTTAGATTGCTACCTATACATAGAGATCCACGAAATATTCTTCACATCTTTCCTTATTGAGTTATACGAGTGGATCATGAAGCTAGCAGATAACCAAGGAAGATGGAAACTCGACAATCCTATCGTGTCGACCCTAAAGTTGGTGCGCAGATTGGAGGCATCAGAGGAAAAGATCGCATGTGTTGTTGATCACTGGCTCGATCAAATTATAGGAGGATTCATTACTGAGTTTGCGGTAGATACTTCAGTCAGCTATAGCGAGGCAGAGTGATGCTTCCTCAAAGGACCACGAGGTAAGTACGTAAAGTCTCTGAATACTTGGATTAAAATGCTATTGTGTGAAAAGAGGATTATGCAATTACCTTGATGTTCAGAGCTACGTGAAGTGGAAAAACCTATAGAAACAAAGGATGTAAGGGACCAGAGAATAGTGCTTTGACTTCACCTCTCCGAGGGGACGAGGAAGAGCTCGCGAAGGTCTCTCTGTTAAGTGCAATCCATTTGATAAGGAAAATAATTTCACACATACCACCCCCACCCACACCACCACTAGCTTCACCACCTTCACCTCCATCTTCACCTGTACCACCTCTGCCACCACCACAAGTCAATATTGCAAGCGCGATAAAGCTGCCTGTGTTCAAGGGAGTAGGAAATGAGGATCAAGACTAGTTTTGGTTCATGATAAGATCCATATGGGAAGCACAAGGAGTTATAGATGACAATATCAAGAAAGAGACACTGGTTAGCACCCTATAGGACCGCGCACTGACCTAGTATATTAAGCATTCTAATGACAATCGGAATGTGGGGATTATGGATATCCAAACTACACTAAATAAGGAATTTAGCAGGCCGAAGTCAGAAGCACAGTTGATCATTGGGTTCAAAGAGATCACAATGCTACCAGGAGAGACTCCTTGGGAGCTAGATCAGAGGCTGAAGTGCACAATTTTTGAAGCTAATATGACTTTGACGGATGGACAACATAGTGAATGGTTTGTAGCATCGCTAATGCCACATTTGAGGAACGCGTTGTCATAGCAGAGCTTAACAACTCAGGAAAAAGCCTTGGAGATCACGATGAGACTACATGAGACCCCAATGCAAAATCCTAACTTGGGAGTTCAACAGATCTAGGCACAATTGAAAAACTTATGCCTTGAGATGCAGAGTCTGAAACAGGATAGGACAACTCGACCAGAAGTGCACAAAGAGGTGTGGTGCATAAAATTCAAGGGTCAGGTTCATGACAAGGACCACTTCCTTGTGTTCGTGAATTACCTCATGGGAGGAGGACCAATGCTGTTAAGACCGGAAGCACAAGCGGTACCTTGCATGGTGCCTGCTTTGTGGTGGGTGATTTGTCAAATAGGAGAGAAACATGCTATGAACAACTACCATTTGTTAAAGAAGTATACACAAAATTAATGGAAATTGTTTTGTAACTTTTGTAGATCAGTGGGACATGATGAGTGCACTTGTAGAAGCTATGAGTTAATGATGGATAGAACTCCCACCTACAGAGTTCAGGCCGAATCACGGCCCATAGAACTGAATGTAAGAGTGGCGCAAATAGGATTTTAGGGGCACAGACACGGCTGAGGTGGAGGAGGACCTAGAAGAGGTTGTGGACAGCTGATATGCTACAATTACGGAGGGCTAGGACATTATGTCTATGATTGTACGAACTCATGCATCCATCATGTCTATATTGTACCTTGTTTGATCATGAGATAGAAGATTTTCCTACACTAATAGCTAGGATACGCAACAAGGGAGCACTACCACCTCCCCTAACTCAGAACTTTCAGATGATGAGGTCTGAGCCGCGCGAGGAAGATCCAAATGTGAACATTGTGCTCCAAAGTGGAATCAAAACGGGAGATGGTAAAGGCAAACAGCCCAAAGATAGTACTTGGGCTTGCAAGGCTCTGACGAAAGAAGCAGAGTTTGATTTGGAGCATGCCAAGGAAACCTTCATGGAAGCTAAGAAGAGCTTCATTGATGCCTCCACTTCAGGAAGCAAAGATAGACCGGAACAAAAAATGGACCCATCTATGATTATGACATTCCTAGAAACATGCATGAGTCTACTGTGTGACAATAAGGCTGTAAGGGGACTATAGGAACTCATTAATAGACGCGTTGGGACCACGCTAGGAGAATCGTTCATAGTCCAGAAGATTGGAAAGCACACGACGAGAATGGCAAGAGAAATGAGGTTAACCACGTAGATTGGAGAATATGAGATGGACTAAGTAATTCTGGATTTAGGATTGGACACGAACATTCTACTGAAGTAGACATGGGAGCACATGGGAAGGCTTACGTTGCAAATGGCAAACCAATAGAAGATAATACCTATGGGAAGATTGTAGGGAATCACTATGGATATTGAGGGAGCGAGCACACTAGTAGACTTTGAAGTAATAGAGATTGTTGATGATAGAAATCCCTACCCTGTGCTCTTAGGAATTGATTGGGCCATTGACATGAACTAGGTGATCAATATGAAGAAGTGCAAGATGATTTTTGAGAAGAAGTCTCTGCGCATAGTTATACCCTTGGACCCTACTGAAGGATCACGTTATACAGAGCAGGTGCATGACTATGAAAGTGACGATGGTTTGGACTGCATCTACAAAATAACCATGCGAGAGCAAGATTGGGTAAATCCCACCGTGGATGAACAGACCTCATGGGAACGTGAAAGCTCCTATACATCAGATTCTAATGAGGAGATAGAGCGATGGCAGAACCGGTTACACAAGGTAACAACGTTGAACTGTAATATGATGACAAGATCATTGCACTGCGTATCGATGGAAGTGAGGGATTTTCCTACTTATAATGGGCTAAGTGAGGTAGATACTTTCCCAAATAAGTTTGAAAGGGAGGTGCCAGAAAAGAAAAGTTTCTAGGCCTTGAATTGGGTATTGCGTGCTACGCCCGTGAGGTGGTGGGGTATGCACAAAGGGAGCTTTGAGGACTAGCACAAATGTAGGAGAATGATGTACACATGGTTTGGGAAGCCTAAGATGCAACTAAGATACAAGTATGATGGACAAGATGATCCGCACACACACCTAGCCAAGTGGACGAAGGTCTATGGAGAAAAGCCACAACCTGAGTGGGTGCACCTGTTCTGTGATACCCTAGATGTTATACCCATGAATTGGTATATAGAGAGGGAGCTCCACCATGGGACAAGTGAATGGGATATCCTACATGAAGGATTCATGATGACCTTCATTTTTGAGGATAGATGGTGGGACAACATTGTTGAAGCGCTACAAGAGGTAAAAGTAGCTATCTTTAGGATACCACAGGAGCTGGTAGAATCGATTCAGCCTGAATGGGCTACTCAGCTAAGCTACGCACTGGCATGTTATAATGTAATTACTAAAGAAGAAGAGGAAGATCCACAGAAAATTAACATTCTAGAAACAGAAGGCCATCACAAGGTTCAAGAACCATATATCGAGAACCTTGACATAACTGCGCTGGTAAAAATGAAGCAGGTGAACATTGGTATGGAGGTTGAACCTAAGTTTGTCATGCTCAGTGACTACTGGGATGATGCAACGGTGGATAAGGTTGCTAAGTTACTCCACGAGTACCAGGACTTATTCCTGACCAAGTTTACGGAGTTAAAGGGAATCATTGAAGACTTAGGAATGATGAGGATCACGTTAAAACCCAACGTGAACCCAGTTAAACAGAGGCCTTATCGCTTAAATCCAAAATACAAGGAGAAGGTCCACGTATAACTAGAAAAAATGCTCATAGCAGGAATTATTGAGCTGGTGAAAGAATTTGATTGGGTAAGTGCAATGGTGGTGCAAGAAAAGAAGAAGGAGGATGAAATAAGAATATGTGTGGATATTAGTAAATTGAATGACGCTTGTGTACATGATCCATTCCCAACTCCATTCACAGATGAGGTGTTGGACAATGTCAGTGGGTAGGAAGCATATTCTTTCATTGACAAGTTCTCAGGGTACCACTAGTTTAAAATCGTGCCGGAAGATAGGAGCAAGACAACCTTCACGACTGAGTGGGTTTGCTTTCAATACATTGTCGTGCCATTTGGGTTGAAGAACACGCCAGTCATCTTTTCGCGCGTGGTTGTTGTAGCATTCAAGGAATATATTCACAAGTTTTTGGAGGTTTATTTTGATGATTGGACTGTATTTGGGTTGGTTAAGCACCATATAGCGAGCTTACGCTTGATGTTGGATACCTTCCGAAGATACCAAATCATGCTTAACCTCAAGAAGTGTACGTTCCTTGTTCCTTTTGGGAACCTATTGGGACATGTGGTTTGTAGACAAGGACTGATGGTAAATCCCACAAAGATTGCAGTGATTCTGAATTTGGAAGCACCGCGAAGTGTGAAACAACTGCACGTTACGCTGGTTAATATGGGGTACTACAGGAAGTTCTTCAAAAGCTATGCCCAAATCACCGTGCCGATGGAAAAATTGTTGAAAAAAGATGTCACGTTCTGCTGGAACAATGACTATGAGAAAATTTTGGATGCATTGAAAGAAAAGATGGTCACTGCGTCGATTTTGGTCTTCTCGAAATGAGAGGAAAAGTTTCATGTCCATGTTGACGCGTCGAGTATAGTGTTGGGGGAAGTATTAACATAGGAGGGTGGACAAGGCTTAGATCACCCTATAACATTCGCAAGTCGTAGATTATCTAAAGAATAACAGAATTATTCCACCACTGAATGTGAGGGACTAGATATGGTGTAAGCGCTCCAGAAATATTTACACTACTTGCTAGGGGGACACTTCAAAATGTATACAGATCATTTCGTGTTGAAATACTTGGTTAATAAGCCTGTGTTGGAGGGGCATATATGCAAATGGATTTTATTGTTCCAAGAATATGATTTTGAAGTTGTTGCGAAACTTGGATGATTGAACGTAGGACCAGATCACCTGTCGCGCATTGAGACAGGAGAGGAACCTACTAGTTTGGATGAAGGATTACCTGATGCACAACTCTTTGCTATGCACATAGTGGATTATCATTTTGAAGATATAATCCACTTTCTTACGACTGGAACTGCATCGAAAGAATACTTCATCTAGAAGAAGAAGGAACTAGTGTTGCGCATGGGAAATTTCTCTGTCATTGTGGGGCACCTATATAATATGGGGAATTGTGAGATACTGCAAAGGTATGTACCTGAATTTGAACGAAGAAATATCCTCACGGATGCTCATGTGGGCACTATAGGAGGACATTATGCAGGGAGAGTGACTACATAGAAGATTCTCCGCGTAGGGTTGTTGTTATAGACATTTTTGTGCCTTACAACTCCAAGCATGAAATGTCCATAAAACAAGGGCTCCTAAGTCCCTAAAAGTGTTGTTCTAACCCCTAAAGGAACAAGGTCAACAGATTACAGCTTCTCCCAGAAGTTCTCCACCAGAAACTGCTCAGAATAAGTCAAAACAGGATCATTTCAGCTGCTCCACTGGCCAGGTGCGTTGCATTGCACCTAAATACACTGTGAGGGTGTGTTGCATTTCAAAAGTCCCTTCTGTGGGGTGCGATGGGCGAGAAATGACAAATGGCAGTGTCATTCTGCGAGGTGGAGAGACAATGGAAGCTTCCAGAATCTTCTCCTGTGACACTTGCCTCACTGAATTCGACCAAGGATGAGTAAGAGGCCTTCAGTCTCCAAGTGGAAGCAAGAACTGACAAAGAGAAGACACTAATCAAATCACAAGCTGACTCATCCTCCTTACACATATCTATATATGGATCCCTCATCTCAGAGATCCAGAGGCTGGAATTTTGCATATTGTAAGGAATTGTTGTTGGTTTTTGAGACAAACATCAGAGTATTGGGTGATCTATGTTTTGTTTGAGGTGAAGAGGGGCTTCTTTGCTGGGAGGTTGATGTTGGGTCAGGAACCACCGGTTGTAACTCCTCCTGGATCTTTTCTTGTTTATCAATAAAAACTATTTGAGTTTTTCCTCCATGCTTTTGTATCATTGATGCTTGTTACATTTGTATGGTTAACTTAAATCTGATCCTAAGTTGTTTATGAATATATATCCATGTCTTTGTATAGTGTTCTTCTTCTGTGATCTTACAGGTACTTCGTGAAGCTGGGCAAGTAAGGGAGCAGGTAGCTGGAGACTATCAAAGAAGAGAGGGATTGGATCAAAGGATTAGCGCAAGACACAGGTTGGTTCTTTCTATTCCTCTCTATCTATAGTTCATAAAGGAAATACAAAAGTAGTTTTTCTCTGTTTGTTTCTAAGGCAGCTGTCACACCTTAGTGGGATAGAGCAGTTCTAAATAGACACTTTTCCCTGTAACAAAATGGCAACTCCGCTGGGGAATGTCTAATTAGTTTGTTTGTGTATCTCTTTGTTGTTTGTTTCATAAACTTATAAGTAGCTTTCGAACTACATTTGCCATAACAAATGCAAAGTAGACAACTGCTACTTCAATCCATTCACTGGATCTGTTTATGATTTAAACAACTGATTCACAAACTATCTGATTGCCCTTGTGATAGCTCTTAGACCCTCCTTAGATCTACCCCTGATTGTGCATTACTGATTGCTTTTACTCGGCCAAAAACCAAAGACTGAACTGCAAACTGTGACCCGGAACCCAGACAGATTCTCGTTCTTAGCCCAGCGCAGGTACTGTTAAGAGATCCTGAATTTCAGCGCACTTCCCGAAAGGGCAACCTGTGCTGCATTTCAGTTTCTCTGTGTTACAGGTGCGCTGATCAGACTAGACCTGTGCACCTGTGGTTCTTGTGATTCATTCTTTCCAGTTCTATCTCTGAATTTTGCTGCCTGTGATCAGTATATGTCTGTTTAAAACCCCTTTTCCTTACTGTTATTCCGCCTCCTTTGTACAAAAGAACTGTAGATGTTTTTGTGTGTTTGTTGAGTCATTTACAGTTCTCCTTAGCAAAAGTAGTGTAATCGTACTGTCGTCCGTTGATTTGAATCTGTCGCAAGTGTCAATTTCGATCATAGGAGAAAGTTTGATTGCTGTTGATGGTTGATTATCCTGTTACTATTGCCTTTGGTCTGAATTTGTGATTTTCTAGTGTCAAGAACAAGTGTTCATTTCAAAATCGCAAGGTGTCGTAATCATCTCTGTTTTTGATTTCGAAAAAGAGCTTGTTTATATTTGTCGCTTGAAAAGAAATTCAGATTTGTACATCAACTTTCTTTTTAGCATCAATACTAAGAAATTCGAAAACAAATACATGCATGTGCATTTGCATATAGACAGTCTGTTTGGCTTGATTTAGGAAAGTGCATTTATAGTGTGCTCTTTGCTCTTTGTGAAAAGATTGTGTCTTTCTTTTCCCCTAGTAGCTAGCATTTTCATTGCACAAAAGAGATAAAAGTTTTTTTATCATCTTTAGATTGCATTTTAGGAATTACATCTACATCTCGTGGTGAACCCAAAAGGCAAACTTCATAAGCAAGATCAACTTAAAATAAATTCAATGAATCTAACAACGCTTTGGAACTTAACGCACAACATTTAGAGGTCTAGGCTAGAGACGTATTCCGGCGTTGTAAAGCCTGGTAACTGTTGTCCTCACTGATGGTTGGGTGATTCCTCCACTTTGAGACGATAAGTGCCAGTACGGACTTGTGCTCCCACGTACCGTCGGGTATATTTTGGGAGACCCCTATAGGCTTAAATCCTTTATCCTTAGGAAGCCATGTCTGCCGCCCTATCGATCGCAATGCACTGAACACAGCATTCGGGAAGATTGACTGCCGTACTGTAAAAAGTATTCTACAGTTTTGCGATTGGTTTGGTACTCCCTCTACCTAGATCTCCAGAGTAGTCCCTTTCGTTCCTTTTCAGACTCCTTAACAGAAAAGGTCCATCTGAGCACTTGTCACTTCAGGCTCATTAAAAATCGAAGGAGGCTAGAGTCATATTTTGTTTTTTCTCGACTCTTAAAAACTGAAAAAACAAGTTGTGTCAAAGCGTCTAAAATTCATTTAATTTGGAAACATACCTTCCCTTTATTTTAGTTGATCAAGTAATCCGCAATCATGGAAGAAAGTCAATTGAAACCCCGTCGTTCGCAGAGGCTTACGAGTCAACCGTCTTTGTCTCCGGAATCGAAACTAGTACGGACAAAGCGAACTCGTTTAACCGGTTCCAAATCTCCTATCAAAGTTAGAACAAGTGTTCCAACGACATCAGAGACCCCGGTTACTCCAAACATTTCTGGAATCCCTGCCTCTACAGAAGAAGTTCAATAGCCACAGAAGGACAGTGATACTGATCCTAGTTTGAGAATAAACACTTGTGTTACCGAACCAGTTCCATCTACAACCGGTTCGGAGAGTCTTACTCTTCAAACATCTGTCGCTGCCACACCTTCTTCGGCACCAGAAATATTTTACGGACCTGACGGTCTTCCCCTTCCACCTGGTCTGATTGCAATAGAAGAAATTGTAGAAGATCCTCAAACAGGTACTCCAACGCACTTTGGAGTCGGGATCACTCTATATCCTTCTTCATCAAAAGTTAGTCTACCACCAGCAAAAGCTCCTGTAGAATCGCTAGGTAATCTTTTGGATAGACTACAAATGTCTGAACAACCGTCAACATCTAGGACTGTGTCGTCCGACACAGCGACGGCAGAACTCCCTGCTATCACTCCAACAATGTTCGCTGGTATGCCATCTGTCCCAACTAGCTCTCTGCCGCTAGAAGGAGCCCACTCAGGGGCTATTTCGACAGTATGGTCCGTTCCTGTTTGTTCATCCGAAATAATATCCAGAAATTCTTATGTTGAGTCTCAACAAATTGATCCATTTGGAGGTCAATTTGGGTAGTCCGGTCCCCAAGGGCAAACAATTCCCTTGAGTTCCGGATTACCACCGTATGGGGGGCAGTATACCCTTTCATTATCCCCTCCGGGAGGATATCCATACGGGAGTTCACAACAACATTCAGGTTATACTGGAATTACCTCAAGTGGTTGGGTACCTATACTACCTCAACAACCAAGAGTTGTGTACTCAATGCAACAATGCGTACCTATGTCGAATATCCCAACTACGCCGGCTATTGTGACGGTGTCGCAAGTTCAAGCGCTGCCTGTTGTATGCCAACCTCAGGTTTCTCAGGTTGTAATGCAACAGCCAACTGGTGGAGCGACACAGGTTCAGAGGGGTACAATTACCCCTCATCTTGGTCAAACTATTAGTATCGGGCAACAGCACATGGCTTCACAACCATGGTTGGTGCAATACCAACAACCGCAATTCCAACAAGTATACCAAGGTTCTGAGCAGCAAATCTTTGCTAACAATGGACAGCCATACATTCAAAACGGTCAAAATCAACCATTTTACAATGGTCATGTCCACCAACCTTACCAAACATACCAGCAGCATATGCATTATGCCGGTATGCAAAGACCAACTGCTCAGGCAATCCCATCTTACCTTGGGTATGCTTCACCTAACCTGAACCAACAGTTACCCTTTGTGGCAACTTTAGAGTTACCTGATTTAAATCGATTAACGAACGATCCAATTGCTTACGCCCCTTGGTGGCCAGCGATTCCGCATAAACTTCCATCAGATATTCCTAAATTTAATGGAAATCCGGGTGAAGATCCATCGAATCACGTGATGACCTTTCATCTATGGTGTTCATCAAACACCTTAAATGATGATTCGATAAGACTTCGCCTCTTTCAGAGGAAGTTAACGGGTCCGGCGGCAAAATGGTACATCGAATTGCCTAGAGCTTCGTTTGACAACTTCAGTACCTTAGCCACAACCTTTTTAACCCATTTTCAGTTACCAATAAGGTACGAAATGGGAACAGAACTTCTTACCAACTTCAAACAGACAACGTCCACTCACATATCTGATCATATACATGAGTGGCGACGTCGTCGTAGGATGGTAAAAACGTACGTCCCCGATCAGCTCTTAGCTGAATGGTTTATCAAGTCATTACTGCCTTCCATCACGGAAGATGTGGCAAAGGGGGGAGTCGTAACAGAAGAGCAAGTTATCGCTCATGCACAATATCTGGACATGATTTACACTCAGTCCAGCACGCTCTACGACAAAATACCTGACACCCCTAGACCGAAATTCTCAATTCCTCCTCCTCCTAAATCAAACAATGACTCTCATGCCGGCGATGGCGTGATTGGCACGACAGACACGAAATCGACAAAGGCTACATCCAAAAAGGCCCGTAAGATTTCAGGTCAAAATGCAAAAGACGAACTTCTTGCTTCGGAAGTAAATGCCGTATCGATAGAGAAAGGCAAAGAAACCAAACAACCAGGGAGTAAGAAAAAAGGCAAAGGGAAGAAGAAGAAACAGGAGGAATCATCACCTGAAAAATCTTCTTCAAACCCTCCTAGAAATAGGAAACCAAAAAATCCATGCTTTATATGCGATGAGGATCATTGGACCGCAGATTGTCCACACAGGGCTGAGCTTAAGAAATTATTTAAGAATTCGAAAACCTCCGCAGTGTTAACTGATCCGTTTCCAAATCCAGGAACAAATCTGGTTGAGAGTGGAAATGCTTCCCCGTCTCAAGTGCTAATGTTGTCAGTTTCAAAACAGCAAAATGATGCTTTGATATCGACAAGGAACAAGGATTATCGGAATCCACAGCTGTTGAACAACAAGGATAAAGATCAACCAAGTAGTTCAACAACGACTTCGACAGAAGTTGTGCCACCCACCATTCCTGAGTTGACGATAAAACCGCCAAAGGGAGTAGTACACAAGTCGACATTTAATCCCCGTGCTAGAGCGGCACAGCATTATAACATAGTGGAAGATTTGGCCCAATCGCCATCCGCTATGTCGACTCTTGAAGTACTACAAAATTGCCCGTCCCAAAGGCAGGCTTTATTATCGGCCATTGGTGGGATTGACCCAAAGGATTCCAATCTTGTATCCTTCGATCATAAAGGATACGATCCTCAATTACCAGCTCAATTAGCTTTCCTGGTTCAAGTGAAAGCCCTCAACAAAACTGTTCATCGAACGATTATTGATGAGGGGGCATCTACATGCATTATGTCGATGAGTTGCTGGAAAAATTTAGGATCTCCAACCTTGTCGCGATCTTCAACGACATTAAAAGCATTCGACGGAAGGACATATACCCCATATGGTATAGTAAGTAACTTGAAAGTTGAACTAGGAGGGAAAACGGTAGAAATAGATGTTGAAGTCATCGATGGGAATCTTGATTACAACATCCTACTAGGAAGACCATGGATATATGCCATGGCAGCTGTTGTGTCGACCTATTTTAGAAAGATTGCATTTCCCTTTCAGGGAGGGATTACAATCGTCGATCAACAAAACTTCCTCCCCAATGGTTCTCAAATTACTGGAAGCATTCCCATGATCCATGGAAGCCCCCATTCGCTTCAAAATATCGGAGTAGGCCTACTAAAAGATCCTATACTAATGGGAACTTTCGCTCTTCCACCTCCAATCAATCTGGCGGAAGTAGCATCGATAGGAACCTGCAACATGATATCTTCTAAAAAGATCTCAGAAAACGATATCGACATGGATCATGCAGTGGTTTTGCCCCCAAGCCCAATGGAAATATTATAGCAATCAATGTTCCTAGCATGGGAGGCAAATCTAAATCAATGCTCATCAAGCGTTTGGATAGATAGGTCTAGAGAATATGGTACTCCTTCAGATCCTTGGTCGCAAGTGCATGTCACCGACGAAGGAATTGTCCAATCTATGGTAATTGAAGGAGCACCATGGAATGATTCCCACCATCGTTCTCTTCTTCCGGATTGTGGAGAAGATACTCAAAATGACCTTTATCATCCTTCAGTCTTTGATTTTCTGTCAAATACTGTAAATACGGTGGATTCCGAGCGAAACTTGTCCAACATTGAAGAGACTATAACCATAAATATCTCGACCAAAACAGGTGTTGTAGAGAATATTTATGTTGGCGAATGTTGTTCTCCTTCAGAACTGAAAATATATAACGCTCTTTTTCGCGAATTCAAAGATGTCTTTGCTTGGTCATACAGTGAAATGCCAGGCATTGACTCGAGTATCGTTGAACACGAAATTAAGATGTATCCAGATGTCAAACCAGTACGACAACGGCTAAGACAGGTGCACCCCAAGAAAGCCGCTGCCATTAAGGCAGAAGTTGAAAAACTTCTCCATGCTGGTTTCATCTACCCGGTTCCTCTAACCGATTGGGTATCGAATATTGTCCCTGTTATGAAAAAACAGGGGACAATTAGAGTGTGCGTCGATTATAGGGATGTAAATCAAGCTTGTCCAAAAGACAACTACCCTACACCCTTCATTGACCAGATAATTGATGAATGCGCCGGATGCGAAATCTTTTCATTCATGGATGGATTCTCTGGGTATAATCAAATAAATATCCGCCCACAGGACCAGTCAAAGACTGCATTTATCTGTCCGTGGGGCACATTCGCATATCGAAAATTACCCTTTGGTTTAAAGAACGCAGGGGCGACGTTTCAAAGGGCAATGAATTATGCCTTCCATGACATTAAAAACATCGTTCAACCGTACCTTGATGACCTTCCGGCTCATTCGCGAAAGCAGACTGATCATCTGCAACATTTAAGAGCGATATTTCTACGTTGCCGACACTACAAGATACGACTCAATCCACACAAATGTGTATTTTGCGTTAGTTCTGGTCATTTACTTGGCTTTGTAGTCTCCAAGGACGGGATTCGTCTCGACCCATGTAAGGTCCAGGCAATCATAAATTTGCCTCCACCTTCGAATTTGCTTCAGATTCAGAAACTCCAAGGGAAAGCAAACTTTCTGAGGAGGTTCATTCCAAATTACGCCGAACTTGCTAAAGGTTATACACGTCTTTTGAAAAAGGAAGTACCCTTTGTCTGGGATCAGGTTGCGCAAGCTTCCTTTGATGCTTTAAAAGAATCCCTAATGAAAGCATCATTAATGTACGCTCCTGATTATCAAAAAGACTTTAACCTGTATCTGGCTGCAGCAGATACAACCATCGCAATGGTTTTAGTTCAAGAAGTCGATGGAATTGAGCATCCTATATATTATTTAAGTAAAAACTTAAATGATACAGAAAGAAAATATTCTTACGTTGAAAAGCTAGCGCTTGCAGCTGTTCAAGCAATACAGAGATTTCGACACTATGTCCTCTTTCGGAAAACTACCATTCTGTCAGATTGCAACCCCATGACTTATATATTGTCGCGACAATTGCTGGGGGGCAAATACTCAAAATGGATAGCAATCCTACAAAGAGTTTGATCTGGAATTTGTAAAATCCAAATCAAAGAAAGCTCTAGTTTTCGCAAAATTATTGTGCGATCTCCCATCGTCGTCCAACGATGACACATCCGAAGAAACAATCATGGACAAAAATTTGTTTCTGATATCTACAAGCAATGAGTGGTATGGGGATATAATCATTTATCTCCAAACCCAAAAATATAGGCCAAACACCTCCCACTCTGAACAAAAACGTATTCGATACCAAGCAAAAGACTACATGATCATCGGTGATACACTTTACCGTCGTGGTATCGATACAGTTCTGAGAAGGTGCCTCACCCATGAGGAGGCCGAAAAAGTCCTGAATGATTGTCATTCAGGCGCGTGTGGGGGGCATCAATCTGGATATGCTACAGCACAAAAAATTTTACGAGCAGGATACTTCTGGCCAACAATGTTCAAAGATTGCATAACCGCAGTCAGAAGTTGCCATGCTTGTCAAATTTTTGATTGCAAAACCAGAAGACCACCCGCACCTCTGCAGCCAATAGATGCTGTTGGGCCATTCGCCAAATGGGGCATCGATTTCATGACATGTAACCCCACCTCGACCGGGGGGCATGGGTATATCATAGTCGCAGTTGACTATTTTACCAAATGGGCCGAGGCGATGCCTACATTAGATAATACTGGTGAAACAGCTGCCCTCTTCTTTTTCAATCATGTAGTCGCCAGATTCGGCGTACCACAGGCTATAGTCACAGATCATGGATCGCATTTTCGCAATCACATGATGGTCGAATTAGCTGCCAAACTAGGGTTGTCTCACGACAGCTCTACTCCATATTATCCGCAAGCCAACGGACAAGTTGAAGCAATCAACAAGGTCCTGAGACAAATGCTGCAAAGGATGATCGGAGTTCACAAAAGAAGATGGCACCTAATCCTGTACCCAGCTTTGTGGGCTTACCGAACATCGGTAAGGAATGCAACCGGGTTCACACCCTTCCAACGGGTATATGGCCTGGAAGCAGTCTTACCAATCCAGTGTGAAATCTCATCTCTCAAACTCGCAATTGATCTCATCCCCAAAACTTCAGAAGAAGAGGCTTATTTCTTGGAATTAATCCAATTGGATGAAACCCGTCGTGACGCCGCTTTGGCTAATGATGCCCATAAGAAACAAGTCAAGGCGCAGTTCGACAAAAATGTCAAACCCCGTGTCTTCTCAGAAGGCGACTTGGTCTTGCTTTACGACCAAGAATCTGATAAATTGGGAGCAGGTAAATTTAAGTCTTTATGGATGGGCCCCTATATTGTTAAACGAGTGTTAGCAAAAGGAGCTTACGAGTTAATGGATTATGACGGAATTCCACTGGCGCAACCTCGTAATGGGTTGTACCTCAAGCGTTACTATGCGTAATGGTAACCAGTATGCTTTTGTTATGTTTTTGTTTTCGCTAAAGTGTTTGTTTTGGTCAAGTAATCCACTTTTTACATTTATTGCGGATGTCAAACCTATTGGAGTCATGTGTTGGATATGTCAACGGAGCGAGTCGTAGTTCGCAGAACCTGTCCTCCACAGTCTGGGCCATTTTTTATCCAAGCGGCGAGTTAGTAAGTTTCAGAGGTGTATGTCTTGGTCGATCAACGAATAACATCGCTGAGTATAGCGCGTTGATAGAACTTCTCTCTGATTCCATCACTCATGGTATACACGACTAATTGTCAGGCTAGACTCACAACTCGTAATACTACAACTTAATGGTATATATTCCGTCTGAAACCTGGCTATTTATCGCATGTTCCTAAGGGTTAAGATTTTGGAAAGACAATTTGATCTTATTCAATATCAACATATTTCCAGAAAATTAAACACATTAACTGACTCATTAGCAAACTATGTGTTAGATAGACATTTGCAACATTTATAAAAAGAAACACATCATCAATGTTTTGCATGTGGATCATGTAGCTCAACCAAAATAAAACTCCGAAAATCAAAAATATATATAACTGTTTATGGTTTACACATAATGTTCTATAACCAAGACAAAATCGGTCAAACGACCCAAAAACTCAAAATGCTAGGGGGCACCCTAGTCTAATGATGCTCGTGATAGCAAGTCACAGCCTGTGCAATCATGCGTAAGAGACGAGTCCATCGTCTGGGCACACCAGTAGTATGCCGCTGTAACCGCAAAGGTAGCTCGTCGGTCCTCACATCTGGAATACCGAGAGTGAGGCCCTCAACCTGCTCCTGCAATGCTGTGAGAGTCTCGGCCACATCGAGGTCACGAAGAATAGCCCTTCCGACGGCCTCTCCTGCTGGGGCAGCAGCTGGTACTCTCAGGCGAACTACTGGATGAACGGGACCAACATCTGCATGTACACATGAGTTTGATTAAAGTCTTGATAGAATAAAGCACAAGGACATTATAAACAAAAAACGATAAACAGGAATATGGTCAAAGATTTTACCAATGGCGCCCCACTGCTCGCCATCCGGCAGTACTAAATCTGGATCACCCCGGAAGTCCATACCAGCGTATGGATACTCAGAATAAACCATCTCCTGACGATCAAACCACCTGAAGAAGGTATCAGAAAATGAAATCTGAGACTGGCCAGCATGCCTAGACATATGGTCAACCCATCTCTGCATACGTGGTTCGGTAGGAGAAGGTAAATCAAGTGCAATGTACTGCGGCTGCATCAGTGGTATCTTCTCCAAGGCAAAGGCGGTCAAAATAGAACCATACCCAAAGTTCTTCAACCTTCCACTCTTTATCTTGGTCAATTGTTCTTTCATCACAAGAAGTGATGCATCACACCAGTTGAATACCTTCGGTTGGAGGCATTCCAAGGCATACTGCATATAAGATCGGTTGGCGACATGAAGAGCCGCACCACCGGCCATCCTACCAAAAGTAAACAGAATAGTCCTGAGGGACCTGTCAGTGACATCACGGATGATGATCTTGCCGTCTTTACTCGGCTGAGATCCTTCTCTACAGTACCGGCGAACATAATCTCTCACCGAGTCCCCTCCTCGGGCCGAACCTAATAAAGAGATGGGGGCGCCCCGCCTCGAAAAACCGGTCAAGAAATAGATGTCTACCACAGTCAAGGGGATGGATTTGCCCCTGATCTGGAAAACCTAGTTGGTAGGATCCCAAGCATCGAGCAAATACTGCAGTAAGTTGATCTGTTGTCTCATGCTAGAAATACGGAAAAACTTCAGCAAGCCACAGTTCCGCAGTGCGTTTACTGTAACTGGATCATGTAGGGCAAGCATGTCCTCTTCTTCATGCTCACGTTCTCGCCATGTAATGGTCATCTTACTCCAAAGATCTCTGAAAAACAAACAAGAGAGGAGTTAGGTCCTAATTTTGGTGAGAAACAGGCAAAAAATTCCATCAAAAATTGTGCATCAAATTCCCTTTTTGCGCCCAACGCACCTGCAGCAGTGTTCTAGGTGCGTTGGATGTCAGATTGCCTTTAGACAGGCCAACATTCAACGCAGTTTTCGATACACTGAGGGTGCGCTGATGGCAGAACGAGTTCTTCAAACCCCAAGAACTCAGAAAAGCTAGGAATCAAGCTCAAAATGCAAAATGGAAACCATGAAATGAAAGAGCTTAGGTTTAGCTCCTACCTGGTCCAGACGGCACCCAGAATCGTCCACAGAATCTCCCGAAATTAGCTGATGAAAACCGAGGGGGAAAAGCACCTCCAAAGCTCCAACAAACCAAGTTCAAATGAAATGGTAAAATGAGAGGTAAAAAACACTTCTTCATTACTTTTACGTAGTTCAACGTAAAATATTAGTGTTCTAACTCGTTTTCAAGTAAATATTGTTCATTTCTGACTAGTTTGATGAAGCAGTTGAAAATACAGTACGATCTTTGAAAGGACAAAGCTATTTATGGTAAGATCAAAACAAGACCATCTAATCGAGCAGTGTTACCGCAAGGTTCAAGCTCGTTAAAAAATAAACCCGCATCGAGCAGTTTTAGCACATAGTTCAAGCTCGTTAAAAAATAAACATAAGACATGAGCAAATGTTTCCACCCGCGTTTAAGCTCATTAAAAAATGAACTATTCCCCGGTAAATAACCACTGTGAATGTAGTACTTCAGCCATTAAAGCTTTGGTCATGTTTGCACCGTCACCTCCACTTTTTCATTGGCCGATCATTCACCTCCATTTGATTGTTTACCCATTTTGAGGAATAGCTACGAAGAGTGATTTCATTAGCCATCCTTGTGACACTGCCGTGATTGGAAAATTCCAAACCTTACCTGGAATCAGCTGCGACCCGTTTTATCACTCGTTCCTCAAAAGACGAGTCTCCTTTAAGCTCTTTTCAATTGACTCGTAAAATATGAAAAGATTGTCGAGTCCTTGGCCTTCCAGCTCGTTAAAGGGACAGGAAGTGCTATCCCTCATCTAGATTTTAATCTTTTTGGACCTGAGGGATTATTGCACAAAAATATCGAGCGCTTGTTTTGTTCGTCTCGTTAAAACTATCGAAAATTCATCCCTTCTGTATTGTTTTATACTTTTTCGGACTTAAGGGATTAGATGACGAAAAAGGAATTTTGGAGTTACCTTTACGTTCCTTTTCAGACTCTCTAAAATTGAAAAGGACCGAGTTATCTTTGTCGTTAAACTCGTTAAAAAGATTAATAGCGACAAACTTGTCTTTAGACGAGAACGAGTTTCACTATCGCTAGGCTCGTTAAAACATAGCGATGGGTTTGCCCGAAGGGCAAATTATAGAACAAGCATATGTTATCCTCCTCAAGCTTGACAAAAATAAAGAGGTACTAGTCAGCAATGACTGGGGAAAAATTGGGAAGAAAAACTCAAAGAATCTTTATTGGTAGCAAGTCGCTCTTGAACATGACACTTCCACTCCGTGTCCGAGTCGGGTTGGGTTGTTTCATTCACTGGTCACATCGCCATGGTCAAGCCATACCATCCACATTTGGGGTTAATGCTACCAATCCATCACATCAGTGTCGCCGACATGTTCAAGAGAAGTCATCCAGAGAAGCCACCTGTGTCTCACCCACTACCATACATTATACTCCATTCTTTCATGACCGCCACCCTGAACCGTATATCATCAGATCGTTTTCACCTCCATCAAAATCATTTGCTCCGTTCTATGTCATTGATGTGGGATTCATTAAGGCCCTCCTATGACGGATCACTTTTTGTCGACATCAGCTCATTATCCAAGAAGTTGATCTAGGAACACCCCATTCAGTACTTTGAAGCTTGCATGCCTCAATGGCAAGTTTCTCACTTCCAGCGACAGGTTTACATCAATGACCTTCGACCGAAAGAATTTGCGTGGTGTTCGACGCCAATTCCTTTATTCACACCACATGGATTGGACTGCAGTACCTTGAGGATCATTATCATTATCAGTGATTCCTCTCGCGCTTGTTAACAGTTTACATCATTGACTCGTAATCAAGCGATGTCTTTCCATGTTCGACTTCAAAACATTTCTCACATGGATCGACTTGTACTTCGAGTAAAGATCGGACAAGATTGAAGACCCCGGATCTAGTTTCATCCATCCGGGCTGCAATATATATTCAGGGAAATAAAGACATCAAATGTACAGCATTGCAGCACAGATAATCATCCTACCAAAAGGATGATGGCTCTATCAGAATCATCAGTCTACACTCAGATGATTGTCTGTCCTATGTACATAAAAATGAATTTATAAAGCTGAGCATGGGAATGCCCGCCTCAGCTAGATCATGAAAACAGTATGAAGATAATGTATTGTATTGTATCTTATTACAAGTCTCCTCCCGACATTGAAAGAACTTCGGATCCTCATAATAAAGCATTTCACCCGACACCAAAAGGTTAACGGCCTCATACTTTAGGGGGCAACTGTTATAGACATTTTTGTGCCTTACAACTCCAAGCATGAAATGTCCATAAACCAAGGGCTCCTAAGTCCCTAAAAGTGTTGTTCTAACCCCTAAAGGAACAAGGTCAATAGATTACAGCTTCTCCCAGAAGTTCTCCACCAGAAACTGCTCAGAATAAGTCAAAACAGGATCATTTCAGCTGCTCCATTGGCCAAGTGCGTTGCATTGCACCTAAATACACTATGAGGGTGCATTGCATTTCAAAAGTCCCTTCTGTGGGGTGCGATGGGCGAGAAATGACAAATGGCAGTGTCATTCCGCGAGGTGGAGAGACAATGGAAGCTTCCAGAATCTTCTCCTGTGACACTTGCCTCACTGAATTCGACCAAGGATGAGTAAGAGGCCTTCAGTCTCCAAGTGGAAGCAAGAACTGACAGAGAGAAGACACTAATCAAATCACAAGCTGACTCATCCTCCTTACACATATCTATATATGGATCCCTCATCTCAGAGATCCAGAGGCTGGAATTTTGCATATTGTAAGGAATTGCTGTTGGTTTTTGAGACAAACATCAGAGTATTGGGTGATCTATGCTTTGTTTGAGGTGAAGAGGGGCTTCTTTGCTGGGAGGTTGATGCTGGGTCAGGAACCACTGGTTGTAACTCCTCCTGGATCTTTTCTTGTTTATCAATAAAAACTATTTGAGTTTTTCCTCCATGCTTTTGTATCATTGATGCTTGTTACATTTGTATGGTTAACTTAAATCTGATCCTAAGTTGTTTATGAATATAGATCCATGTCTTTGTATAGTGTTCTTCTTCTGTGATCTTACAGGTACTTCGTGAAGCTGGGCAAGTAAGGGAGCAGGTAGCTGGAGACTGTCAAAGAAGAGAGGGATTGGATAAAAGGATTAGTGCAAGACACAGGTTGGTTCTTTCTATTCCTCTCTATCTATAGTTCATAAAGGAAATACAAAAGTAGTTTTTCTCTATTTGTTTCTAAGGCAGCTGTCACACCTTAGTGGGATAGAGCAGTTCTAAATAGACACTTTTCCCTGTAACAGTTGTGGTGGTCAACCCTTCATCAAGATTCAAAAGCACATTGCAAGGCCTATGATGTATGTTAAAGAACAGGTAAAACATCGCGGAGAGATGAGATGCTTTTGAATCCGCAAATGACATTGCATCCCTCTAAGAAGTGGGCAATCGACTTTGTAGGACCTATCAAACCTCAAGGAAAAACAAGTGTGAGGTATATTATCACTGCGACAGAGTACCTGATTCGTTTGGAAGAAGCACAGTCGGTAAAAGATTGCATGGTTGCGATGGCCATGAAGTTTTGTTTTGAACATGTATTGACATGATTTGGATGTCTAAAGATCTTGATGAGCAACCACGGTACACATTTCCTGAACGAGACGATTAGCGCGCTGACATAAGAGTTTCAGGTGTATCATCAGAAAATCACACTACATCACCCACAAGCTAATAGGACAGTAAAAGAATTTAACAAAGTACTGAAGACTATGCTGACTAAAGTATGCAATGCGCAGTGAAGTGATTGGGACCTACACGTACCTGCAGTATTATGGGCTTATAGGACAACATACAAGAAACTAATGGGGCAGACACCTTTCCGGCTGGTCTATGGAGTGGAAGCCATAATGCTAATGGAATACATCATGCCTAGTCTACGCATATCAACACTCATAGGTATGACGGACCACGGAGCCCTGGAGGAGAGGCCCGCGTAGTTGGAGGAACTTGAGGAAGAACGATTTTTGGCTGGCTTTCACCAACAGGTACAAAATCAGCGCAAAAAGGCCTAACATGATCAACATATTAAGTTGCGCACCTTCATGGTGAACAATTTGGTGTTACTATATGATAGTAAGATTGATAAATTCCCAAGAAAATTCAAAATGCATTAGCTTGGACCATATGTTATTAAGGAGGTCACAGTTGGAGGCGCGGTGTAGTTGGTAAAGTTAAATGGAGAACCTTTCCTAGGAAAAGTGAATGGAAGTCGGTTGAAGCCATACACAAGTGGCCCGGCTATCTGACTAGCCGGCCGAAGAAGAGTCTTAGTGCTCCAGGTAGCTAAAAGGAGGCACAGGACTATAATCAGATGTAGGAAAGTAGTTCAGGTACAACGGTCTCTGAACAACGTGTGCAGGAGGTACAACAAGCAATTGCTCAATGCGTTGCCGATCTTGTAGCAGTTCGGGCAAAGTTGGGAGGTCTCCGCGCGAAGATATCTGCACCGATAGAGTGA
Organism: Pinus tabuliformis; assembly: GCA_031772625.1. Lineage (NCBI taxonomy): Eukaryota > Viridiplantae > Streptophyta > Pinopsida > Pinales > Pinaceae > Pinus > Pinus tabuliformis. Next base: position 495,777,122 of record CM062820.1, read on the forward strand.
CTCAAGGGTGAGTCACGATGTTTGTGTTGGGGACCTGTTGGGCGGGGGATTTGGGGCTTAAAGCCTAGATTTTGACTAAATCCAATGTAAAGACTCCGCGTTTTGTGGGCGCGGAGCGCGAACTTGTAAATGAGTCATAGGGTTGTCCGGCCTCATTTTTGTAAATGTAATGTTGGCTTTAGAGATCTACCGATGGTCTGTGGACCATGGGATTGTATAAATAGAGTGAGGCTCTAAGTTGTAAATCACATAATTAATTGAGGAGAGAAGGATGAAGAATTGAGTCTTATCTAAGTGTAGAGTCAAGTCTTGGGTCGTAGAGTAGGAGAAGGCTCTACAGCTGAGTGTGCATAGGCCTAGTAATCCATAGCTGAGTGCACAAACCCCTACAGATGAGTGCGCAGGGCAGGTTGAGTCTGTAACCGATTGAAGCATTAATAAAGAAAAGTTTTATACCATTCTTGTGTATTTATTTAATGTTTTATGCATTGAATGTATCAGGTATAAATTACATTTCTGTTGTTTATATGATCCGTGAACTTAAATGATTGTGTTGATATAAGATAAAGTATCTGTTTACGCGAAGCTAACTAACAGTTATAAGACAATAAGTAAGATTCAAGGTGTAACCTAGGAAATAGTGTAGATCACTGCCTTAACAGCGCGAAAGCTTCTCAGCCCCTGGTTAGGGCTGCGCGAATGCGATTATAACAGATTGTGAAGGCCTCGCAGGTCAGGGCAGTGCGCAAAGTAACCTCCACAAAGGTATTCATAGTTTGACTAAATCGACCCCTCAGACATCTCAAGGGTGCGGAAACTTGGTTCCAGCATCCCCCCATACTGCTTCAGGTGAAACCTCAATCCGTGCTCCACATGCTATTGTCGAAAGGGCTAGTAGTGTAGGGATTTGTTTGGCTAATTAACTCTGAACCTGGGTCAGGCCCCCTCAAGCCAACATGAATGAGCACAATGTTTAACATAGTTTCAAAATCATTTGATAACATGTTTGAAAAATACAAATATTTTAAGTATAAGAACCTTTTCTACAAGAATGGATTTATTTGATGTATGCACCTTTGATACATGAAATTACACTCGAAGGATCATAGCATTAGGGGTATAATAAAGTTTTTTTTGCAATGTGTTTGATATAAGGACTTAGTATTTTCTAATAAAACGTATATTTTGAGAAAATTTATTAGTTAAGAAAGTCAGCTAAATATTACTTGTATGGGATGCTAGCACATGGGTATAAGGATACATATAGGGAAGTGATACCATGTGATTGTTACATATCCACTTTTCAAAATGAAAATGTAAAACAAATAATGGATAGTCAGATCAGGAATATGTAGGTCACATTGGTGAGGTATAGATATAATTAGTGGGTGTGGAAACCTCTTATTGACGATGCTGAACCCACTAACATCAGGGGGTCACCCTGGTATGAAGTCCCGACTAGACCTCATACCATTTGGTGTGGGAGTCCCATCTGGTATGATGCCTCAGTTGCCATTATCTTAAATATTTGCCTCAACTCTTGCTTGTCAGCACAATAAAGTGGTATGCTTTGTCTTTCGAGAAGTGATGTTCGTGTGCCTGGTGATTGCAAGTGCCTCTTGTGTCAATGGTTCTTTCACCGTAGAGGGATAGGGTGGGAGTGAGTCCCAAGTAAGTTGGGAGAAGTCCCAACTCTTCTAGGAACACACAACACAACATGACGTGCACAACTTCGGATGCAACAATCCACACGAATGCGGAAGTCACAACACACAAGGGAAGATAACATGTATAACACTCAATGGATTAGTCCACACAAGTACAATGGTTGTTATAGCAAGTTTTATGTGAAAGGTTTGTATGATGTCTGTGAGAGTAGTCTACAAGGGTGAGACAACGATAACATCATATACAACACATTTTCACTAACACTTATGTATTACAACAAGTGAATTAGTTCAAGTGTTCAAGACAGGTTAAAGCAACATGTATTACATGTGTTAAAGATTAGTCTTACAATAGTTACAATACATGTGTGAAAACGTGTTAGCATGTGAGAAGGCTTCTGAATTAAGAAAAATTTCCAAGACACATTGTTACACCATACATCACTAACCCCGCGTGTGGAGCATTGGAGCCACTACTTACTCCTCAAAGAAAATGTTACAGACTCTCAAGGCTATGTGGGAGGAGCTGAGGTGAAAATTCCTTTACATGTACAAATGAGGGGGTATTTATAGCCAAGGGTGAAACTGACCCTTGTGGTTGTTCGACTACCCTCATGATTATTTGACTTCCATGAATTTTCGACTTTACATGACTCTTCATACAACAAGTGGGTCTCTTGGACTTCCACGTTACAATAAATTGATTGAAAGTATGACCCATAGTAGAGATGTGGATGACATGACTCAACATGACAGTGATAGTACATTCGTTCTGCTACTGGTGTGCATGTTGAGCTGCAGTGTTGTTGCTGATGGATGTGCTCATGGTGTGTCACAGCTTGAACTCCGGATGGAAACATGCATGGAGTCTTTGTTGGTTGTTGGATTCACGTGATGTTTCATTCGCATGTTGCTCCTTTCTTGTATGTTGGAAGGCTTGACAGGTTCGTCCATCTACAAAAATTGCATGATCATCCTTCCATCCATCTGTGAACACATTTTGCATGTTTCCTCATTCGTCCATCTGCGAACACATCTTTGCATGATCATACGTTTGCGAGCACATCTCTTTACATGGATTGTTTGTTCATACGTTGGTGAACCTGTCCTTCTACATGCGCTCCCTTCATTCATCCCATCCGTCATCGCGCCATGTTTTATTGTGTACCTATATCGGTAGTCACTCATGACGAGATGACATCAAATCCAAAAACCTCCTAGTCTACCACGATACATGATTGTTTCAGATGCAGGTGACCAGGAGAGGAGACAAGGTTGTGAGCTGGGATGGAGGTTCGAGACAGTGTTGATGAAAACTGAGCAGGAATCGATGGGTGATGAATATGGGCAATCTAGATCAACAATGACTTTCTGCGTGGCCTGGCTCAGCTGGAGGACAAAACTACACAATTTTTTAAAGGAACAGTCTGGGCTGCGGAAAGGTTGGGCAAGCAAGACTTGCACAATTTCTGGAATGAGCAGGCTACGAGAGCTTGGCAGCAAAAAATGAGAAATTACTGAGGGGAAATGGTAGTCAGCTACTAGGTCACTGGCAAAAAAAATTGTGCAATTCCTGAGGGGAACTGGCAGTTCGCTGCTGGGACCTTGGCAACAAAAGTTGTGCAGTTCCTAGAGGGAACTAGCAGTCAGTTGCTAGAGCTTAGCAGCAAAAACTGTTCAATTCCTGAGGGGAACTGTCAGTCGGTTGTCGGGAGGTTCTAGCATGAAAAACTATGTTGGTGCTAGGAGGCTAGCCTGCTGGTCACCTCTACACAGTTTCTGAGCTGCGTGAACTATTGGGTAGTAGAGGAGTTTCTCATGAAAAATGTTCAATTTTTTGTGTGAGCAATCGGTCGACTGTCAGGAGCGCTGGCTGGAAAAACTGTGTAATTGTCTGAGGGAAACAAGGATTGGCACGAGGTATCTATCCGGCCTTTCTGCATGATTTTCTCAACTAGTGGAGTGGGAAAGGTCTGCAACCTATACATAAATTTTGAGGGGATTTAGTCCCGGGGTGGCTATCGGGTCAAACTCTCTGGTTGACCAGCATGAAGGTTGATTGATTTTCTTGCAAACAATGCAACCTGAAATGGATTTCTTGGGGATTCTATGTTGTTCTGGGTGACAATCAATTGAGTCGACAGTGGGGTGATGGTATGGCTATCAAAGGGGAATCCAGTCATCAGAACTTCAACAAAGTGACTAAGTGTGTGAATGAGCGAAAGATGCATACGTAATCTTGCAAACACACACTTACATGCCTTGACGATGAGACGGCTCAAACCATCCAGACACACATGCTCAACATGATAGATCTATGGTGTAAGTGACAAGCACAACACTTGTGATTGATTGTTGGTCGACCATGAAGATGCTTTTGCGACAGTGTATGTGACTCCATTTGTGAGTGTGATAGATGTTTACATAGTAAACACGACAAGTGCACACAAAGCGAAGACCCTGAGTATAACCAGAACATGGTTGCAAGCATGACATTGACATCAACATGCAAAACTTGGGTGAAATGATCAAGAAAGGTGGGTGCGAAGATTCACATGAGCTCACAGAGTGAACCTGAGTGTGCACAACCATCAAGTGAAACTCTCAAGGGAGTCTCCAAAATTGGGTGCAGGCCAAAATTTTGGAGGGTGGTTGTAGCTGCTACAACACTTGGCGACACACTAGTAGAACTCTAGCTTTTCTATTTTAGTTCATTGATAGCACAGGGCCTTGGTCTTTCAGGGAGTATTGAATCACTGTGTGGGTTACTCTAACTTCCCCACTTACCCCACGGACATACATGGTTCACCTTTTTCCAACTCAGTCAAACACAATCAAAAGTTTAGCTTGATCACAATGTTTTGAATTCGGGAAGGGTAGTTTAGCTCGCGAGTTGAATATTTTCAGAGTATAAGTTTTCATCTCTGGTGTTGCTCTGCTACCAGTAGACCTGGATAGTACCTCGATGGATTCATGCGGGAACACATGCATTGCTCCATTGCCAGTGAGCCTGGTTAGTACCCTGGTGGAGTTGCATGCTTCACCTCTTTGCATAGGAAGCCTTTCTCTTCTTTCAACTTTGTATTTTTACAAGAGGACTGTGGATAGGCACTCATTTATTTTTGGGGCAAAAGAGGGATCTTAAATTATTGAGATCAGAAGAGGTTGTTCCTTCAGAGAAGCATGTAAGACCTCTGACATAGGTTTTCTCTTTTAGATTTCCCCTTCTCTATTTCTACTAGTTTCATGAGCTTGAACAGATAGATCAGAAGGCTAAGTGTAGGCATGGGGCTTCCCAATGTGGACAAAGTTTCATGGTTGGACCAAAACTTCCCTTGTAGATGGCTTGTATTTTCTGTCAAGACTTCATCAAACGAAGGTTATAACTGAGCACAGAGAAGATGGACACAAGACCGGCCATGTGCTGCAGTGTCACAAGTCTCTTCAAATCTCAGCCACATACTCTATTCAAAATCCAGAATGTAGTAGTTGATAACACTTATTTCCATAAACAAAAATAGTAAGGTATTAAGAAAACTGAAGAAAATAAAACAAAAATAGTAATCAAAGAAAACAAAGTGAAAACAACAACAAGCAAGCAAAGAAACCAAGTCAGCAAGAAAACAAACATGCAAACCAGAAATAAAAGACAAGTGAAAAAGAAAACACTACTACTCCTACGTTAAACGGTCGGGGTTACATGAAATGAAATTTCCAGTCAAACTACCGTAGGCGTACCCGACCTGTAGTCACAAATATATGAGCGATTAAAATAGATTAAAAAAATAGTGTGCAACAGAAAATGAGAAAACTTGAAAAACTTGCACACGAGAGAGAAGGTCTCTTCTATGGGCAAAAAAATGTGTCACAACCACCCAACACACACGCTTACCTCTTTTGAGACTACCATTTTTCAGCAAACCTTGGAGGCCTCTTGTGAGTGTGTGTTGTTCTACAACAAGTTTCTTAGTGAGTGTGAGGAAGGACTGAAGCTTGTTACCTGCAAAACGACTCGCCAAGTAAGATTGTTCTAGCCATTCAGTGATTGGATCATAATATTTGTGATGGTTGTTTTGAAAGATTCATGATCTTTGAGAAGATGGACTCCTGATTTGAGAGAGAGGATCACGATGGGATTTTGATACAGATAGATAGACCTGGTCATTCTCAATAGTTATGTGAAGATAGTGAGGGCCTACGATAGCCATCAGTGCTGGCCAAGGTGCCTCACTTGCTTGACATAAATCTAAGAATAAAGATGTTACACAGTGAAAATCATAGTGTGTGAAGCGACTATCATTGGATGTAATGTTGGGAAGATGATAAACTGCATGACAGCCACCCAGTTTGACACGAACAAAGAATTTTTTTGAATAATCATGAAAATTCTTTGAATGAGGGAATCAAGTTCATTGTCCACTATACATGATAGAACACCCACCTAAAAACTGGTAAAAAAGTGCACAAGAGGCATGGTAATCATAGAAATGTAGAAAGGATGCCAACACTGTGAATGTGCGAAACCAATTGGGATGTGGTGAAATGAGAGAAACTTGATTCGCACGATAGGTTGTGTGCTCGTCATCACATAGGGAGATTGCTAGTGTAATGAGTGGGTAGATTTGACGTGCGAAATTTGCAAAAAGAACCAAGAGATGATTACGAGAGAGAACATCCGATAAGCATGATTCTAGATAAAGATATTCTTTGAGATGATCAACTTTGATGTCCCATGATTGGATGAGGGGCGAACACTCCCAACCAAATTAGATGTAAGAGAGGTGCATGAAGATAGACATGTTATAATAGACTTGTGGATTTGATCATTAGTGAAAATCTGAAATTTTGAAATATCACACCCATAATAGCAAATATTATTTACATGGGGATCCACATCGAGTGAAACCATGAAGATATACGGATTGTGCATGATCGACAAGACCTAATTTGGTTTGGTGGGCTTACCAGAGTCGTGAGGTCTTGACACAACCATCAATGGACATTGAAGTGCCTCGAATCCCTAGCACGTCTCGAAACTTTCTAGAATTGAAAATTTGAATTTTGAGATGTGAACTAGATCATGCATGGCTTGAGGATGGCTATTATTACTGATTTCAAAACTGCTCTCATGATGACATCGATCTCTATCACAGGTTTCATCAAAATTTTCAGCAAGCTAACTTGACGAGTTGTCTTCCTGCGACACACAAGACGATGACGAGTGGGAAGATTCTTGTGTGTTGAGACTATTTTCATCATGGACAACCTCATTGCCTTATGTCGATCGAGGAGATAACTCATGGGATGAAGAAGTAAGAGAACGTGGAATATCTCCAATGCATGTTGATGCGCTGTGAATGATAGGACACACGAGAAAGTGAGGTACAAAGCAAGCTTCGATATGGATGTATGCTTTGACTGGTGCTCATTCCAGATCTGACTTAGAGTGTAGATGAGATGACAATAGATTATATGATGTGCTTGGGCATTCATCACAACATACAGAAGTGTGGGAGTGATGACAGCCCAAGACTGGAGGTTGATCGAAAGAATTGATTGTGCATGATGTTTCATGAAGATTCGCGGATCGAGAATCGATCAAGAATGGAGGCTCAATGTTTTGAGAGGAATTGATTATGTCTTCACTATCCTACTCCCCCATTTGTATGATGAGACTACCTTGCAAATGACTGAAACTTGAGCCAATAGCTTGAGAATCAAGAGAGTGTGTGCAACTAGTTTGTGAAGTAGATCCCTCAAGCGAGTCATGGTGTAAGGAGTCATGGCTTTTAGATGATGGAGGATGGCAGAGATGCAGATTAGACTCAAGACTTGGGTTATGAATGGTGATGTCCTCTTGCGAAATGGAGGGATGAGTTTTTGCCATAGGTTTTTGCCATAGGAATTTCCACTGTTGGGGTAGGAGACAATCGAGCAGATGGGTTGGGAACATGATGTGAAAATTTCTCATCTTTGCAACCACTACGAGGGGGTACCTGCTGCACAGATTTCTTACATTTGCGGTTGCTGCGAGGGGGCACCCTCTTCAAGACATGAGGTGTCTCATGATCTGCAATAGTTGAGGAACAAGGAAAATCAGGTAGTTCACCATTTTGGGAGACATGATCCAAGTGTTTCAACTCTTGGCTCATGAAGTCAAGGTCCACAAATTGTTTATGAATTTCGTGACATAGGTGAAGGAAGTGGGTATCAAAGTCCTCAACTGATTCGCCAGGCTTCTTTTTAAATGAGAGATTCTTTCATAGGCATCTTGGTGGTCACACTCATCGAAGGCATGATGGAGCTCCTTGAGGAAACTGAGAAGGGAATGGACAGAAGCATGTGGCAAGGTATGACACCACCAATTAGCACAACCTTCAATGGTGAGGAAGAATATTATGCAAACAATCTCATCACTATCGATTTCATGAGATTTATAGAAATGAATAAAATCATAAATGTCCTCAGTAATGGACGTTCTTTCCTCACCATCAAACATTAACAAGGATAAGTGATTGAGAAGCTCATCGGGGATTGATAAATGATTGAGGGAGAAATGAGAGAAACACCCTGGGAGCATGAATTATGTATTATTCATTGGGTAAGAGATTCGACTCAGATGTACAAGCTCAACTTGTCATCTGGCCCTCCTAGTGCCAAAATGTTGATGGTGCTGGACCTGCCAACATTAGGGGATCACCCTAATATAAAGTCCCAACTAGACCTCACACCCTTTGGTGTGTGAGTCCCATTTGGTACGATGGCCCAATTTCCATTCTCTTAAATATTTTCCTCAACTCTTACTTGTAAGCACAGGAGAGTGGTCTGCTTTGTCTTGCGAGAAGTGAGGTTCGCATGCCTCGTGATTGCAAGTGTCTCTTGTGTCAGTGGTTCTTTCACCATAGAGGGAGAGGATGGGAGTGAGTCCCAGGTCGGTTGGGAGAGATCCCAACTCTGCTAGGAACACACAACAGAATAGGACGTGCACAACTTCCAGTGGAACAGTCCACATAGATGTGGAAGTCACAACACACAAGGGAAGATAACACATATAACACTTAGCGGATTAGTCCACGTGAGTACAATGGTTGTTATAGCAAGTTTTATGTGAAAGGTCTGTCTAATGTTCGGGAGAGTAGTCTACATGGACAAGACAACGTTAACATCATATACAAAACATTTTCATTAACATATATGTATTACAATAAGTGAATTACTTCAAGTGTTCAACACAGGTTAAAGTAACATGTATTACAAGTGTTAAAGATTAGTCTTACAACAGTTACAATACATGTGTGAAAATGTGCTGGCTTGTGAGTAGGCTTCTGAATTAAGTGAAAGTTCCAAGACACATCGTTACACCATACATCACTAACCCCTCGTGCTGAGCATTGGAGCCACTACTTACTCCTCAAAGACAAGATTACATACTCTCAAGGCTATGTTGGAGGAGCTGAGGTGAAAAGTCATTTCCATGTACAAATGAGGGGGATTTATAGCCAAGGGTGAAACTGACCCTTGTGGTTGTTCGACTGCCCTCATGACTATTTGACTTCCATGAATTTTTTATTTTACATGACTCTTCATACAACAAGCGGGTCTCTTGGACTTCCACATTACAATACATTGATTGACAGTATGGCCCACAGTACTCGGGACATGACTCGACATGACAGTGCTGGTACATTTGTGTTGCTGCTAGTTTGCATGTCAAGCTGCAGTGTTGCTGGTGATGCATGTCCTCATGGTGTGTCATAGCTTCACCTCCACATGGCAACATGCGCGGAGTCTTCGATGGTCGTTGGGTTCGCTTGATGTTTCATTTGTACGTTGCTCCTTACTTGTATGTTGGCAGTCTTTACAGGTTCACCATTTATGAAAAGTGCATGCTCGTCCATCCTTCCGTCCATCCATGAACACATTTTTCATGTTTTCTCATTTGTCTATCTACGAACACATCTTTGCATGATCGTCTATTTGCGAGCACATCTCTTTGCATGCATTGTTTGTTCGTCTGTTGGTGAACTTTTCCTTCTGTGTGTGCTCCCTTTGTTCATCCCATCCGTCATCACACCATGTTTATTTGTGTAACTATATTTGTAGTCACTCATGAAGAGATGACATCAAATCCAAAAACCTCCTAGTCTACCACAATACATGATCATTTCAGATGCAGGTGACTAGCAGAGGAGATAAGGTTGTGAATTGGGATGGACGCTACAAGCACTGATGATGAAAATTGCATAGGAGTCACTGGGTGATGAAGATGGGAAATCCGGATTGACAATGATTGTCTGCGGAGTCTGGCTCAGTTGGAGGTCAAAACAGCGTAGTTTTTTAGAGGAACAGTTTGGGCTGCGGAAAGACTAGGCAGGTAAGATCTGCGCAATTTCCAAAACGAGCGAGTAGGGGGAGCTTGGCAGCAAAAACTGTACAATTCCTAAGGGAAATTGGTAGTCAAGCACTGGGTCACTGGTAGTAAAAACTGCACAATTACTGAGGGGAACTGGCAGTCTGCTACTGGGATCTTGGTAGCAAAAACTGCAAAAATCCTGGAGAGAACTAGCAGTCAGCTGCTGGAGCTTAGCAGCAAAAACTGTGCAATTCTTGAGGGGAAATGTCAATCGGATGTCGAGAGCTACTGGTGGGAAAAATTGCACTGGTGCTAGGATGTTGGCCTATTGGTCACCTTTGCATAATTTCTGAGCTAAGCAGACTAATGGGCAATAGAGGACTTTCTCATGGAAACTGCGTAATTTTCTAGGTGAGTAGTTGATCGCATGTCGAGAGGGCTGGCTAGAAACACTGCACAATTTCTGAGGGAGACAAGGATGGGCACTAGGTGTCTGTCTAGCTTGTCTAAGCAATTTTCTTAGTCAGCGGAGTAGGCAAGGTCTGCAGCCTCTATTCAAATTTTGAGGGGATTGAGTCCCAGGGTGGTTGTTGTGTCAAACTCTCTAGTTGACCAGCATGAAGGTTGACTAATTTTCTTGCGGGCAACGCACCTTGAAATGGTTTCCTTGGGTCTTTTGCATTGTTCTAGATGACAATCGATCGAGTCGATGGTGGGGTGATGGTCCAGCTATTAGAGGGGAATTTGGTCGTCAAAACTTCAACAAAGTGACTAAGTGTGTGAATGAGAGAAAGATTCATACATAATCTTGCAAACACACACTTACATGCCTTGACAACGAGACGACTCAAACCATCTAGACACACATGCTCAACATGATTGACTGATGGTGTAAGCGACAAGCGTGACACTTGTGATTGATCGTTGGTCAACCGTGACGAAACTTGCACGACAGTGTATGTGACTCTGTGTGTGAGTGCAACAGATGTTTACATAGTGAACACAACAAGTACAGACGGTGCGAAGACCCTGAGTATAACCAAAACATGGTTGCAAGCATCACATTGGCATCGACATGCAAAACTTGGGTGAAATGATCAATCAAGGGTGCGAAGACTCACATGAGCTCATGGAGTGAACTTGAGTGTGCGCAACCATCAAGTGAAACTCTCAAGGGAGGCTCCAAAATTGGGTGCAGGCCAAAATTTTGGAGGGTGGTTGTAGCTGCTACAACACCTCTTTATGGTTCTAAATAGTACCATATGGAGGATGGGAGGATCTTATATCTAGATAAATAGCCTACCTAGAGAAATCCAATGACACCATGTAAGATTAGTGGGAAGGAAACATTCCTAGCTCTAACATGATTGTAGAGTTGATAGCTGAAATGATATCATGAAATTAGCTTAGACACAATGTAGCACAAAATGCACTATTGAGAAAGGACGATGGGGATATCTAGGTGTGTTGGCTCAACAATGGTTTTCGGACTCTTGATGGTTGATTTAGACTTATGATTTAGTCTAGATGTTTGGTATTGGATTAGTGTGGGTGGCCTTATTAGTTCCAAGTTTTAGACAAAAATATCTTATCTTTATTCCAATAGATTCAAATTCCTTGGGAAATGGTGTAGGTGAAATTTTTGGTGTGTATAAATGGTGATATTGGAAACAAAATTATGTGAAGAGAAAAGAAAGGGTGAGTGGGGAGGAATTATGAGGGGTTGGGTAGGAATTGAGGAGTTTCTTCCTCCTATCATGCACATTTGAAATGAGTAGTCAGTGAAGCACGAGAGACCAAGAAAATTATCACTATGTTTTCTTTAAGGAAGCCAAAAGAAATATGGTGACCATGGAAAATGAAGTGACAATGATTAAATATTTTTCATCTCAAGAACATATTATGAATGAGATGCAAGATTGGGCCATTAACCTAATGTATCCATGCGAAAGGGATACAAATACTATAATTCAATTGAAAAAAATATGGACACTAAGGACCATTGTCACACTGAGACTCAAAAACTCTTAGAATTCATAAGACCAGAGCAAGCAGGCTCACAAGAGCTTGAGGCCATGTTTGAGCTCCTGCACGAGGGTGTTTTCAGAGTGGGGTTCATGGTTTCTTGTTAAATTTGGCAACTAGGGCCAAACTCCACCTTGGAAAACTCATATGATGCAACTGATATTTTTATTGGATTCCTCTTTCTGAGAGGTGTAGGATTTATCTAAATATCATCTCATTCTGACATGTACAAATGGAATTATGAATTTATTTTGTTTATGGAAAAATTGTCATGGTCAGCGAGAAACCTGATGTAGACTCAAAAGCCCAAAATTCACGTCTATTCATCCTCAATGTTGCATATAAATATAAGGTTCATCTACCTCATTTGGACATCAATCATTCTCACACACTTCTCTCTCTCCACACTTGCAAAGGATGGACTATATTTTCTGTTTAGGAGTTGACTGAATTGTAGGAAGGGTTTGACCAGATTTCACTGAGCTACAGTTGGCCAAGTTTGACTGTGCTTTTCTTGGGGAATTTTCTGTTTGGGCAGGTCGTATTTCTAGGCATAGAAATTGAGGCAAATAGAGTTGTTTGACCAGTGTTGACCGTAGGTTTGACCTCTGTGATGACCAAGTTTGACTATCATTTTCGGCACTATTTTGGGCTAATTCGGATGACTCTTGGAGGTCAGTTGACTAGATTTGACCGAGCTTATTTGAAGGAGAAATTCTGACCTATTGGCCAGTGTTGACTTTCTGGTTAGGGCTTCGTATGACCGATGTTTGACTAGACAGATTTGACTTTGATTGGGCAAGTAAATTTTTTATATTGTACTCTCTCTCTGTGTGCTAAACTTTTGAAGAATAATAAGAAGAATTGATCAAATGGTTTCCCCACATTGGGGTTTGTCCCTAACATGTGCCATATCTTGTGTCCTCTTGTCTTGGTTTGTCTTTATTTTTATTTATGTTCTATCTGCATTTATTGTCATGTTAATGTGATTACTAATCTAGAAATTGATATTGGGCTAGTAAGAAAATTGAAGTAAATTGCTCTTAAGCATAGAACATACAATTGTTATCTAAAATTAACATGGTATTAGAGGTGAGGTGAAGACAAAGCCCAAGCAAGAGTGAAAAGAGAAATCACTAGGAAGAGCCATCACAGAGATTTGTTGGACAAGGACAAGAGTCAATGGCCTCCACATCTTACTTCAAGCTTCTTGACAAGCTCAATGATAAGTCTGATTATAAAGCATGGAAGATGTCTACTGATTTTACTTTGCATCTTACTTCAAGATTGATTACAAGCTCGATGGTAATTATGATTATCATGCATGGAAGATGTCTACGGATTTTACTTTGGAAGAGTCGGATGTCATGGACTATGTGCAGGGAAATATTTCTAAACCTCCTTCAAATGCACCGACTACCACGAAAACAAAGTACAAGAAGGGTGAAGTCAAAGAAAAGAATATTATCAGGGATTCTATTAGCAAGCATTTGGTTCCATACATCTTTTATTCGAACACATCTAAGGAAATGTATGACAGTGTGGTCGGCATGTTCAAAGATAGCAATGCAAACCAAGTTCTACTTCTCAAGAGAAAATTGAAGGACATAAAGAAGGGAAGAGGTGAAGGTATTCAATCCTACTTCATGAGGACTACCGAGATAAAAATTTATCTTCTTTCGATTGGAGAAGTTATTGCTAATAGGGATCTCACTCTCAATGCCCTTGGAGGACTCCATTGTGAATGGCATGTGTTCAACACTACTATCCTCAACAATGACAGGATTCCAAGTTTTAAAGAATTGCTGATTGGATGTTCTCAAGAAGAGACATGGATGATAGAAATGGACATGAATTCAAATAGGAATGATCCTACTACATTCTCTGCTCATGCTAAAAATAAGAACAATGTAGGTTCAAAGAAGCAATGTCAGGGAAGACCAGGATTCAAAAATGGAAGGAAGGGAAGATGCTTCATTTGAAACAAGTTTGGCCACTATGCTAGGGAGTGTCATAATATAATGGATACACCTCATGATGATGACAACCACAACCACAAAAATTTTAGGGGCAACAACAATCAAAGGAATGGCAGGTTCAACAACAAAGGAAAAAGGAATGCTCCCGCTACTCAACATGGAAATGGTCGACTTCCCAAAAGATCACAAAACTCTAGGTATTATGAATCTAATGTTGTTGATAACAAGAAAAAATAATTTTATCTTATATATGCCCTCTCTACTATCTCTCCTCCGGATACCTTGAGAAATTGGTTGATCGATAGTGGTGCCTCAAGGCACTTCACTAGGTATAAGGAAGCTCTTTCAAATCTGATAGAAAATGATACAAATTTGGAAATCATTCTTGGGGACAATGCCACCTATCCCGTAAAGGGAGTTGGGAATGTTACTCTTCAATTGAATCAAGGTAACAAATTCAACTGCAAGAAGTACTGTATGTACCTGATCCAAAGAAGAACCTGGTATCTATCTCAGCGATGGAATACAAAGTATTCAAGGTGGCATTCATCAATGGAAAGGTACATGTTTAGAATAGAAATTTCAAAGAAGAATTCACTCTTGGATTCAAGGTTAATAGCCTATATCAAGTTGGAGGAATCTTGTTGGGAGCTATGTCTTGTGACACATCTCTTCAATCTGAATTATGGCACCAAAGGTTTTCTCAATTACATTATAAGGCTCTACCCGATGAGAGGAAGACGGTGATAGGTATGCCTGAATTTAAAGTAGAACATGAAGGTGTTTATCAAGGATGTGTTGAAGGAAAACATACAAGGGGACCATTCCCCTCAATTGATAGCAACACTACTGACATATTGCAATTGATTGATTATGATCTATCTGGTATGATGCCCGTGAACTCTTTGGGAGGATATTTATATTATGTTATCATCGTGGATGATTTATCTCGCAAAAATTGGATACATTTCTTAAAGAAGAAGGATGAATTGTTCTCATGGTTCTATTCTTTCAAAGCCTTGATTGAAAGTCAAACCGGGAAGAAGATAAAAATCTTGAGGACTGATAATGGAATTGAATATGAATCAAATGAGTTCAATGACTATTGTAGAGAAGCTAGCATTAAGAGGGAGACTACTACCGCATATACTCCTGAGAAAAATGGTGTTGCTGAAAGGAAGAATCATTCTATTATATAAGGCACTCGTGTCATGCTTCATGATTAAAACCTTCTAAAGTTATTATGGGAGGAAGCTTCCAACACTATTGTGTACATTAAAAATAGATGCCTTCATCAAGCCTTGGACTCCAAAACTCCTGAATAAACTTTCACCGGTAAGAAACCTGATGTTTCTCACTTTAGAATTTTTGGTAGCCCCGTATATTTTCATGTGCCGTAAGAAAAGAGAAGCAAATTGGATGCATCTAGGAAGAAGCGAACATTTGTGGGCTACAATGAGGCATATAGAATCTATGAGCATGGTCAAAGCGAAGTGGAGATAATTCATGATGTCACCTTCGATGAAGATGCTGCCCTTGGGAAGATTAGTAAAATTCCTATTTCAAGGAAGGACAAAGAAGCAGATTCATGAAAACAAGGAGAACCATAGGATGAGTCGATGCTTGATGCTGAAGGACCAATGGATCCCATTGATCCACCTCCTCAAGAGCCCTCCTCCTTGAAAAGGATATCCTCATGGATTAGTGAAACTCTCAAAGATGTCGAGAGACATGTTGCACCAAGGTGGCCATTTCATGAAAGTAAGAAGTTGAATAGGTACCAAGGGTACTTAACTTCCATGAGTGCCATTGTTCAATCTAAGCCTTTCACATTTCAAGAAGATGTGAAGCACCAAGTTTGGAAGGATGCTATGAATGAAGAGTATGAGTTGATTATGAAGAATGATGTCTGGGATGTGGTCCATAGACCCAAGGAAAAATCTATTTTCACCTCGAAATGGCTCTACAAGATCAAGCATGGAGCTTATGGAAGTGATGAAAAGTTCAAGGCTAGGTTTGTTGCTCGAGGCTTCTCTCAAAAGGAAGGTGTGTACTACAATGATATATTTTCACCTGGTGCCCAATATACCACTATCCATTTGATTATAGCCCTTACTTCCTCGCAAGGATGGAATATACACCAGGTGGATGTCAACACCGCCTTCTTACATGGTTTAATTAAGGAGGAAGTCTATGTAGAACAACTCAAGGGGTTCACAGTTCAAGATAGTTAGACACATGTATGCATGTTGAAGAAATATCTCTATGGGTTGAAGCAAGCTCCCCGAGCTTGGTATGAAAGGATCGACAACTATCTGATGAAGCTGGGATTTACAAGAAGTGAAGTTGATCTGAACCTTTACTTTAAGGTTGAGAATGATAGACCTCTCATCTTGGTACTTTATGTGGACAATCTCTTTCTGACAGGTGCAGACCCTATTATTCATCAATGTAAGAGAGATTTGACTTCTGAATTTGAGATGAAGGGCCTAGGACTGATGTATTATTTCCTAGGGTTAGAGGTCTGGCAAAAACCATGTGAGATTTTCCTTTCTCAAAGAAATTACATTGTGAAGCTACTTGAAATATTTTGGATGGTGGACTGCAAGTTCGTGACTACTTCGATGGAACTTAAATTTAAGAAGTTATGCAGAACTGTTGTTGGGCCCAATTTGGGAAATCCTTATGAGTATCGTCAACTCGTGGGGGCCCTGATCTTCTTCGTGAACTCTCGTCTAGACATATGTTTTGCAGTGAATAAATTGAGTTAGTTTATGGTCGAGCCTCATCACATACATTGGATTGCTGCCAAGAATCTCTTGAGATATCTCTAGGACACAATCACCTATGGACTAAGATACACTGTCGAAAATGTGAGGCTCCATGGATATTCTGATGCAGACTAGGCCGGTAGTGTTGTGGATCATAAGATAAAATCTGGATGTTTCTTCTCTCTAGGTTCTGCTTCGATATCTTGGATGAGTAGGAAGTAGATTTCGGTTGCTTTGAGCACCATTGAGGCTAAATACATTACTGCTAGTATGGCCTCCTATGAATTTGTTTGGTTGAGGAAGTTGTTTAGTGAGTTTTTTGGACATGTGTTGGATACCACCGTGATTTATTGCGACAAACAAAGTTGGATTCGTCTTTCTAAGAATCCCATGTTTCATGACCACTCAAAGCATATTGATATCAGGTACCACTTTATCTGGGATATGGTAAAATGGGGAGCAATAAGGCTCCATCAAATTGAAACCGATGATTAGGTCACGGATATTCTTATGAAGCCCCTAAGGAAGGTCAAATTATTAACCATGCATGAACGACTTGGAGTCCTAGAGAGACCCTGTTATGACAGTCTTGTTTGATTTGGATATTGAGCTCCAGGAGCTCCGAGGGCCTTGCAGTACTTCTTCGAGTGATGAGCGACCATAGGGTGAGTGGTTCACCTTCCCCTAATGGTGTGCAATGTATAGGGTGACTGCTTTACCTTCCCCTGTGATACCTCGTGTTGACATATGCATAGGAAGAGTGGTTCATCTTCTCCTATCATTGGCATATGAGTAGGATGGGTGGTTTAGCTTCTCCTGTCGATACGTACTACCCATGCAGTCTAGGAATCATGGGAGGTGCCTCTCATCTAGCCAATGAATTGGGAAATGAGGATAGGGACCATAGTACTATCAATGGACACATCATGTACTACTATACTCCTTATGCTAGGATGTTTGATATTGATATGGGATCAATGGAGACTGACTTCAGGTCAGTGAAGAGTAGTATGATACACTCTCGATTATTGGATATTGACTTCAAGTTAGTGGAGAATGATATCATACATTCTCGATCATTTCTTCTTCATTATTTATTCGTGGTTTAGTAGAGCAAACCAGGAATGACATGTATGGTACAGATTGTTAAATGGTTTGTTAAGTGGAATTCTTCCTAGTTGATAGGGAGTGTTAAATTTCGTAACTAGGGCCAAACTCCACCTTGGATAGCTCATATGATGTAGATAATATTTTTATTGGATTCGTCTTTCTGAGAGGTATAGGATTGATCTAAAGATCATCTCATTATGACATGTGCGAATGGAATTATGAATTTATTTTGTTTATGGACAAATTATCAAGGTCGACAAGCAATCTAATGTATGCTCAGAAGCCCAAAAGACACGTTTATTCATCCTCAACATTGCATATAAATAGAAGGTGCATCTACCTGATCTGGACATCAATCATTCTCACGGACTTCTCTCTCTCAACACGTGTGAAGGACAAACTATGTTTTTTGTTTTGGGTGCTGACCGAATTGTAGGAAGGGTTTGACTAGTGTTGACCAAGCTGTATTTGACCAAGTTTGATTACATTTTTCTTGGGGAATTTTCTGTTTGGGCAGCCTGCATTTATGGGCACACAAATCGAGGCAAACAGAGCTTTTGACTAGTGTTGATCGCAATGAATTGATAGTAGGTTTCACCTCTGCGTTGACCAAGTCTCACTGTCATTTTCGGGACTATTTTGGCCTGATTTGGATGATTGTTGGAGGCCGAGTTGTTTGGGTTTGACCGAGCTTATTTGAAGGAGAAACGTTTCCCTGTTGACCAATGTTGACTTTCTAGTTAGGGCTTCCTGTGACTATTGTTTGACTAGACAAATTTGACTTTGATTGGGCAAGTAAATTTTGTATATTTTACTCTCTATCTCTGCTGAACTTTTGAAGAATAATAAGAATAATTGATCAAAGGGTTTCCCCACATTGGGGTTTGTCCTTGGCATGCGCCACATCTTGTTTCATCTTGTCTTGGCTTATCTTATACTATTTTTATTTATGTTCTATCTACATTTACTCTCAAGTTAATGTGATTGCTAATCTGGAGATTGATATTGGGCTAAAAAGAAAATTGAAGTAAATTACTCTTAAGCATAGAACATACCATCGTTATCTAAAATTAACATTTCTCTAGTGATAAAGTAAGAATAGGGAAAGTACCCCGTCAAAGTAGTAGGTTCCTCACTACATAGCCTAAGCCTCTTGGATGAGGAAGAGCCACATGCAGGCCCTACAATAGCACAAGAGGATTTAGCAAATTTTGGTAAAGGGAAATACATAAGGAGACATCCCCAACCTTTATGAACTAATAGCCTCGTGTGGGATTTTCTTTTCTTTTTTTATTTTCCTTAATACCTAGTATGAATCTTAGTTCTAGGCTTATAGATGGACATCAACCTGTTGTGGCCAGCAACACCCCCCCCCCCTTGTTCATTTAAGTGTTGTCCAAAATACTAAATGAATGGGGACCCTTAGTTAAATTTTAGGAAAAAAAGCAAGAGTTTCCTTTCTTCAAAATAAGGTTACCATCCTAAACTTAGAAAGGTCCTTTTGAATATTTTTAACCTAAGTCTACGATAACAGAAATATCTTCAAAGCCGCGTTGCAAAAAAGATAGGAAATGCCTCCATTTCTCTATAATATCGGTATGCGCAAGACTCTCGTGTTAAGCATAATATCGCATCGCAATAAAGTAATACTCATAAGCAAAAAACTTCAAAATTTACCGATCTGCGATATCACCGATCACAAGATCGCATATCGCAGAAATAAGCTGGCAAGATTCAGCAAACATTAAACTTCTGCGACCTGCGATGTTGCGATCGCTGCGATATTATATTCGCGCGATCTGCGATGGTGCGATTTGTGATGGCGCGATCTGCAATGTTACGTAAGCAAATCATAAATCACTTCATCACGAATCCTTCGAGCACACCATTCAAAGAAAAGCCACTTACCATAATCTGACTCAAGATCATGCGCTTTTAATGATAGTAAAGGAATTATTTGTCAACTATTAAATGAAATGAAGACGCGTGCTTTTGTAAAGAATTACTTCACGTAAGGTGGCATATTTTATATATCTATTGCATTTAAAACTCTCCCATCACCTTTCTTGATCAGTCATTTCCATTTCACTCGTAATCTGCAGGAATGAAGAACTAAAGACGATTCAAAGCCAAACGTAGGAAGAAATGGGAAAGAAAAATAAAGCTCAAGGCTCTGAGGCGAAGGAAAAGACGAAGGAGATGGCGCCTTTGTATATAGACATAGCCTGTAACAAAGACGCAGGGATATCGACATGGGAAAGCATGTACAGACTGCTCGAAGAAGAGAATCCCAGAATAATGAAGGTTGCTGCTGTCGCGGGCTCACAACGCTCTTCCGAGGCGTCCTTAGAGGAGCTAGCGTGTTCATTTCTTCACCGGATAGCAGCAAGGCCCAAAATTCTACCATATACGGATATGATCAAGTGGATACTTGACAATGCAGAGATGAACAACAGACAATTCAAGGTTCAAGGACATGGGCTCATCGGATCATTTGCTGCGCAAGATTTAAAGCTTATGTATCATCTTCCTGAACCGCAGGCGACTTACAATGCACAATTCGTTAAGAAATTTGTGGAAGAGAACCCAAACCTAGCAGAGACCACCAAAGATTGGTCCAGAAAAGAGGAGCCGCTCAAAAAAGACAAAAATGATGCTGCCACAAATGCCGATATTATGGATTGGGCCAAGATCTTTTCTGATAATCTATACATGGCTATTATCAATTACCGGTCTAAAAGATCCTTGTCTCAAAGGATCTATCCTCCTTTTTATCTGTCTGCATATGTTATGGAGGATGAAGATGAAGGGAAAATAGCAAGTGCACCCAGAATAAACGAGAATCATAAAGAATTGCTCTTTAATAAATGGGACGATCAAATCAGGCAGGCGGAACAAGCAACGGAGACAGTGGCCACACAAGCAAGCATTCTTATCGACTGTGTAAATGAGAATTTACACAGGGCCAATTTAATCGAAGAGACCACCCCGAGGTACCTACCAAATAAACTACGACTGGAAGCAGAATGGAAGCAGAAGGCGTAGGAAAAGGGAAAAGCGATCCAAGCATTAAACAGGTTAAATTGGGAGTGTTACTGGGCATACTTGGTCAAGCCGCATAGTCAATGGATGACTGTGAAATGCATCATAAACGCGGCCGAAAAAGTAGTGCCAGCTCTCAGAGATTCTGTTTTCGCAGCCCAGCTCAGCGCAGAAGTCAGCCAGCCGACTCTCCTCAAGCCCATGATGAACACTTGCAGCTTTAAAGACCAAGTTCAAAAGTAGCCTTATTTTAGAATGTTGTTTTTTCTTTAAAATTAGATTAGAAAAAGGACGGTAATTTGAAAACCGCATCCTAAATTTTGTAAATACGCTATTATTAGAATTAGGAAGTAGTATTTTAACCCTTCTCATGCATTTAGAGAAGGGTCCAGAAATTTGTCAAAAACTTGTCCTCGGAACATGCACTTCTGCACCCTCAGAGGAGGTTTTGATGAATTGATGGATCGAGATTTATTAATGTTTGCATTTGATGTCTGCTACTGATGTTGCACTTTTGTACTCTTAGTAGATGTTAGAACAAGTAGAGATAAATCGTTTTTGCTTGAAGCTTATGAGTAGGATTAGTCATAAATGGTACTTTTATCTCTTGGCCATTTCTGCTTATATTCTTAAAGTGATACACAGTTTTCAGTTGTTTATATGTTACTGCATGAATGTATGAGTTACCATTTGGCACTTCTGTACGGTGGAGCCATTTATTTATGTCTGATATATGAATAACTTATTATGCGATATGCTGTTCACAACTATTTTGCCTAACTTTTTATGCAAAGTGGTTTATCTTAATTGATTTTTATTCTTATGATAGCTGAATGATCTTTATTACCAGTTATTGTTTGAAATCTCTTTAGATCGCATAATAGAAGAAATACACCCCGGGTTAGCATAGATTAGATGTGTTGTTTCTCATTAGATTACAATAGCATAGAGTTAGTTTAAAAGTTTGAATTAAATTAGCTTTAGGTACTCTTAGATCAGCATCATCCAACTCTGCACACACACACATACACCCTTAGATTAGGAAACTGGTCCCATTATCCCCAGTCGGACCTGCTATACCAAACGGATAAGGAGCTGCCAACCAAGGTCCGGACCAGGTGGGTATCCCCCTTGTTGTCGACCCGATTTTCGGGGCTTCAACACAACCCTAGTCTTTATTTTTATTTTTTTACAAGGAAAGGATATTAGAAAAACTCTCTTAAACTTATTTTGAGGATATCTCTCTCTCTCTCTCTCTCTCTCTCTCTCTCTCTCTATATATATATATATATATATATATATATTACTATCAATGTTTTTATTTATAATTCATAATATTCAATCATTTATATTAACTCTCTAAATATTTATTTTTGGGACAAGTAAAAGTAGTTCATTTCATTAGAGACAAAATAAGACAAATAGTGGTTAGTATGCCTTCTGCTACTAGGGAAACCAAACTAATGGTAGTACTAGAGCTTTTTGAGCTACCAAAAATTAACATTGTTTTGAGAGTTCAACAATACAACAGTGATATTATGAGGCTTGTGGCCTACTTGAGCTATAATGTCCATAGAACTAGAAAACTACAAGGAAAAGTAAACAACAGGAGAGTGGACATAATTCATCAACTCATCTTGGAAGAGTCTGATTCCTCAACAACAATGGGGTCATTGTTGCTCCTTGGCGAGCAACCTAGATTTGGAGGGAGGCCAACATGAAATTTAATCTGTTGTAGACATTGATCCAATCCTTTAGTTATGAGTTACAACTAATCAACAAGATTTCTTCTCGAGCAATATTTTCATGTGCCAATAGATATATATTTTGTACATGGACGAATTGAGTGTTCCCCTTGTGTGTATGACATTTAGGACCTAGTCAGTGAATTCACTAACAATTTCCACATTCTACTACTATTCCCCTTTCCACCTATGTTATTTCCTTTTGAATTTGAGGTGGATTATGGTCTCTGAAATACCTTGTCGGGGTCTCTACACATAGTTGAGGTTGGGAACCCATCTCACAATAATAAGATGGTCCTCTTATTGACCTAGCACATTATCTAGACATGGCTACCGACAACTGAATACTGGGATCAAAATTCAAGTGGGCAGGGGAAAATATAGTAGGAAGGAAAGGGAAGGGGGGGGGGGCTCATGCAAGGCAAAACTAGGGAGTTTTGATAGGTTAGATCAATCTAGAGCCAACCCAAGAACACATTGAGTAGAGGAGACATGAGACTCACCTTCACAACCAAGCATATGCCAAGCCTAGGAAGAAGGTAAGGAATAAGAAGAAGGTGGAAAAACTTGAACAACGAGAGGAAATTGAACAATTAGAGGAACGGAGGTAAGCGCTCAAACTTTGTTGAATGGACTAAACGAAAAATTAAAAATCCAAAGTGGAGCTTGACTCTAAATAAAAACAACATACCAACAATGAATTGCACCTCTAAGCTAATAATTTAAACTAGAATTCCTTGTCAATTTGTAAGGAAATCCATGTGGAAGAACCTAAGTTCAGGAATTGCATGTATCTGTTACAGTAATTGAACCCAAATCAGAGCTTGGAACCTGGCTCGTGTTGAAATTGGTTAATACACATATCCAATGCACTCCATCTTACAGAATAACAAATTCTAATGATGCACCTGACTAATAATAATAACTCAAACAAGATTGGGAGGTTTCCATTTACATATCTACACATTGAAATGAATGCCAAATCCTTAGTTATTAAAACCTTATTATATATGCCCTTTGTCAATAGCATAGAGTGTTATGTAGACATGTGCCAAGTACAAATTATGATGCTTAATTAATTAACATGGGGAGGGTCGTGCCATATCCCTACATTTATATTTGGTGGGGAGATGATCATGCCCTCCCCTACTTGTACCCTTTATGATACCCAATACGAGAAATTAACTCACCAAACTTAATAAACACAATATTTAATATTATTTTCACATTATTTAAAAATATCAACCTAAAATATATGGATAAAAATATTTTTTTATTACGATTTCTTATTGTGGTGAAACTAAATGCGAGAACACTGAACATGTATTCAAGCATGGTCTAAGTGTAATATTAATTTTCGTTTTCGCATTATTTGAAATATGTAAAAGACTGAAAAGTCTAAACCACTTTTTCCTGGGTATTATTTTGTTTCAAATTTTCAAAATGTATTTTAAAGTTCAGACATTTTGGCGAATTTTATTAGTTTTTAATAGGTAAATGGTAAAATGTTTTGTTATTATCCTTATAAAAATTTTCAAATTTTTAATAATTTTATACATATTATCTATAAAATTTAAGCGATTTAAGTAAAATAATTTTATACTAAAATATTTGGGCCGATAGTTTTCAAGAAAAATGAAAATTGACAAATCTTTTTTTTTTTAAAATCATACAAAATTAGCCCATATACTAGCCATTAAAATTTTCCATTCTCTACAAAGTAAAAATAAATTTATAATTTTATTTAATCATGAAAAATAATTAAAAATACACATTTATATTAATTTATGTACCATTTATTTATTAATATAAATTACAATAACATAAATATTTTAAAAAATGAATATTTATAATCAATTAAATATTTATTTAAAATATGAAAATATATATATAAGAGAGAAAAACGCTCGGCAAGGATATATACACATCCGAAGTCAACTAATCAGTTTATTAGTAAAAGATCCGAAATCCTTGTAGCGTAAGAATCAAGAAAATTTATTTGGTAAGACATCAATTTTCATGTCATAGAAAATTTTATGAATATAGATATTGTTTTAAAATATTATATATAATTGATATGATTATTATATTAATAAAATAAAATTTTAGATATGAGGATTTTGTGATTTATATTATAGATAAATATTTTTGGGATTAATTACAATATTAAAATTTAATTCGTGTTTTGAATTAATTAATGTGATTTATTTAATAAAATAAATTCTTATTAAAAAAATACTTCTTAATTTCTTTTCTCTAAAATTGGATTTTGATGATAATTTTGCCAAAATAATAATAATAAAATCCCATTAAAAGGAAGAAAAACTTCCAATTCTCCTATTTTAATGATAATTCATGAAATTAAAAAAGAAAATATCAATTGCAAATTATATGTTACCATACAAATTTTCTATTAAATATTTTGAGTATTTTTCTTGAAACATTAAATTATATGTTTTTGCAAACTAATATTTATGATTTTAATAATGTTTAAAAAAAAAAATATTTTAAAATATAATGATTGATAAATTGTAAAAAATATTTAATTTATTAATGTGTTAAAGTGTTTTTAAATAGAAAAATAAAATATTATATATTTTAAATTAGAATGAGAATTTTGTATTTATATGTTAATTGTAGCAAAAATATCAAGTAGTACATATCTATTTTCTTGTCAAACTAACAACAAAAAACAATATTTTGTAGGTATATATTAAACAAGTTGTCTTTAGTGCGACTTTTTGGAAGCTTTTCCGTGGATTTTTCTAGTTTAATTTCTCTAAAATCCAGTAGGAATTCATTGAAATCACTAGTTTGAGGGGTAAACCTTGCACAATAGAAGTGCCGTAGGGGGTTTTTAGGGTGCTGAATCCATATATACACTCAAAAAACTAGTTTAAATAACACAAATCAAGATTTCACCACAAAATTAAGCACCGGATTTTGACACCGAAAACTTCAAAAAGTTGCACTAAAGACAACTCCTATATTAAACAAATTGGCTGACCTAAAAAAAAATGTTACATGTCATACAATAAATGATTGATAATGCATTCCTTCATAATTGATTCAACCATTGATTTTTAAATCTCTCAATCTTAATTTACACCCTTCATTAGCACATAATTTTGCATCATTATTGAGATCACAAAGAACATGGAAATATGCTATTGAAGAGAACCCTTCTCCTATTTTCCTAACTCTTTTCATAAGACTTTGCCAAATAAGGAGAGAATTTCCCAAAACAATGAGAGAAGTAACCTATTTTTTTTTTGCTAATTAAACCCCCTAGTACAAGGCATAAACTTCTACTTGGTTGTTTTTCATGCATCCTAAGCTCCATGAATACTTTACAAATTTAATTTCCAAAGGGCCATAGAGCACCCCTCCCCATCCTACCACTCCTAAAAAATAATTATTATGGGACTACCCAATAGAACAAGTTTATATATATATATTTTCACAAATGTTTAATTTCCCAATGGCCATAGAGCACCCCTCAGATTTACTCCTACATATGAGAGTTTAACATGAGCTTCAATTAAAATAACAATTTAATGTGTATGATGATGAGAAAGGTCAAATATGTTGTTATGTTTGAGATATGGTATAAAGTATTCAGTTTTGTTTTTGATTGGGTATTAGTTTATCTTCGACCAGAAATTTATGATGCTTATTCATAATTAATAAAAATTCAATTTTTATTATTTTCTATTATTTCTTAAATTTATTTATTTGTAAAGTGATTGGTTGAGTTCTGGTTTTTTAGTAGCTTCTATTTCTATTAGTTACTAATTTTTCATTTTTAGTTTTATTTCTTTTTTATTTAACTTCTTTGGTTTTTTTCTTATTCTTTTTTTTCTATTATTTCTATTTTCATGAACTATATTTTTTTTACAATATATGATTTATTATTATATTAAAAACATATTTTAATAAATTTAATTATAAACAATTACATATACTAATAAAAATAAAACATACACATAAATATGTATATGTTAATATAAACAATATTAGTTAATCACATTTCTTAATTTTTGGTGATGGCATTTAATAATATAATATTTTATTAGTTGTTTTATTTTTGTGATAAAATCTTTGTCTTTATTATTTTTTGTTTAATTAAACTATATTTAAATTAAATAATTGATACTAATTATTATATAGCACTTATCTTTTTAAGATTATAACTTAGTTAATAATTGTTTAAATTTATATGGATAACTTTTTTTTAAATTATATTACTAACAATTCTCCCCCAAATGTTTTTGTTGTATGGGAACACATTCATAGAAAGAGTGCCCAAATCATGAGGAAATTGTTTTAAAATATAGTTTTTGGATTTCAAAAACTATATCAAAAATAACTTCCCTGACGTAATATTCCCTGGCGTGAGCAATGATGTCATTCATTTCGAATGTTTTGAAGGTTGCATGTGAATCAATTCACAAAAGAGTTTCCAAACTTGGGGGAAATTCCTTTAAAGTATAGTTTTTGGATTTCAAAAGTGACTTTTTAGCTGGGATTTTCTATATTGACTTCTTTAGTATTCATTTATGTTTCTTGTTTTTTTTATCCTTTATTGCACTTTTATCTCGTTATAGTAATTTAATAGCTATGTTTATGATATTAAATTATAATAATAAGTAAAATATAGATGATAGTTTTATATTATTTTATAAAAAAATTTGTTGTGATAAATTATCTAATCGAATATTTAAGACAATTTATAAATTAATATATGATTTGTAATAAAAAGAATTAAAAAGAGGTTTTGTGGCAAGATGATGATGCTTGAGTAACACTAGCATGGAAGGAAGAAGATGTAATTGTCACAAAAAATGAAGATGAGAGTGAATCTAGTAAGCATTAGGTCATGTTTTAATAATTTTGGAGAGTCTAATACCGAAAAAACATTAAAGATGGAAAAGTATTATAAATTTAGAAACATTGTCAATTCTTACTAGTCCTTGATATGAAAAGTATAATGTTTGGTGATATTTTTGTAAAATATTTAAATTTCTAATGATTTTATATTAGTCTCTATAATTTTTTTATGATTTTTAAGATAAAATATTTTCTTAGTATAAAATTTGGGCGAATCACTTTTAGAAAAAAATGTAAATTGGTGAATCTTTGTTTTTGAAAAAACATAGAAAATTAGCCCAGTTGCAAATATTAGCCCCTAAATTTTTTTTTGTGACTAATGCATGAACATGCTACTCAAATCAACCATGGCCCTTCAGGGTTTGAGATGAAATAGGTATTTATCAAGTTCATGGCAATAGATGGTAAGAAAATGAATGCAAATGAAGGGGAGAAGGCTTGGGTGGAGAAGGCTTTGGTAAAGTTAAGTGTATGAAAAATATGACATGGATTTCCCAGACTCATGAGCTATTAAAGGACTAACGGATTCTAAAAATATACATTGGTCAACCAATGAGCCATAAATTATATGAATAAGAGCCTCTACTAAGATCTTGGTTGACCCATAATACCCTATATAGCTAAGGCTAAATGAATAAAAATATAGTAAAATTAAAACACATCATAAAACTTAATGAAATAAGTCTCTTTATCCGTGCTTTATCCACAATTCTTGTATAATTATCTTAATCTCCCATTCCTCTATATATTTTATCTTTTCGTAATGAGCCTCTTTGGAAATAAGTTTGTCATTATTATCGTATTCTACTTGAAAGTGTACTCAACTATGTTATAGTTTTTAACGTGATGATGCATAATGTATGTGCAATGCCCCTTATGTCTTACCCAAACTAAATGACTAGTCTCTTAGATATATTGTTTCTCATAAAAGCATGGAATGGAATATAGCCCCATTAAATATCTTCCTCAAGGGACACACATACTTGACTTTATTTAGACTTCTTATTCTTATTACCTAATATTTAAACTAAAATTTCACAACTTAAATAATATAGACTTCTTATAATTGATATGTTAAAGTATTATATATGTTGGAATGTGTTAATTTGGAAGGTAATAATGTCTAATGTTATGTCATAAAAGGTTGCAATCTTATTTAAAAGTGTGTTCTCACATTCATCATGGAGTAAAATACTCTTGTTATCATTTATTATATAATGAGGTAAGCTTACATTTATCCCGCATGTATTATTTGGATGTAATTCATCCATATATCTTGGTATATTATAGAGGTAAGAGGAGCCCATGAGATAAAAATAAACAAAAGATTATATTTGTAAAGGGTAAAGCATTTGTGTAGGTGCTCTCAAGTGTAAGATTACATATTTTTGAATAAGCGTGCACTTTATCTTGTCTCTTTTATCCTTTGATTAAATGTTGTTGTTGTATGGATAAGAGGATAGTCTAGTAAGGTGATTGTGCCTAGTATTGTTGTATGTTTATTCATATGTTTTATTCTAACAATATAGATGCATTACAACTCTAAATATGTTCTCATAGACTATACCCTACAAGATGGCATTTTTTATAAACATGACTATCGTAACCAATTGAATTTAGTTGGGTATTCAGAATTATGTGATGGTTATATTGCTTCCAATTTAAGTTTGATATATGGATACAAAATAATAGGCTTGAACATGCTCCTTATGACTATTACTATAAATATATTGCATCAAGAAATTTCTTTGGAGGCAAATGAGAGGTGTTTTAAATTTAATTGATAATGAATTCAAAGGTATACAGTTTCATATCTTCTCCTAGAAATTTTCTTAGAAAGAGTGTTGATTTTTATAACATAGGTTAGACAAAGAAAAAAAATGTGACTAAATTCAATTTTAATTATCATTTTGATATATCTATCTTCATAATTCTCACTAAAATTCATCGTAATATTTAGAGGTTGATTTTTATGTCAAATTTGAGAAAGTTTATTTATATTCCCTTATCTTAGAAAATCACTTATCCTAAACTGGGAGATCTTGGTAATTGGCAGAGGGGTTTCTTTGAAGACTACCTTTTTAGTACTCCTACAATATTTCCCTTCTACGTCAATATCCTATGAGGTGTATCTTAATGTTAAGAGAGATTAGCTATCCTTGAATCCCATTTCTTGGAAAAATGTCAAGTGACGTAGTAAAATATAATATATCCTTGAAGCCCATCTCATGGAAAAATATTATTCTATGAAATAAGAACAAATGGTTTGTCAAATTATAATCATTATATGAAATTACAAAACATGGGAACTAATAACCATATTTAATCTCATGCTTTACCAACTTATGTTGATTAGGAAATTATTTAACATGCAATTACTTTCTAAAATTTGTTCCCTACTTCTTCCAAATATGTTCACAATTTCCTACCTTAAATTTATTCCCTAACAACCCATCACATTAGTGCAATGAGGTAGGAATAACCTTTTATTATTATCACTTTATTTAATGCATCATACATTCAAAAATTTGGTGTCAAAAATCTTAGTGTTGAATATTTATAAGTTTGTATTCAATAATCATAATGATCCCAAGAATTGAGAATTATTTATTAATGTCACTAAGTGAGCAATCTCATATTGATAACCAATAGATCCTCTACACATGACGCAATTAGAAAGCGCCTTACTTAAGGATACATATAAAAATAGAATTATGTTCTTCAATTTATTTAAGATCTAATTAGACATTAAATTTGTTCAAACTCTAATTAGACATCAAACTCCAATTAGGTTCTGAACTAGTCAATATGTCAAAAAACTATGCCTAAAGCGATAAAAATATTAAAAATCATACATACAGAAGTTTTAGTATAAAAAATCCATGCACAAAGAGCTCCAAATGTCAAAAACGATGTGTAGAAGAGTTCATGTGTCAATGCCATTATATTACTAGTATTATTAAAACTACTATGTCATAATAATAGAGAACATAATTCCTTTTAATAGCCTATGCTAGATGTCATCATATTAGACAAAACACTAGAAAATTTTAGCTTGATTTTCTCCCACTACAAAATCATTCACAATCAAACAACTCACTCACATGCACTTTCACCATTGATGTTCTCACTCACCTAGGAACAACTCACTCACCTACCCTACATTTGATGATATGTAGTTCACTCAACTATACCTATAGGTTAACTCACATATGCACTTTTCTAGACTTGAACTTGACCAAACATCTTTCAATTGCATCTCTTCTTAAGTATTTATACTATACATTCTTCATTTATTTATTTCAATATTGTTATCCTTGGAAACTATTTCAAACCATAGCCATAAGAGAAAAAACCTAATGAACATTTGAAAACATTACCACCTGAGTGAAACCCTAGCCATTTTTTCAAAAACCATTTCCACATGAGTGAAATCTTGGCCATTATGTCAAAGTCCTAATTGAAGGACTAAAACCCTAGCCAATATATCAACAAAATTAATCCTTTCATTTCATACCATTAAACCCATGTCTAAGGTATTAGAATTGTTTTGGAAATTGTAGTTGTCAACAAACATGTTAAGTGATTTAGAAATTAGTTAATTCATGGAAGGATACATGATTGAGAAAGGACATGTCTTTGTCTTGAAGCAAACTATTCAATTTTTATGATCTCACGCAAGCAAGTCAATAATGCAAAGGCTATTATTCAAATGCTTATGATTTACTTTTATATATGCAGGTTAGGAAGGATGTGTAGGATAACAATCAATTGATTTATTTTTATGTAAATTCTTTCTATTTGGACAAGCTATAATAAAACATTAATCAAATTTATGAGAATTGAAGAATTGATTGACTAAAAAACTATGTAGGATGTAAAGTATTATTCACTATCTATTAAAAGGTCCATTCATTATATCATTCTTATTAGGAACAAGCCAATTAGTTATTGTTACACAGTACTTTGTCACCGTCACTGTTACCCCTTCTCCCGCACATTGGAGGACTTATTCCGGGACCTGTGAGAAGTGACATATCCTGAAAACACTTGCATTGTATCCCCTTGAGTATGTACTTCATATGCCTTGAAGACACCTTCTGCAAAATACCCATAAAAATAGCCCTTTTTCCATTGGCGCGGTTCCACTGTGTATCACTCGTGCCAATGGGAGAAATCCTACAAAGAGGGCACGCCAGCTGGCGCTCTGTCTCAGAGTCGCACTCGCGCCAGCCCAGTTGGGTAAAGTTTTTAACAAACAAACTTACGAAGGTTCTTCCTAACCTATTCATGAACTGATTCCATCTTGAGTTAGTTCAGTTGGGCTTCGAATCTCCATAGAAGGGAAGTACTTCTCCACCTCTCATGGAAGCTTCTTAGTGATAAAGCCAATCCCATGAATCTTGTGGATGACCCTAACTCCTTCTCCTCTATCTATAAAAGCTTGTCCTTTTGCCTTTGACAAGTTAGTCTCCAAGTTCCAAATTCTAAGTCTCAAAGTCTGAGAATTGCCAAGTTCATGCTACAAGGAGCATTATTCATTCCCATGAGTCTAAATCTAAAGTTAGGAGATTCTTGTCCAAGTAACCAAGGAGAGAGAGGCTTGTTCCCCATTCCCAACAAGCTTTGCAAGGCATGTGCTGCTGATCACCCAACCAAAGGAGGATTTGACGTCAGAACTATGGTTGTATTCTTCTTTGTTTATCAATAACAGACGACTATCATTATGGTTCCACTCTTATTGTCTTTGTGATGATGATTGAGTTATATCCCTTCTGACTGATATATAGTTGCATCTATTGGATTTTATGCTTGTTTTTTGTCATTCTTTGCATGTGCAAGTGTCTGTTCACGAGGATCGTGGGGATTGTGACCAGCCGGAGCAAAGGAACGGGAGCGACAAATCTTCTACAAATATTAGCGTTGGAATCCAGGTAGGCCCTCATCATCGGTCTTTGATTTGAAATTAGGAACTTGCGTGTTAGCGTTGTTTGATTGTTGCTAGACCCCATTTGGGCTAGTAGGGATCGCCTCTATCCGCAGAGGGGATTTACCTCCACAACATAGGGGCCTAACATGCCCCTCTCCTTCAAAAAGCGTTGTCCTCAACGCTTAAGTAGTTCTTGATGCTTCTATATAAAATTATTGTCCTCCCATGTGGAATCTTCAGCGGGTAAGTTCTTCCACTTGATGAGATACTCTGAAATTGATTGATTTCATAGTTGTCGGGTTCTTGTTTCTGTGACTGCTCCAGGTTCCAATATGATTCCTCTTCACTTTCTGGAAATATTGTTTGAATTGGGATCTTTTGCAACTTTTGAATAAGTGGCCATACTTCTTCATCCTTCTTCCATTCATCCCTTGCTTCTTTTATCCAATCTGGTTGGATAATAGAAATAGCACAAAACAATGCTTCCACATCCTCATCCTTGAAGAGTCTTCACATTCGGTAAGGTCGCCATTTTTTAAGTGCATGTAGTATTGCCAACATTTCCTTCTCATAAATAGCTTGCTTGAGATGTAGCAGTAAAAATACCCAATCACCTACATCAAAACATTTTTCACTACGATGTTGATCTACCTGTTGTTTTGTTTGATTTTGCACTGAAGTGGCGTTATCCTTTAAAATTTGGAGAACTTGTTGTTGATGCTCGAGGTGATCTTTCACTGCTTGAACCTTTTTCTTCTTGATATGTCCTTCTATCTCTAAAGTTTGAGGAGTGGTAATTTCTTCCAATCCTTTACAAGTTATGGTCAGATTCATTTCTTGATGCTCGATGTGATCTTTCACTTCTTGAACATTTTTCTTCTTGATATGTCCTTCTATCTTAATAGTTTGAGGAGTGGTAATTTCGACCAATGAATTACAAGATATGGTTGGATACATTTCTTCTTTCTCGATGTGATCTTTCACTACTTGCACCTTTTTCTTCTTGATATGTCCTTCTATCTTGAGAGTTTGAGGAGTGGTAATTCTTTCCAATGCTTTACAAGATAAGGTCTGATTCATTTCTTCTTTCTCTGGGGTAGGGTCCTGGCGTATATCCTCTTCTTTTGATGTTTCTTGATCCTTTTCTTCCTCCTCTTCATATTCTATGTAAAATAATTTCTTCTCAGCACATTTATGACTTTTAGTGCATTTGCTATCACAATTGTAAAAAAGCCCTTTTTCTCTTTTTTCTTCCAATTGTTGTGGTGTAACCCTTGTAGGTTGTGGAATGCTAGGAGAAACAACACTTCCATCTTTATAGTTGTGAGGGGTATGCTTCCTGGTTTCCATAATTTTTCTTTCCACTATGTCACAAAGCCCTTTTACCATTTCCAATTGTTGTGGTGTTGCTCTAAAGAAGGTGTTGCTCTTTGTATCCTCATAATGTGCTACCATTTCCTCTGTGAAAATTGACCATGTAACAAGTTGTTTACGAGAACAAAGCCCTTCATACCATAAAAATTGATCTAGTTCTAAATATAAAAATGCAAGACATACCTTTTGTAACAGTGGTACACCATGTAGATCAAAATATTTCTCCATCTGTAGTATCCAATTTACTGGATCCTTGCCATCAAACCTCCTCATCTCGCTTTTTCTTGATTTTAGGAGCTCAATCTTGAAACGACTGTAACTCTATAATTCCTAATCTTTCAGTTCTAAAATTGCGACCTGTAGTAGCCCTCTGTGTCCTCCTTCCAATGCCACCAGTCTGATCCAAATTGGATTATCCAAGGAAGAGTTATGCACAATCTCCCAAGATGACCTGATTATAGACTGGTTCAGTAGAGCAAACTTGTACAATGTGCCACGAGTCACTTTTTCGACCTTTGGATCTAAAAAAGATATACAGGAAACTACAGTCTGTCCTCTTTTTGTACCTTCTTATGAAATTTCAATCCGATGCTCAGAGAGAAAGTTATGACGATTTTCCCCACGTCACCTGTTTGGAATGTAATTTAGGAGTCTGCAAAAAGACCAACTTCCTCAGATCATATCTCCGAAAATATAGTGTGAAAAGCTCTGAAATTTTGATCCGAGGTTCAGTGCAATTTCTTCTCAAATGGGTTTTTTTTGAAACTTCTGAAATGTCGCAGAAAAAAGTTTATAGCAAAAATGCCACGATGACCTGTTTGGAGCAGTGAAACCCTAGAATCCAAAGCTCTGATACCAAATGTTACGAAACCAGCTCAAGAAAAGATAGAAAAGATAGATCAATGACTTAGAATTCAGACTCTTCGAGGGGGAAACCTCCTTTAGATTACATAAATGACCAATTCTTTGATGATACAAATGAAAAAACCTCCTTTCTATATATAGGAGTCTAAGAGGTCATAACATAATCAGAGCCGACATAACAATAATAATGTAAGGGCACAATAATAACAATAGAGGGCTTCTATGGGGCACAATAGTAACAATATGGGCACTACATGGGTACATCAATATAATAAGTGGGTTGTACTAATAACAATAAGGGGTTACACTAGTAGTATAGGGGCCTAACAGTGTGTTTCCATTGCAGTCAAAGAAACATCCAAAGAGCAACAAGATCAACAAAGATTGGTGCAGGCTGGTACAAGGTGACCAGTCAATCGAATTTTTGAAAGAGGCATGTGGAATTATTCGAATTTTTCTAGGAACCGATGGCAAATGTTTTGGCCATGAAATCAGCAACGCTGAGTTTTTGAAGGGGATAGATGGCAGTGTTCAAATTTTCCAATGGACAGGTGGCAGAGTTTGTGGACTTGAAATCAACATTTGTTTAACATTTCAGATTTCCAATGATGGTTCCAGACAAACTTTGGTAGGCATTTCGACTTGTGGCAGCGAATCAATTGTTCGTTTTAACGAAGATTTAGTTAGATTATTTATTTATAATTTTGTTCATGTAATTTGACCGTAGCACATATTTGGTTTTCATTTTTATTTTTATTATTTTGATTCCTATGTTTAGGAAATCATAATTAGTATGTAATATTATAAATAGGATTAGTTTTAAGATGTAAGGGTTCGATTTTTGCAACAGGAAGAGGCATTTGGACTGTGTAAAGTTTACTTGAATATTATTTTAATAAAGCAATTTCTGCCCTTTGGACCTGGGATCCATCACGGTGTTAATGTCTAGTATGTTTTTCCTGTAATTCACTTACATATTTTGTTTTTCTACCTTGTTACAGCATTATCTAAGAGATGTGTTAGGAATTCATCTATACATGATGCTCCTTTCATGATGATTTTGTTGTCAAATGTAGTGGTTGTCTTTGCAGAATCCATCCTCTGTTAGATGCTCTGTTGAGAAACCCTATGTTCCTCTTTCGTCTAATGCTACTACTGTAGATCCATCCCCTGTTTGATGCCTGCAGGGCAACAGGCTTTCTCCCCTATTCTTCTCACATTTGCAATATTTTATTTGGCTAAACATTGCACTTACTTTGCCCCAAGTTTGCCGGCAGAAACTGGCATCGACCCCATAGCCCAATGGTCCTTTCTCTTGTTTCTTTCGACCCAAAAACCTTTCAAACAAATCCCCGCACTCCATAACTAGCCTAAAATTTCATTTATTGCAGCCACATCTTGTTGGCAAAGAGAGAGCCCTCTCTGGTCTGGCAGGGCTAGATGCCAAATCGAAAGCTTGGTCTGTGGTTACCTCGGAATTGCCTTTTCTCAACCTTAAGGTACATTCTAAGTGCTAACAGACTATAGAGAATATCCCTATGCATCAGATGGGCAACGTGGTGTGGACACCCTTCTAGCTTGGCAGACACATTGAGAAGCCTGAAGGAAGAAATAAGGATTTGCAAAGTAGACAATGACAAAATCATGTAGGCACGAGAGAAATAAGGAGAGGTGAATGCGATATTACTTCAGAGTTTGTCAGATTTGTAGTGATAGGGACCTCTTCAGATCAAACATGGACATGAGGACATAACTAATGGGGCATATGGTAATAGGACCCATAGTAGACATAAGTCAGATAGATATGACACTATTAGAGATGGCAAGATGTTGGACACTCCGAACAGGAGGCGTGACAAACATAGGTATTATTCCAGTTTTGGTTCTGATAGACATCAGGATCGTCATCATTATCATTTGTACAGGAGGAATGATAGGGGATACTTTATGGATGAGTTCAAGAAGGCAAAGGCACCTACATTTGATGGAGATATGAAGAAATCGCAAGATGTAGAGGCTTGGTTGCTTGGCATGAGGAAATTATGTAGATTGCATGATTACTGAAAAAACATGAAAGCAAGGATAGCCCTTTTCAGTCTCAAAGGTAAAGCATATATTTGGTGGGAAGACATGAAGAATGTTAAGGACATACATGAGGATGACTTGACTTGGCATGTGTTTGAAAGGCTCTTCAAGAAGAAATACTTATCTGATAGGTATTATGATGGCAGAGCTAAGGAATTTTATGAGTTATGGATGGGTTCTATAACAGATGAGGAGTATACTAGTAGATTTTTGGAGTTGTTGAGATATGTGACTTACCTCAGAGAAGAGAAGGCCAAGGTTCAGAAATTCATCAGTGGATTTCCATTTGCATACAAAGAGTATATTGAGTTTGATGAGCCTAGATCATTGGAGGAGGCCATCCAAAAGTTGAAGCATTATTATGAGCAGTCGAAGTGCAAAGTTGAGTTGAAACATGACTTGAAGAGAAACGAAAAAGCTAAAGGAAAATGGCCACCAAATTTAGGAAGACCACAAGATGCAAGTGAGAAAGATAATGCAGTCCCTTACAAGAGATTCAATACAATTCAAAAAGGACATGGAGAGTTGTAGGCTAGAGGCGGTGGTAGGGAACCATTGCAGTGTTGGATATGTGGTAAGGATCATCATAAGAGGGATTGTTTGTAGTATCATAGTGATGGTAGAACCCAGATATATGGTACTCATGAGGTGCATACAGTTGGTGATGTTGGTTATAGCATTCCTCGGATTTATGCAATTGTGGACAAGAGGCGAGAATATCATTAGGCATCGATCATTGAGATGGACGGTAAGCTTTGTGATCAAGTTGTTTCTATTTTGATTGATCCTAGATCTAACTATAGTTATCTTAATCCTAACCTGGTGGATAAGTGTGGTTTGAGAAAAGAAGTGCATGCAGAATCTTGGTTGGTAAATTTGGCTACATGTACAAAGAAGCGAGTTCACAATTGGGTAAGAGCTTGTGCATTTGAGTTAAATGGTATGCCTACAATAACAAATTTGAATATACTTCCATTGGGGTCATATAATATGATTTTAGGTATGGATTGGCTATACCTTCACAGAACCAAAGTGGATTACTTCAACAAGGCCAACGAGTGTGTGGATGATAGTGGGGAAAAGAGGACCTTGCAGGGAAAGAAGAAGCCAACATTAGTGAGGATGGTTACTGTTACACAGCAATTTGTCACCGTTTGTCACCGTCCCTTTTACCCCTCACCGCACACTGGAGGACTCATTCCGGGACCTGTGAAAAGTGACATGACCTGAAACCACTTGCATCATATTCCTCTAAGTATGAGCTTCATATGCCCTGAAGACATCTCCTGCAAAATACCCATGAAAACAGCTCTTTTTGCATTAGCGTGGGTCCACAGTTCACTGCCCGCGCCAATGAGGGAAATCCTATAAATAGGGCGCGCCATTGGCGCTCTATCTCAGCGTCACACTCGCGCCAACCGAATTGAGTAAAGTTTTTAACCAACAAGCTCCCGAAGGTTCTCTTCAACCCATTCACCAACTGAATCTATGTTGAGCTAGGATGGTTTGGCTTCGAATCTCCATAGAAGGGAAAGTGGTTTGCCACCTTTCATGGAAGTTTCTAAGTGATAAAGTCAATCCCATGAATAATGTGGTTGATCCTATCTCTTTCCTCTCTATCTATAAAAGCTTGTCTCTATGCCTTGAGCAAGCGAGTTACAGTAGTTCTAGTCAGTAATTCCAGCATAGTGATAGAGAGCTTGAAGCTGCAAGAGCCTTCTTTGCACCCATAAGGCCAAATCTAAGTAAGGAGATTCTTGTCACCCAAAGAGAGAGAGGCTTGTTCCTCATCCCAACAAACTTTTCAAGACTTGTGTAGCTGACTACCCAGCCAAAGGAGGATTTGACGTCAGAACAATGGTTGTATTCTTCTTTGTTATTTATCAATAATAGATGACTATCATTATGGTTCCACTCTCATTGTCCTATGTTTGATGTTGAGTTATATCTTTTCTGACTGATATATAATTGCATCTACTAGATTTTATGCTTGTATTCGTGTTGTTCTTTGCATGTGCAGGTGTCCAATCACGAAGATCGTGGGGATCGTGACTGGCCGAGGCAAAGGAACAAGGGCGACATCTCTTCTACGAACACTAGCGTTGGAATCCAAGTAGGTTCTCACCATCCACTTTTTATTCGCAATTAGGAACTTGCGTGATAGCATTGTGTGATTGTTGCTAGACCCGGTCTGGGCTAGTAGGGATCGTCTCTGTTCGCAGAGAGGATTTACCTCCACAAAAATTTGGCGACTCCGCTGGGGAGTCTTGTCTCTTTGGTTCTCTTGTTTGGTTGCTTAGATAGCTTTCTGGGTTAGATTTCTTGTTGTCTCTTGCTTCCTGCTCTGCCTGGATATTGTTTTCAAGCCCTGGGTTGCTTGTTTTTGTTTTTGATTTAGAAAACTTGATTAGCGTGCTTTTTAGCCTAACAGTCGCGCCAATTGGCGCATGTTGCTCAAAAACAACCCGCGCCAATCCCTTAAAAGCGTGAGTTGCAGCCTGACAATCGCGCCGGGCCTGTCAACTTTTCTAGTTTGCTTGTTTTCAAGCCCTCTGAGCTTGGATTTGTATCTTGCCACGTCTTTTTCAATTACTGGAGTGTGTTTGATCCTTGTTTGACTAGTTTTATACCTCCATCCTTCGGGTGTTTTCCTCTTTCTATCGATTTCACATTTTAGCCCTAGGGCATCTAGTGGCTTTGTGCATCGAGCCTTCCATAGGAGTCTTGGGTTCTTTGATCGTCCAGTCGACTTTGTGATTACTTTTTGCACTTGCTTAGTAGTTGTCGAAGCCTTTTATTGATATTCAAGTGATTTGCTTCTTTCCCGCTTGGATTTCGCTTGGCTTCGCTTGGGCTTAGATCACGTAGCTCATAGGGGTCTTTGTGTTTTCTTCTTGGTTTGAAGGACTGCCTTGGTGTTTTGGGGATTTGATTGTGTTCTCATTGAGTGAAATTTATCTTTTTTACTCGGTGTTATTATCTCTCAAAATTTGTTTAGTGCACTTTGCCATTGAAAAGAAAACGAACAATCTCTTTTGCGTTGAATTAGTTAATTGAAATTAGAAGCTTCTCATTGATTAGTGATTTAAAACAAAAAAAAGGGTTTCGTTTATTTGTCATTAGCTGCATTAGAGTAGTTCTTGATTGTTTGTGGTCATTTTGTTTGAAAAATTCTCAACTCTCTCGTAGTTAGTATTCATCAAACGAAATGATATTCTTTGGCATATAGTTTGCATTCAGGGAATTGTGAGAGATTACATACGGTAGGACCTGGAAATCGAAACCTAATCAAAGATCAACCGTAAAATGAACTGAATGAACTTAAAAATGCATTGGAACATAACGCTCACTGTTTAGAGGTCTAGGCTAGAGACGTGCTCCGGCGTCGTTAAACCTAGTCACTGTTGTTTCACATTATGGTTGGGTGATTCCTCCTTCCGTGATGCAACAAGTGGTCTAGCACGGACTTGAGCTCCCACGTACCGTCGAGTATATGGGGAGACCCCACTAGTTTATCATCCTTTATCCATAGGAAGCCGTGTCTACCGCCTTACAAGCCGTAACACACCGAACACAGCATTCGGGAAGATTGACTGCCATACGGGAATTCCTTGGTTTTCATATGACTGCCAAGGTGTATATGCAGTTTTATGGGTTGTCTGGTAAACCCTTTGCTAAGTTTCTCCAGAGTAGTCACTTTTGATCCTTTTTGGACTCCTTAAAAGAAAAGGCTCACTTGAGCACTTGTCACTTCGGGCTCACAAAACATTCGAAGGCGACTAGAGTCACCTTTTTGTCCTTTTCTCGACTCTTAAAACATGAAAAGGTCAAGTTCAGTTCCTTTGTCTTAAAATTTATTCGGTCGCGTTCACATTTACTCGGTTAGATCTTGTTTGAGTTAGCTTGAGTAGGCTTCTTTTCGTTCTCAATGGCAACTTTTCCGGGGTTCACCAACCCAAGGACCCCCTCTGACGGGAACCCTACTCATTTCGCTCCTTTCGGAAATGTTGGTGCTCCTTATATGGCAACGTTGTTCCTCCCAGGGTTAACTGTTGGGTTGCCGGTTTGGTTGTTCTCAACCTCTTTGGTCCCTGTCGTCTCACCGTCTAGTCAATCCGTCCCTCCACCTGAACAACACCATGTTGATTCTAAGGTGGATCTCTCCCCTTCTACGCCCACTTCTACATCCTCATCTTCCACTTCACCTGGTGAAAGTCTCGATTCGAGTAACCAGGTGGCTAAGAAGAAGAAGAAGAAGATGAAGAAGAAGAAGGCTCCTAAGGGAGAGGTTACAAGTGCAGCTACCCCCTCGAGTACACCTGAAGTCAGGCCCCCTTCCGCTCCTCCATGGAAGGTCAAGTTTCCTTGTCGATTATGCAAGGAGGACCATCTTCTTCGCAATTGTCCTGGCATTCCCAGGGTACTAGAAGTATGGTCTCGCGATCCGGCCCGCCCCTCATCGTCCTCTGAAGCTCACGGCAATGCTACCTTATCAGTCGGGAATGGTAAGGGAAAAGGGAAGGTTCGAATCCCTTGTAGACTTTGTGAAGGCAATCATCCCCTTCACCTTTGTCCACTCATGGATAAAGCCTCCGTTGTCTTGGAAAGTCTTACAGCTCCTTCAACCCAATTTCCCATTGGTTATCGACGTCTCTTTGCAGCTGTAGATCGTCCCCCTGCTGACAAAGAGATTGCTTCAAATTCTTCTCTTGTCCAAGCCCCTCTTCCCGAACCCGGCTGTCCCCGGCCTGTTCCAGACCAACCATTGGTCGGAAAGAGTGTCGACTCGAGTCCGCCGCTCGCTCACTCTGTTTCAGAAGAGAATCGCGCCCATGTTCTTCTCGTCTCTTCAGATTCTCCTGAGTCCCGAAATGACTCTCCTAACCCAGCTGCTCCCGAAGGTTCTCCTTTGGTTCCTTTAGCACATGGGGGCAATCATACGATTCCCCCACCAAGTAGTGTGGTCGCTTCCTTTGATTGGAATCGCCTGATCGCCGGTCACCTTCCATCCCATATGCCTTTCTAGATCACAGTACATGCCTGTGCTACGGCAGTACCTGGCACTGTTTTGGATGAAGGGGTGTCTGTCAGTCTTATGCCGTACACTACTTGGCAAGCTTTAGGTTCCCCGCAGCTTGGGCCAATCACTCAGAATCTGTTGGCCTTCGACG
Organism: Pinus tabuliformis; assembly: GCA_031772625.1. Taxonomy (NCBI): domain Eukaryota; kingdom Viridiplantae; phylum Streptophyta; class Pinopsida; order Pinales; family Pinaceae; genus Pinus; species Pinus tabuliformis. The sequence goes on from CM062820.1 coordinate 495,819,128, forward strand.
GAGGAGCCTGTCCATCTCTAGGAGTTCTCCCGAAGTTCTCTATTACTTTGGGAGGCAAAACCGTCTATATAGACGTCTTGGTTACCCAAGGTGTTTTAGACTTTAGTCTTCTCCTTGGTCGTGACTATGTTTATGCCATGGGGGCCCTCGTTTCTTCGCTTTTCCGTGTGGTTTGCTTTATGCACGATGGAAGAATTGTGACTATCGATCAAGTGTCATTCGTTAGTCCCCCGATGCCTCCTGCGCAGTTGTCGTCCCCTCCTAGTTTTCATCCACCAGTTGCATCTACCCCACCACAGATCAACTACATGGCCACCTATCCCGTGCCTGGATCCAGTGATGCCGCCATCGTGCATAGTGTCCTGGGGGCATTGGGCCTTGACTTCCAAGATGTTTCCCTTCCACTAGGTGTGGCAATCTTGGAAGCCCCGACTTTCTATTCATTATGATGAAGTTCGGGTGGAGCAGAGTTCTCCATGGTTCAAGCTCCTTAAAAAACGAAACAAGGTGTTCGAGCAGAGTTCTTGATCTTGTGTCAAGCTCGTTAAAAAATGAAACAAGGGTTACAAGGATAGTTTTGATCTTATGTCGACCTCGTTAAAAAATGCAACAAGGGTTATGAGGATAGTTCTTTTACTGTGTCAACCTCATTAAAAAATGAAACAACTCCCTTTCCAAATCGAGTCTTTTGATTAAGATCTCGTAAAATATAAGTCGAGTCTTTCATAGATCTCGAGAGTGAACCTTCATTCCATCCACTTTGTTGAATGCAATGAAGCTTGGGGGGCATGTACCTCGTTTTGCGTCATTATGCCTGGGGGCATGCGAACTCATAAGAAGCATAGTTTTTCGTTTCAAGCTTGTGTAAACATGAAACCGAATCCAAGCAAAGTTCTCCATGGTTCAAGCTTGTGTAAAAATGAACCCATACCCATTTTACATCTTGTGATTGCTGTCTTTATCCGCTGAATGAGCCTTGGTTGTTTTCATTCCATCGCCACCATCTCTTTGGCCGATCATATGCTCTCATTTGGTTGTTTTACCTTTCCTGAGGGACCGCAGTTATGAGTGGTTTTGTTAGCCAGCCTCTTGACCATTACATGTTTTGAGCAGTTCCACCATTGCCAGAACCAGTTGCTACCCTTTATACCACTCGTTCCTCCAGGACGAGTCACCTTTAAGCTCTTTTCTGACTCGTAAAATATGAAAAGATTGCCGAGTATTTTTTCCCTTTTTGACTCGTGAAAGAGAATAAAAATGGAGGTCTGCTTTTAACTCTTTTCCGACCGTTTAAAGATGAAAAGATTGCCGAGTTCCCTCTTGACTCGTCAAATGGAAATGAGAGACGGTCGTCTTTAAACTCTTTTTCGACCGTGTAAAAACGAAAAGATCGTCGGACCCTTGTCGTTTCAGGTTCGTTAACGGTCACGAAGCGACGTGGTTTCGATCACTTTTTTACTTTTTCAAGTCGAAATCACTACTCATAAAAAGTACTCCTCGATCGTAATGGTCGGGCGGTTCTTTCGAGCATTGTTTTATACTTTTTCGAGCTCGAGAGACACAACTTTACGAAAAAGGACCCCCCTAGAGTTTACTTTTCTGCTGTCTTTTCAAACTCTCTAAACATGAAAAGACGCCGAGTTCTTCCTTTGTCAGACTCGTTAAAACCTAATGACATCGGATTCTGTCGTAATGACGCCTTACGAGCATATGCTATCCCTGTCAAGCTTGTCATAAAAAATAATCGGGGTACTCGCCAGAAATGGTGGGGAAAAGGACCCATAATTATTGTCGTGTCGGCAGTATGTCGCTCTTGAACATGGCACTAGTCTGCATTCGTGTCTGGGTGGGGACATCTCATCTTGTTTTACACTTGCTTCCGTGGGTTTGGGTTATCCTATTTGACCTCTGATCTGCTCATCGCCTTGTGACCATGACCCTTGATCATTTAATGTCAAATACTGCCAAGTCCACTGTCGTGCCACCGATATGTTCAAGAGAAGTTGACCTCTGCAGAATTACAACCTCCCTCTGATACCTCACATAATTTTGATTCACCACAACATTCCTCCTCTGTCTCGTGTCAATGATGTGGGAAACATTATGGCCCACCTTTGATCAAGGTCACTTCCTGTCGACTTCAGCTCATTATCCAGGAAGCTGATCTAGAGACTCCCTTCCGGTGCCTTGGAGCCTGCATGCCTCAATGGCAGGTTCTTCGTGTTCGACGAGAGGTTTTCATCATTGGCCCCCAATCGAATGATTCTACGAGTGTTCGACGCTAGCTCACTTATTCGCACACCGTAGATTGTACCTATAGTACCTTGAGGACCATCGTCATTATTGGTGGTACCTCTCGCGTCTGTTAACAACTTTCACTATTGGCTGGTAATCAGACGATGTTCATGCATGTTCAACTTCAACTCATGTATTCGCATGCCTGAACTTGTACTCTGTTCGGGTCAAGATGGAGCGCAAGACCCTGGATTTTGTTTGTTGGAATCCAGGCTACGATTTGTGGATTATTATGATCATTACATGACTCATTCACTGGATGGTTGTGACCATGCCTGAGTCTATTTATCGATCCTCTCTGGATGGCTGCGTCCATGCCTTGGATCTAGATTATTATGTACTCTGCTATGGATGGCTGCGCCCATACCACATATATCATGTACTTGAGATATCAGTTGTACTTCTTTTCGCAGGTTCCTCGGCGTCCGTGTTTTCAGTCACGCATGTTCTTGTAAAGCATTTGGGTTATCCTATTTGACCTCTCATCTGCTCGTTGCCTTGTCACCATGACCTCTGCTCATTTGATGTCAAATACTGCCAAGTCCACTGTCGTGCCGTCGATATGTTCAAGAGAAGTTGACCTCTGCAGAATTACAACCTCCTCTGATACCTCACATAATTTTGATTCACCACAACATTCTTCCTCTGTCTCGTGTCAATGATGTGGGAAACACTATGGCCCACCTTTGATCAAGGTCACTTCCTGTCGACTTCAGCTCATTATCCAGGAAGCTGATCTAGAGACTCCCTTTCGGTGCCTTGGAGCCTGCATGCCTCAATGGCAAGTTCTTCGTGTTCGACGAGAGGTTTTCATCATTGGCCTCCGATCGAATGATTCTACGGGTGTTTGATGCCAGCTCACTTATTCGTACGCCGTAGATTGTACCTATAGTACCTTGAGGGCCATCGTCATTATTGGTGGTACCTCTCGCGTCTGTTAACAACTTTCACTATTGACTGGTAATTAGATGATGTTCATGCATGTTCGACTCCAACTCATGTGTTCGCATGCCTGAACTTGTACTCTGTTCGGGTCGAGATGGAGCGCAAGACCCTGGATTTTGTCTGTTGGAATCCAGGCTGCGATTTGTGGATTATTATGATCATTACATGACTCATTCACTGGATGGCTACGACCATGCCTGAGTCTATTTATCGATCCTCTCTGGATGGCTGCGTCCATGCCTTGGATCTAGATCATTATGTACTCTGTTATGGATGGCTGCGCCCATACCACATATATCATGTACTTGAGATATCAGTTGTACTTCTTTTCGCAGGTTCTCCGGCGGCCGTGTTTTCAGTCACGCATGTTCTTGTAAAGCATTTCACCCCTCTCTCTCTCGGGCCTCATGCTTTAGGGGGCATCTGTTACACAGCAATTTGTCACCATTTGTCACCGTCCCTTTTACCCCTCACCCGCACACCGGAGGACTCATTCCGGGACCTGTGAAAAGTGACATGACCTGAAACCACTTGCATCATATTCCTCTAAGTATGAGCTTCATATGCCTTGAAGACATCTCCTGCAAAATACCCATGAAAACAGCTCTTTTTGCATTAGCGCGGGTCCACAGTTCACTGCCCGCGCGAATGAGGGAAATCCTCTAAATAGGGCGCGCCATTGGCGCTCTGTCTCAGCGTCGCACTTGCGCCAACCGAATTGAGTAAAGTTTTTAACCAACAGGCTCCCGAAGGTTCTCTTCAACCCATTCACCAACTGAATCTATCTTGAGCTAGGATGGTTTGGCTTCGAATCTCCATAGAAGGGAAAGTGGTTTGCCACCTTTCATGGAAGTTTCTAAGTGATAAAGCCAATCCCATGAATAATGTGGTTGATCCTATCTCTTTCCTCTCTATCTATAAAAGCTTGTCTCTATGCCTTGAGCAAGCGAGTTACAGTAGTTCTAGTCAGTAATTCCAGCATAGTGATAGAGAGCTTGAAGCTGCAAGAGCCTTCTTTGCACCCATAAGGCCAAATCTAAGTAAGGAGATTCTTGTCACCCAAAGAGAGAGAGGCTTGTTCCTCATCCCAACAAGCTTTGCAAGACTTATGTAGCTGACTACCCAGCCAAAGGAGGATTTGACGTCAGAACAATGGTTGTATTCTTCTTTGTTATTTATTAATAATAGATGACTATCATTATGGTTCCACTCTCATTGTCCTATGTTTGATGTTGAGTTATATCTTTTCTAACTGATATATAATTGCATCTACTAGATTTTATGCTTGTATTCGTGTTGTTCTTTGCATGTGCAGGTGTCCAATCACGGAGATCATGGGGATCGTGACCGGCCGAGGCAAAGGAACGAGGGCGACATCTCTTCTACGAACACTAGCGTTGGAATCCAAGTAGGTTCTCACCATCCACTTTTTATTCGCAATTAGGAACTTGCGTGATAGCATTGTGTGATTGTTGCTAGACCCGGTCTGGGCTAGTAGGGATCGTCTCTATCCGCAGAGAGGATTTACCTCCACAACAGTTACCACTATACAAGCTAAGTGTAGTTCCAAAAAAGGTTGTGTGATGTTTGCAGTACACATTTCCAATTACAAGGGTAAGGAGGTTGAGGATGCCAATGTGTCGAGTAGGTACCTAGTTTTGCAGTAGTTTCAGGATGTATTTCCGGAGGACATTATAGAATTTCAACCTCATAGGGAGGTAGAATTTTCTATTGAGTTAGTGGCAAGGGCAGCTCCAACATCGAAATCACCTTATAGGATGAGCACACCTGAGTTGGTAGAGTTGAAGTTGTAGCTAAAGGAAATGTTGGACAAAGGATACATTAGACCTAGTGTATTACGTTGGGGTGCACCATTGTTGTTCATAAAGAAGAAAGATGATACTCTTAGATTATGCATTGATTATAGGCAGCTGAACAAGGTAATGATCAAGAACATGTACCCTTTGCTGAGGATTGATGATTTGTTTGATCAGCTAAAGGGAGTAGTAGTGTTCTTTAAGATCGACTTGAGATCGGGATACCATCAGGTACGCATCAAGGAAGAGGATATCTTCAAGACTGTGTTCAGGACCCAGTATGGGCATTATAAGTTTGTTGTTATTCCATTCGGTTTGACTAATGCTCCCACTGCATTCATGTGTTTGATGAATAGTGTTTTGCGTCCTTATTTGGTCAAGTTTGTTACTGTATTCATTAATGACATACTGGTATATTCTGATAATGAGGAAGAACATGTCGAACATTTAGCAGTAGTGTTGAGATTGCTAAGAGAGCATCAGTTGTATGCTAAGCTTAGAAAGTTGTTATACAGGAAAATGACCTCCTCATCAGCTCAGAGGAGAAAGACATGATGACTGAAGGACTGACCAAGTTCACAGACCCAGTTGTCAAGCTAACACTGCCTAAACACTAGCAACCTGCTTTATAAAGCTTCCTAGCAAGGCTAAGGGTGAGTTAGTGCCCAATGTAACCATGTTTTTTTACCTCGGGAAGATTGTTAGTGAGCCCTAATGAGTTTCTATGGGTCAAGGGAATGAGTTGACTCCGAAAATATCCCTAGATTCTCTCCTATGTCAGATCACAAAAGCAAGGAAACATCAGAACTCGACCTTTTTTGGGGAATTAATAATTCCTAATGGAGTGTGCAAATGGGAAAGAGCACAAAGGCATGAAAACATCACTACTTTTGCCTAATGGAACTCATGAAGGACTTGGCAACCCTAACCTCACATGCTATATATGCAAGGTGAGGGCCATTGAAAAGAGGCCAAACCATTTGAAAGGATTGCCTATTTGACTGTCAAGCAGAGTCTCAAACTAAGGCATCAGCTATATATGCAAGGCTAGGGCAATTGAAAAAGAGGTCGAACCATTTGAAAGGATTGCCTATTTGGCTATCGAGTAGAGTCTCAGACTAAGGCATCAGAAGAGGTTAAGGTTTCCAAGTCCTTCATGAGTTCCAATAGGCAAAAGCAAAGATGTTTCCATGCCTTTGTGTTCTTTCCCAATTGCATACTCCATTAGGAATTAGTAATTCCCCCAAACAAGTCAAGTTATGATGTTTCCCTGCTTTTATGAGCTGACATAGAAGCGAATCTAGGGATATTTTCTCAGTCAACTCGTTCCCTTGACCCATAGAAACTCATTAGGGTTCACTAACGCTCTTCTCAAGGTAACAAACAGAGTTACTTTGGGCACTAACGCACCCTTAGCCTTGCTAGGAAGCTTTATAAACCAGGTTGCTAGTGTTTAGGTAGCGTTAGCTTGACAACTGGGCTTGTGAACTTGATCAGTTCTTTAGTCATCATGTCTTTCTCCTCTGAGCGGATGAGGAGGCCATTTTCCTATATAACAAAGTGAGGCTTCTTTCAGATTAAGGTACACTACTTGGGACATGTTGTCTCCAAGGAAGGAATAGCAGTAGATCCAAAAAAGATAAGGACCATCATGGAATGGGCAGCTCCTAAGAATGTAGATGAGGTGAGATCATTCATGGGATTGGCAAGTTACTACAAGAGGTTCATCAGGAACCTCTCACACAATGCATATCCTATCACATCATTGGAGTGGAAAGATAAGAAGTTTGAATGGACAGAAGAATGTGATGCTAGTTTTGAGCAGCCTAAGTAGTTGTTGACACATGCACCAATGCTAAAGATTGTGGATCTAGAAAAGGAGTTTGTAGTGTGTACATATGCTTGCAAGAGGGGACTTGGTGGAGTTCTCATGCAATAAGGACAGCTAGTGTGCTATGAGTCACAGAAACTGAATGATCACGAGCATAACTATCCAACGCATGATCTTGAGCTAGCAACGACTATACATGCATTGAAGATGTGGAGACACTATCTTCTTGGCAAGAGGTCTACATTGATGAGCAATCACAGTGAGTTGAGATATTTGTTTGATCAGCTGAATCTAAATGCCAGGCAAGCTAGATGGTTGGATACCCTTAGTGATTTTGACTTCGAGATCAGATACATCAAAGGGAAGGAGAATCGGGTTACATATGCTCTTAGCAGGAAGGTACAGGTAAATCATATAGCAGTTATAAACTCCTATGGGACAGAGTTACAGGATAAGATCTTAGAGGCAAGACAACGGGATGATAAATAAATGGAGATCATGCACATATTACAGCAAAGTACAAGCATGGGTACAAGTTTAGGTGCAGGTAAATGTACAGGGGATTAGGATGCAAACTATCATCTCACGACAAATGGCTTGGTGAGGTTTCAAGACAAAATATATGTGTCGAAATGTAGTGAGATCAAGAAGCTTATCTTGAGTGAGTTTCATGTGAAACCATATTTGGGTCATCCAAGATATCAGAAGACATTGACGATGGTGAAGAAGTTTTACTATTGGTCAAATCTGAAAAAGGAAGTGGCAGAGTTCATGGCTAGATGTTTACACTGTCAGCAGGTAAATGTGGAATGCAAGCATCCAGGTAGTCTACTACAGCCTGTTGCGATTCCGTAATGGAAACGAGAGTTCATTTCCATGGATTTCATCACAAGTCTTCCGAGGACAGTGAGGCAGCATGATTCTATTTTGGGCTTGGTTGATAGGTTGAACAAGGTAGCTCACTTCATTCCGGTGAAGAAAAAATATTCATCCAGTGAGGTACCACAACTATTCATCAGAGAGATAGTGAGACTACATGGTGTTCCAAAGAATATTGTGTTAGACAAGGATGAAAAAATCACTTCCAATTTTTGGAAGGCGTTATTTGCAGGCTTGGGTAAAGAGTTGGCCTTTTGTACATCTTATCATCCATAGAAAGATGGTCAGAAAAATAGGGTCAACAAGATTTTGGAAGATATGTTGAGGATGTACATGATGCACCACTAAAGGAAATGGGAAGAGTTTCTACCATTGGTTGAGTTCGATGGAGTTGTAACACTCCCATCAGCTAGAGTGATCCAATGAACAGGGTACTTATTGGACCAGACATGTTGACAGACATGGAGCAGGAAATGTAGTTTATAAAGAAAAATCTAAACATAGCACAGGATAAACAAAAGAGTTATGCAGATCAGCACAAGGTGTTCAAAGAGTTTCAGGTTGGGGAGCATGTGTATTTGTGCATCAAGTCCAAGAAAATATCTTTGAGGATTAGTTCATGTGCCAAGTTGGCACCATGGTATTGTGAGCCTTTTGAGATCCTTAAGAGGATTGGACCAGTGGCATATCGACTTGCACTTCCTCCAACAATTAAATTCCATGATGTTTTCCATATTTCATTGCTTAAGAAGTACATAAAGGATGTTGATCATGTTATTGATTGGTCTATATTACAGGTGGAGCGAGAAGGAGAGTTCTAGTCGAAGCCTCAGTGCATATTACAGTGGAAACATCTCATGCTCGGGAATAGAGCCATAGAGCAAGTTAAAGTGAAGTGAAAGAAATTTGGGCCTGAAGAAGCTACATGGGAGATGGTGACTCATACGCATGCCCTATATAGTCCATTGTTTGCCGATTGAGGCAAAGCAATTTTGGTTGATGTTGACTTATGTTTGGAATATGTTTTGCTGATGTTTTGATATTCGTATATGTATATGTATATGGAAGTAAATACCACCATGAGCTAAGTTATAAAGCTCCAATAAGTGGTATGGTTATTATCTTGTCATGTTTTCATGGTGTTTTTCTTTTGAGCAGGTTCTTCATTGTAAATATTGCAACGAGATAAGTTATAAATCTCCATAGGTAGTATGTTTGATTTTCAGTGGTTTTTCTGAGGTCTTGGTGTGGTATAACACCGAGGATAGTGTTCCCCAAGGGAGAGGGTTATATAAAAACCCTCATGAAAAGTTCATGTAATAGAAGTTAATAAAGGAAAAATAAGACCATGGTTAAGGGACACTTATTCCAAGTTGAATGTTGGGAAAATATATCCTAGTGGGCATCACTGGATGTATGTTTTGGCTAAGGGAATTGGCAAAGGCTAAGGCAAAGGTATTTTGGCACAATTATTTATGAAAATAAAGGAAATTAGGAGAAAAGTAAGGTGAAAGTTCCTAGGTTGCATGCGAGGAGAAAATTGAAGGAAAATAATGGAAAATGAAGAAAATAGAGGCCTCATTCATAAAAAGGCTTCTGAGGGTCAATTCATGGCTTTTATCAGTTCAAGTTTGGAGTTGTCTCATTATCCTCTCTCTCTCTCACTCTCTTGGTCACTTAGAGTTTTTCTTGGAACACTCTAGTTTGGAGCAAGGAAAGGAAAGAAGGATCAAGTAGCTTCAACAAGAATACTTGTAGGTAACCTGCATGTGTGATTTCCTAACTGGTTTGGACATGCATGTCTTTGCATGTTAGTGTATAGTTCTCTTATTGTCGATGGCATGGTTTTTCCAGGTTATGACAGTGGATTTCAACTTAGCCTAGCCTTTTTCCGGATGCCATGGTATGTTGGGATGTTATTTCAGTTTTTGAGCTTTGGAATTGTTGGATGGATTTCGGAATCCGGGGCAGAGGTGGTCTCAAGGTTCATTCCCAAAGGCCTAGGAATCCCTTGATCAGATTTGGTAGGATACACAATAAAGCCTGAGGGAGAAGTCTCGGTTTAGGGCCTAGTGATCCAGGTTTGATTGCGGTAAAGCCTGAGAGACAAGAAGAAGGAAAATTCCTCAAGGATAGTGATGGATTTCAAATTTCATTCCAAGTTCTGTTCAGTTCTGATTAGAGCACCAATTTTGGTGTGATCACGGCTGATAAGGGTGGAGGTGGGTTAACTTCTAGATTCCTTTGTTTGTTCATGGATTATTTGTTCTATGAGATCTCACATTCATGCTTGGAATATGGCATGGGGGTGATTGGCTGAAAGAGAGATTTGGTTCAGCCATGTCTATGGTCGGGCAGTACATGGAAGTCCCAATCCTAGTCAAATTTGACTATGATTAATAAAGGATAAGTTCTCTTACTTTTTAATTGATTTATATGTGGATTTAATGGTTGTCATATCTCTAATATTTATATGGTTTTATGCTAGTTATAATCATAGTTGAATGGTTGGTTTATGTCATGGTTATTTCATATATTTACTTGTAACTATTAAGTGGATGGATGAAAGACATAATTGATGATGTAGTAGTTCAATGGAGAAGGAGGTGATCATTCTGGTTATGTTTCATAAGTTCTTTCAGTCATTTATGCTATGTCTTGTATCCTAGACCTGTAGGTTGCATTAATGTCAAGTGTTTGACAGAATCTCAATCCCTGTTGGGGATGCTTCGGCCTAGTCCTAAGGGTGATTTTTGATCGATCAACATTGTTATCATGTTTTTAATGAATTTTGTAAGTTACAACAAGTTCTATGCAGAGGCCAGGATTCTGTGCTAGAAAAGTGGCTTAAATCCTGGGATCGTTGGCACAGAACTAGTAATTTTGGTCCACAGTCGTTGGCAGGCAGGCCTATTAGAGCGACTTTGGGTTTTAGGTCATTCCCTTTCCCATAGCATGAGAGAAACTATGGCCTAAGAACTGCAGAATAGCAGTCAGACCCAGGGACAGGTTGTTTGAGTGGTTGACTTATCTCCTGAGGGTTTTGTTGATGATGTTGGATGATTGTATGTGATGTTCCATTGATTCCACTTCCTTAAGGTGACATAGGAGGTTGAATATGATTGTAGTAGCATCTCTCCTCATGTTTACCCCGGTTGGCATGGTTACTTTGGGTAAACCTGGGAGGGAGTGTTACAGTTTCCTACAGAGCGGTTCCTCACAAAGTTTTAATTGAAAAGAGATTTTATGAAAGATGAATTTTTTTTTGCCCTCTCTTCACTACAAAATAAAATATCCAAAGGTATTCATAGTCTATATTACAAATTATACAAGGAGATGTGGTATATGGGAGGGAAATATTTTGTAGTATTTCTCGTGAGCTATTTTCCACAATTAATCTTTCGGAAGTGCTTAATCAGGGACTAATAAAGCTTGTTTTAAAGAATACCTCCAAAGATTCTATTGGTGGGTGGTGGCCAATGATTATTTCTTATAAAATAAGGCCAAGGATCTATCTAGAAGAATCCAAGATGTGACCCTAAAAATGATTTAACGAGATCAAATAGGGTTTGTATAGGGACAAATTATTCTAGATACAATGTTGTTAGATTAGGAGGTCATGGTGTGGGCTAGAGAGTCTAGTTAGCAGAAACTCTTGCTAAAAATTTATTTTGACAAAGTTTATATCTTATTGACTAGACATTTATAATTAATATGTTGACTTGGCTTAGGTTTCGCTAACATTGTGTTAGTATGGTTAACACCTTGTTTACCTATGCCTTTACTTTCATTTTAGTAAATAATATGTTCTGCCCTTGCATCTATCCCCAGAGGATTATTAATCAAGGGTGTCCTTTCGCCCCTTATCTCTATGTTTGGGAAAATTATAGGGGCTAATATTTGTAGGTGAGATAATTTTCCATGCACTATCCCAAAAAAAAACATTTGTCAATTTCCAATTTTTCTAAAAATAACTTCCCCAAATTTCATAATATAAAATTAAATTTCCCTAAAAATCTCTAAAATTTTATATAGCCTAATCTAAAATCATTAGAAATCTAAATAAATATCACCAAAAATCATTAGGGACTAGTAAGATTTGTTGATGTTTCTAAACTTTAAGATAAAATTCCATACTTAAAATTTTCCCTGCTCTATGTTTCGATAATTGATGCTATTGGTTATATGTTGGAGGAAACTCATCTTCATGGTCAGCTTAGAGGCATTTCTATTTGTAAGAGGGAGGAGATGGTTTAAAATGATTTTGTGGATGACTCTCTTTTGTCAATTTATATTGATTAGGAGTCAATCGCAACTTATAAGGAGTGCCTTGTTGTGTTTTGTGATGTTTTGGGAGTGATTGTTAGTGATCACAAGATGAACTACTGGTTAGTTAGTCTTGAGGATTAGTCCACGTAATTGCTAGCTACTTGGAGGTTTGTTTAGCTGGGGGTTGTTATGTAGTATCTTGGAATACATTTTGCGGTAGGCCTTTCACCAATTACTATGTCAAATTTTTTCCTAAAAGGATTGCAGCATAAGTTATCTTTTTTGTAGCACAAGGATCTTCCGTATGCTACTAAGATAATAGTGGTGAGAAAGATTCTTATAGCTTTTCACATCTGTTATGTCTCTTGTTCGCTTCCTAGCATAATATAATTTCATTGATTGGAATAGATTTTGCTACCATACTTGTGGTCTAAGTATGATTGGGTTCATGGTCTTCTCATGGTCCCATGGGCAGTTTGTATCATGACCAAAAATGAACCAAGGGGCATGCTATAGTTGATGTGGCAATTCAAGGAAACACTTTAGCTATTAGATGGTGGTTAGATGTCAAGAAGGCTCATCCACTTAGAAAGTGTTGATGCAACACATATAGGTTTAGCCCCACATGTAGGAAAAATAAGGGGATAGTTCATTTTATATGATATCCTTTATGCTCCTCATAATTTTTATATTTCAGGGTCCTTCATCTTTAGGAGTAGTTCAACATCATAGATGAGGGTGAAAGGTCTAGTACATTAATTTTGGATTTGACAGTAGGAGGGTACTTGAATATCTAACCTCCCTTGTTTTTAGTTAAGGAGGATTAGCAGAAAGAATATTTTCTAATGGAGAGATCTTTGAGATTCCAACTATTATTCATAGATGAACTAGTGTTTAGTGGATAGGGAGTTTAAATTGCTTTCTATGGATCGACCTACCCTTTTGGAGATTATTGAGCTCATACCATAAGAGGATAATTTTAAGATTAATGATATGAATGATCCCTTTCAGAAAGGTTGGGAGTGAAGTTTTGGATGTCCCCTTATCCATTATGATTCTTGTTAGAAATACTTCATTCTACATCAACGGTATAATTTAGGTTATGTTCTAAATCATGTGAACTCCTTCAAATGTATAGAGACACTAAATTCAATGGTTGTATGGCATTTTCTCAATTCAAGTTTCCTATAAGATTCGGGTTTTTCTTGGTTGGTAATCTATTTAGTTCTCCCCTCCAAAGCCCAGCTACCCATAACTGGTCTTTCTAATGTTCATTACCCCTTTTACATGAAGTTATCATTAATGAATCACATCTTGCGGGAAATCTACTCTGTGGGATCTTGTTGGATTGAGGTTCACTCTCATTTGGAAAACATCCTTTAGGGACATTTACACTAGTAGGCAATTTTGTTTGGGGATGTCAAACAATGATCTAGGATTCCTTAGCTAGTATTTAGAACAATTTGAGGATTTTTGCTTTGCATATTCTTCGAAAACTTCATGGAAATTTTGTTATTAATAATGAGGATAATACTCAGAGAAAAAAAATTTCAATTATGGCAAGATGAGATATGTATGAAACTCCTAATAAAAGGGGCATTGTTAATGAGATATGTCGAATGTTTAAATTTTGCATTTATTCTTATTGCATAGTTATTTTAGTTGCCTTATAAAGGAATATATGATGTACATTGTGTAGAAAATCTTGTAGATTCACAAGCTATTGCAATGTACTAAAGCACAGGACAAGAATCTACTTCTACTTTTAATCTGAAATGGGGCACTAAAGGCTTCTTGTCATGCTTACAAGAACCTCTCCCACTCCAAAGCTTATATATCCCCAAGATCGATGCTTATGAGTGATAATTTGTGAAATAAATAACTTGAAATAGGTGTATGCTTGTGTTTGTACTTTAACTGTTAAGTGCTTTAAGTTTATTTGCTTGAACTGATATAGAACATATAATAGCAAATACAATGCAGCAATAAACATCATACACATAACAGCAATATAATTAGGAGTTCACCCAAACCTCTTGGGATACGTCTCCGTGAGCTCTAGTCAACTCAACTAGGCTCTTTGGGATTATGGCTTAAATTATTTTACAAGTTCCACACTCAACTCCATAGGTTTAAACTAAACAATGTGGCTCTAGAATGCTCTTCTTCTTCCCTAGCTGTCTTGGCTCTCGGCTCAACGGCTCTCGGCTCTCAGCTCTTGGCTCTCAGCTCTGG